>OZ012739.1:68962812-69482812 GCA_963859935.3 Lathyrus sativus | reverse complement strand
ATATAGGAACCAATATATAAAACAACGTCATTTTCATATTCAACATCATCATAATCATCAAGGAACATCAAAGGTTATAAATTACACCAAATTGTCACATAAATGCAAATGCAACAAGACTCATGCATGTGGTACCAATCAACAAAATTCGATGTACACTGGGCCATCAACCCTCCATAGATCCACAATAGTAGGATCGATTCTACACGAGAACCGGAGCACAACAAAATACCTCACATCCGCACAATGGGACTGAAGATACAAAAATCAAGGTCCTGAACCGAAGTCCGGATGCATATGAATGCATGATGCACACGTCAATATCACCCTCATAATAAACTCATTAGGTGCATCATCATTCATTAAAATCATCATAATAATCATGTCATCATATAATCATCAAAAACTCATGGAGTCAACATCATAACTCATCATTCTTACTCACATGAATCATCATACAATCATGTATTAATCTCAAAAGAATCACCATTATACTCATGGGTACTCATCATACGGTTATATATTAATCACATAGGAATCATAGTTATACTCATAGTAATTCATCAGGAAAATCACAGCATCAAAACATTAATACATCACTGAACCAGAACATAATTCGCGAAACTCTGCTACATTTGCTAGCAAGTCCGTCGTGCGAGTCTGGGGCAAATGTTCGCCGTGCGAACTCGTGATTACAACAAATCATTATTACATACTAGTACCAAATCTCAAAAGAATCATAGTCATACTCATGGTAATTCATCAAAGAAATCACAACATTAAGACATCAAGACATCACTGCACAAGATCAGAACTCGCGAAACTCTGCTACATTCGCTAACAAGTTTGTTGTGCGAGTCTGGAGTGAATGTTCATCGCGCGAAGCATCCTTTTCTGTGCAAACTCGCTATTACAACAAATCGTTGTTACGCACCAACACCAAAACCAGACCAAAAACCTCTACGATTTCCTTCCCCAATGCCCTAAAAACATCCCTAAATCATTCCTAAGATATTATGGCGATAAAGACACACAATCTATGACTTATTAGGACAATCCCGTAACATATTTACTCCTCAAATTCCATAATTTCTTAAAAATACACCACATTCATTAAGGTTCTCAAATCACTTACCCTACAGGGTTGAAACCTCAACAACAGATTTGGCCACAAAGGCCTAATTTCCTTTACTCTCAAATCAGCCTCAAACCTATCAGACCATAAGTTTAAATCCCTATACGGTTAAAACCTCAACAACAGATTTTGGCCACGAAGGCCTAATTTTCTTAAATCTGTTTTAAATACATTGAATCACATATTGAAAACAATGAAGGCAATACTCCTCATACCTTAATTTCCGACTCTAAGCCTTTCTCCTTGATTCTTGGAAACCTTGCGAAGCTTTTTCCCCAATCCTCTTCCTCAGAGTCCTGGCCTATATTTCTTCCCTTTCCACGGTCTAACAAGAATGAATCCTAATTCCCTCAAAATTCCTTTTTGTTAAACCTAACTTTGGGCCTTAAAATTGGGCTTTCCAACTTCACCCTCACTAACTCCTCCTCAAATGTCCATTTTGCCCTTAATTCACTTATATTTATTTAAATTAATAATAATACCAATATATTCATATTATATACTATTATTTAAATAAATAACTCAAAATCAATAATTCTCAATACTTCATACCAACCACCGCAAATCACCAAAAATACGAATATTGATATTTAAATAAATTAAATAAATATTCTAATAAATTTGAGGCAAAATATCCTTTTTGGTCCCTTAACTATACCTCGGGGTTCAGTTTGGTCCTTTAACTTTAAAAAGTTCTATATTGGTCCCTTAACTCTTCAAACGTTCAATATTAGTCCTTTTTGACCTATTAGCGACGGAAAAAAATCAAAAAACCGTCGCTAAATCCGTCGCTAATAGGTCAAAAAGGACTAATATGGAACATTTGAAGAGTTAAGGGACCAATATGGAACTTTTTAAAGTTAAGGGATCAAAATGAACACCGAGGTATAGTTAAGGGACCAAAAAGGGTATTTTTCCTAAATTTGAGGTGTTACATCAGGCCCCTTAGTAATAAAAACCTTTAGGTCCTTTTCTCTTTTCTTTTCCCTCTTAATAAAATTGAAAAGACTAACTTTTAAGCTAACATTAACACACACAACTAATCTAGCGGTTCCCGTTGAGTACAACAGGCGTGAGGGGGTGCTAATACCTTCCTCTTGCGTAACCGACTCTCGAACCCTGATATTGGTTACGATAACCATATCCTTGTCTTTTTTTTAGGGGTTTTATTCCAAAATCTCCTTTTCCCTCTATGGGAATAAATAAATATCGGTGGCAACTCGGTTAAGTTCATCCCGCGAGCGTGTGATTATGCTTGTGAGGTTTTCTCATTTTTTGAGGTACGACAGTCTTGTTTCAGTTTTTGCATGGTCATATGTTAAAAATGAATGGTTATACATTGAAGCAATTGCTGAACTTCCATCGGAAGATCCTTGTTCCCTCTTAAGGAAATAAAAATGTTGGACTTCCATTGGAAGATCCTTGTCGCCTCTCAAGGAAATACAAACATGATGGACTTTCACCGAAAGATCCTTATCACCTCTCAAGGAAGTACAAATATTGGACTTCCATCGGAAGATCTTTTCTTCCTCTCAAGGAAATACAAATGTTATACTTTCACTGGAAGATCCTTTCTGCCTCTCAATCCAATACAAATATGTTGGACTTCCACCGGAAGATCCATGCCACCCTACGAGGCGAATGCACATGATGGATATTCACTGAAGAATCCTTGTTTCCATATAAGGAAAATACAAATATTGGATATTCACTGAAGGATCCTTGTTGTCATACAAGGTGAATACATCATTAAAGAATCTTTGGCGCCTTAAATAGACTTCTCTCTACCATGTTGAGTCACTCTTCACCAATCTTGATCAAGTTCAAGCCATACATAAATCTAGATCATGCCACTTGAATTCAATTTCTTCTGATTATATTTTCCTGATTAGGTAATCTAACAAGCCAACAAGCATGAATGTTTCAACAATCTTTGACTCTCCTTACTTTTGAATTCCTTCTTGAAGGTCTGTGTTAATGAGTTTTGCAACCCTTCAACTATATTTAAATCATAACACTCAAAGACATCATAGTCCTCCCTTTAAGATGGTAAAATTTTAATTCTTACCTTATAATGAGTAAAATGATAATCAAAGTACTATGTAATTATACCCCACTAATACTAGTATCAATAGTAAGAAAATTTACCTCAAACTGAATCTTCTCTATCATATTTTCTAAAAGCTTCATCTTCGTGTCTTTACTCCTCTTCCTCTGAGGTGACTCACTAAAAGTAACATATCTATGATTGATGAATTTTAATCCTCCAACTTGCACTCCGAATAGCTCATAACCCTTCCCGCCCTTGGATAACCATTGATGAAACAATCCACAATTTTACCATCAAGATAAATTAGCTTGATTAGCATAAATATTCAAAGCTTTGAAGATCTTCAAAAATAGTAATTTTCAGGTTTCTTTCTACAAACTACCATAGGTGTTCAAAATTTTATTCTTATAAATTGAATATCCATCGATGAATTAAGTTGCTTTGGCAATAACCTTACCTCGGAAACTCAATGAAAACTAAGAGGCAACTTATGTTTTACCCCCTGTCTTCTACACAACTCATTAAAATGTTTTGAAACAACCTCTATGCATAAACTATTCCTTGACCTTAAATTTCATAGCTTGTTCTTGCCATAAAAGTGTTTACTAGTTAATGATGAATGAACAACAACATTGTAACCTTCTAAAATATATAAGCCACATATTTTAGACCCTTTATTTATGATCACTCCACCATGCAAAATATTCAACACCCCGTGTTCAACTCTAGTCCAATATCCTAGATCTGGAATATACCCCATTATGAAGAAGAAATTCACGATCATCGAACATTTTAAGTATGACTGTATAAATACATAAACCTTGCAAGCCTTATTTTCACAAAAGAGAACTAGTCCACGTTACTCTAGCTTTAAAGTCTCAAAATATTATTTTCTTGGACACATGTGATAATGGAAAACTTAGTTCTTGACCCGAATCTTTTCAGTCTCAAAAATCGACACCATTAGTGCACTAGCATTCTTATAACTAAAATTATCCAAAGAAATTGCAATCTGAACAAAATTATTATCACCCTTAATCTCAGGACAATTCCTCATGAAATGGTGGGTTTTCTGACAAGTAAAGCATTTTACCTTTAAATTTTCAAACCTCGTTTATTTGGACATCCCTCTATGCTCACTTTCTCCTCTTGAGACACTCACGCCTTCGCCATTATCGTAAATCTTCAAATCTTTCATATTTGAAAATTCATTGGATCTTACTGTCATCTAAACTTCATCCAAATTAATAGTACCTTCATTACCAAAAAGATAAAAATATTTTAAGTGCTTAAAAGATTTAGGTAATCAGTTTAACAAGAGTATAGTCTTGTCCTCATCATGAATCATCACCTCAAATAATTATGACTACTAGAATTGGAGTTCTTTCTATAGGGAGTCCTAAATAGAAATCCGCAGGTAGTATTAGGAAAAGAGGAATTGGACACGTGAGAGTTCAATTGTACTTATGACTATTAGGAGTGGAGTTCTTTCTATAGGGAGTCTTGAATAGAAATTCACAGTTAATATTAGGAAAATAGGAATTAAACACATAAGAGTTCAAATATGCTAGCCCAATTTGTACTTCTGACTATTAAGAGTGAATTTCCTTTCATTGGGTTAACGTCATCCAGAAGTAGGTGATTTTGCACTGAACTAAGTTACCAATTCCTATATTATTTATATCTTGTTTAATTATGTCTTCTATTAAATTATCTTGTCATACACATTGTTCGAGACATTGTGTTTGGCATCTTTGCATCTTAAGAACATAATTTCACCAGCACTTTGTATTATCAAGACTCCTTGGAGAAATTTGTTCTAATAATAGTTTATGCATAATTCAAGTTTTATTATCCCTTATTATTATTATTATTATTATTATTATTATTGTTATTATTATTATTATCATGAACATGCGTGAATCTTATGCTTGTATTGCTTTACTGTTAGTTATGCTTGAGTATATTGTATTAGAGTCTAAGACATAAGGATTCTTGTACCAAAGGACCTCATGCATGTTTTCTAAATACTGATAATAACGAGAATCCACTATTTTTATAGTTTTCTATTTTTGAAGAAAAATGTTCGATACGAAAGTAGGAACACCCAAACGTTGTTTATGCATCGAAAGGGTATAAATAAAGTCTAAAATGGAAAATCAAGCAGTTGACTTTGAGATGGAGAAAATGTCTCAAAGTCCACAGAGAAATTAATTTTATATTAAAATTATTTCTAAATAGACGAAGTACGCTGCAAAATTAGGTATATTGTGAATTTAGAATCTAGTAATGCGCCGTCGAAAATGGGCATTATCACTTGTTTTAGCATTTTCTACAAAACTAAAGTTCTCGTTAAAATCGGTATGAAACTTTAATGCGTGAAGGTGGGTGACAAGAATCAGAGTCTCAGACTCTTATTTTTAATTTTTAAGAAAACCAAATTTTTTATTTTTCTCGCAACCAAACTGAGTTATTGATCATTTTAGATATACACCGAAACAACAGAACTCGGTAATTCAAAACTTGATCTCCGTGGACGTTATTTTTACTACTTCGATATTGTTGTATGCTTGTGAAGTATCATTAATGAATATTTATATTATTGCTGCTATCTCCTTCTTATAAAATACAAGTGTTGGCATTAGTTATCCTTTTATTGTGGGCTAAATACTCCTTGATAATTGTATCACTTACTATGTTTTGATTACACATATTCTTATCCTAATGAAACATAACTTTGCTAAACTAACCAAAATTGATGTTATTGTTGCGACTTGCTAATAAAGTAGAAAAAAATTGGCTAGTACCATGATCCACCATATAATGGATAGAAAAAGAAAAAATATATGGTTATCATTTCGTGGGGTGATAACAAAATTTTTAGAGCACGCAGAATTCAACCTTGAGAATGAAGAACCAAACCAAAATTACATTGGGATAAGAAGTAACACAATAGGGAAAATGAGAATAATTGTCACCAAAGGGTGCAGTCTCACAAGACTCCCAAGGAAAAAGGAAGTTCTTCTAGTCGCAAGCTCCACCTCAGCAAGGAGAACCATTTTTTAGAAGAGTTTAATTATGAGATACTAGAGACTACTCTTACAGAAACTCTTCTAAACACTATCATCTAGATGCAGAAGAAGAAAGTCAGAAATATCAATATTCTAGCTTGTTTTCTCGCACTTAATGGATCTAAGTTTCTTCTTAGAGCACTTAGGGATGATGATGATGAGGATTTCGAGTAGTCTATTTCTTAGTTGTTTCTTTATTGTTTCTGTTATGCTTTTATCTTTCCTATTGTATTAGGATTCTCTTTTTAATTAATGGAGTTTTTTGAACTTTCAAATGCTCGTGCCTGGTTTATATTATGATTTATGTGCTTGTATGTCCTCCATATGTGTTTATCATTTTTCCCTCCTTTTAGATAATGCTAAAAAGGGAGAAGTATACTCTTAGAGGGAGTATCATATGCTCTCTATATTTTTTTATGGAAAGTTTAAACACTCCAATATATCACATTTGTCTTCTTGTTCATCCACCTTCTTAAGAGATTCACTTCATCATCAAAAACAGGGAGAATTTGAATCTATGTGATTGTAGGTATAATAATTGCAACAATCTGTTAACCTATCTATGTAGGGAAACACTTAATTTCAAGCAGCATTTAATGGAGTCATCGAAGATCTATGATCAAGCAATCTCTTTGATGATGACAACATTATGAGGTGAAGTCTTCACCTGATGTGACGATTAAGTTGTGATGCTTGTTGATAAAGATGTCAAAACCTACCTATAGAAGACAGAACCTAATGTCTAGTGACATTTGGTGGAGTTATTGAAATCTCTGATCAAACAATCTCTACGATGATGACAAATTATGAGGTGAAGCCTTCACATGATGTGACGATTAAGTTGTGATGCTTGTTGATAAAGATGTCAAAACCTATCTATGGAGGACTAAACCTAATGTCTAGTACATTTGGTGGAGTCATTAAAGATCTCTGATCAAGCAATCTCTTTGAAGATGATATCTTTTATGAGGCCTTATCAAGTTTCATTAAATAAATAAAAAGTCAAGTCCTAGATGAAATGTTGAATCATGGATGTATCAAGCAAGAGATTGTGAATTTTTAAAGTTGTGAAAGAAATTAAAGGAGAAAGTTTGACTTGTCTGTGTCGAGTGATTTGTGTCTGTAAAGGTATATATATATATATATATATATATATATATATATATATATATATATATATATATATATATATATATATATATATATATATATATATATATATATATATATATATATATATATATATATATATATATATATATATATATATATATATATATATATATATATATATATATATATATATATATATATATATATATATATATATATATATATATATATATATATATATATATATATATATATATATATATATATATATATATATATATATATATATAAAAGCTATTTTTCTCTTTTTTTTGGAAAAAATAAAAATTTGAATAGACTCTCGTTACATAAGATAAATCATCCCGGTAAATAAAATACAAAGTAGATGGTTACACGATTCCTTTGTCAATTTTGATTTAGAATGGTAGACAATATGAAAAATTATTGGATGATTTTCTCTATAATCATCTGATTAGATTTATCTCTCACCTAATATAAATTCTTCTTATCAACAAAATAATCATATAATTAATCCGCTGTTTGTTTTTGTATTTACAATGTCTTGAATGCACATATGATCTGAAGCTCCAATCTGGAACTTCTTTTTTGTTTGAGTTAAAAGTGCCTTGAAATGTGGAAAATGAAAGTTTTATGCATTTTCAAACATTCGCCAAGTGATTAACGTATTTCATATAAGAACAATTTATTCATACAAAATAAGAGCTTATCTTCACATAGATTTTTCTTAATCAAAAGATATTATTGATTTTTGGATCAAATTCTGATTTATCACAACTCATTTTGATGTCAACTAAAGAATTAATACAAAAAAAATCATATATATCATCTATAACTATATATAAAGGGGATACAAGTTTTTGGTATGGCTTATTTTTGTTCCAAAATTACCCTTATTTAATTGTAATATTTCCAAAATTATCTATGCAGTTTGTTTTAATTACAACCATGTGTGAGCAAGAATATCAACCGCTCAACCAAAACGAAAACCGCCGTACACAAACATTTAAGTGTTCATTTCAATAGCAAAACAAAAGTAATTACAAAACTTGGTAGAGAATCCTGAATAACAATGGAGTAGACTCTTATCGTTTTTTTTTCTTTTTTTCTTATCTACATATTATCCTTTCTTTCTCCATCCCTCTAATCTATTTTTTCATGTTTTCACTTTTTAATTTTCTTTTAGATATGTTCTTAAACATGATAAGGTCAAAATATATAAATCATTTAATATTATCACTTTTGTATATGTTCATGTATGTTTTATTGGTTTATTCAATTTAGTTTAATTTTGTTTTGTTCTAATGTGTAGCTTTTGGTTTTAGTGTCTGAGTAAAAATACATTGCTCTAATTTTACAGGTTTTGATGAGATTGTCATTTTTCTGTGACTAATAATTTAAGAATCATATATATTTTCATCATTTTAGTGTTAATTTAGGAATCATATATATTTTCACCATTTTAGTGTTAATTTAGGAAATCATATATATTCTCACCATTTTAGTGTTAATTTAATAATCATACATATATTTTCACCATTTTCACAATTACTCAGTTTCTTTCTTGGTCAATCTCTACCTTTTCTCCTTCTGCATTTTTCTTTCAGTTTTCACAATTACTCAGTGTCAATCTCTGTTATGGTTAGTTTTATGCATTTTCATTTTGTAGGATAAGCGGATAATGTCACAATAAAACCATGGCAAAGATCAAAAAGGTTGATGATTAATTTGTGGACATGAGTGAAGTTAATATTTGTTTTGGTGAACATGGTAATATATTTTAATATGTTAGCATGCATTAAATAGTATTAGAATTGACCATTAAAATCTTTTTATGAAATTGAATGAATTTTTCTAATTTTTTTTTAAAAATTTCCCTTACAAATTGTAATTGCTTCTAACATTGTTAACGGTTGAAACTTAAACTGCATAACTCTACCATTTCAGATGCACGACATTTGTTTCCATGTCTTTCATTTTCAAACCCATGATAATAGTAACTTAATGCCACTGTAAATCATTTTTGGATGTTTGGATGCTATATATATTTTTTCAATTTCACATCAACTGAAGTCATAGATTATATATTCTGCATTGTTCAAGTTATTTGTGCTTTCCTTCTCCACACATGTAAGTCAAGTTTGTTTATCTATAGATTAGGTGTGGTCTATGTCAAGTTGGATGCTATATTCACCAAAGTATGATATGAGAACTAACCATTTACATTGATGTCTATGAGGTGAATTAAATTTAATTGAATTGTGTTGCAGAAAATAGTTTTGATTTGTACATGTTTAAGTTGAATGGACCATGGATTTGAGATCTACGTAAGCTCAGCTTTCTTTTGATGTGCATTTTTCTCAGTTTGGTGAAGGTTGAGTCGCCTGAGCTCCGACCTGCCCGCCGGAGAACATGGCCGGAACTAGGGCTCCGGCGTCTGGTTCAAAACTCTCAGGTCTGATGTGTCCATGCGCTGACTCTTTCACCTGGCTATGTGGCTTGTTTCTATTCATTTGACCTAACACACTTGGCACGTTGAATCCATGCAGATTAAATGAAACGCTGCACTTCATTTAATCTGAGGTTTAGATTAGATTGGGCTCTTATTGCTTTTGATACCCCCAGCTTTATCAGCCCAAAATGATTTGAACGTGCATCCTTTGTTAATCCAGTTTGCTGATACACCTCCCACTTCCTTTGCATTTTATTTATTTATTTTAATTTTTGTTTTGTTTTTAATTATTAAAAATACTTCCAAATGTCATAAAATTCAAATAAAAATATTTTGTAACACTCTGAAATTTTGACAAATTTTTCATAATTTTTATTTTTAATTTCCTTTTATTTTTCAATTTAATTTGAATTTAATGATTGAAGGTGTTTTTAATGTGATTTCCATTTGTTCTTGCTTGATTTTTGGACCATTTGCAATCACCTATGAGCAAGGCTTCCTCTCCATTTTGATAGTGGATTGAGGTGCCTTTGAGGCTGATTTTGGTCAAGGTTTGACCTATTTTGTTTGACTTTGGTTTGCGTTTATTTGACCCTCGATGAATATCCTTCAAAGTGGAGCACCCTAGTTGATCAATTCATTTGGTGATGCTTTGATTGGATTTTGGTTTGGTTGTTTTGGCCTCTGGCTGCCAACTTGTTTATGAGCTTTGTGCATTTTATTTAGAATTTATTGAACCATTCTCCTATTTTTGGTGAACCTTGCAAGTCAAGTCACCCTAATTGAGGTTCATACAAACTAGTTGACCTAGTTCTTTTGGGAGATGACCTTTGTGGATCCCATATGCATCATATGCCTCTTGCATCACATTCTTGACATGTTTAGGATGCTGGTTTCAATTTTATAGTTCACACATTTGGTTGATTTGTGTTGCAAGCTACTTTTAATTAGGGCTTTCCATTTGCATTTGAATGTTGAAAGTGTTTGGAACTTTGGTTCTTTACCTTGCCCTACTTTGTAACTTTTCTGGAATTGATTTCTTCTTTGGTTTGTGAACCTTCTTATATTGTTCTCACTTATGTCCATTGGACTTTGGAACTCATTCAAGGTGATTTGGTACCCTTTGTTTGTACTTGGAGTTTGACTTGAATGAGATGCCACTTTGAGAACCTTTTGTGCTTTCTTTTTGCATGATCACTTTGATGCTCTTGGTTGAGATTTCTCCTTATGTTGCTTGCTGCCCAAGCTTATTCTCCCGTCCTCATATTGATCATGCCTTCTTCTCTTTCTTATTTTCTTTCCTTTTGAGTTTAGTGATTGATGCTTGAATGGTTGTAGGAGTTGTAACTTCTCCCACTACATGTCACTTTTGCTTGAACTTGTTTAAGTCTCTATGCTTGCATTTCTTCTTTTGCTTTGCATCCCTTTGCTTGTTTTCAAGAGGTTGAGATGTGCTTGTGGTGGTTGTAGCCCCAAACTTTTTTCCTCCCTCTTTACTTTGTGTTGCATTTCATGTTGCATCCATTTCTTCCTTTTCACTTGGGATTGATTTATCTTGTGTTTACTTGGTTTTCTTTGCCATGACCCTATAGGATTCCTAGTCTCATTTGTTTAAGATGGGAGTAGGAGAGACATTAAGTGTTCAATCCAAGCATGATAAAATTAAGATAGTCGTTTCCCTCTTAATCTCAATCATAGGTGTCGCTACTGCGAAAATCGGCGCCGGCTATGACAGAAGAGTCGCCACCGTGCGTTATTTATCCCAAAGGAGGGAAAGGAAACGCTCAGAGTAAACCTAACGCAAAACGGGAAAGGAATGGTCATCGCAACCAAATCCTGGATTCGAGAGTCGATTACGCAAGGGGAAGGTATTAGCACCCCTCACGTCTGTCGTACTCGACAGGATCCACGCTTGTTTTCTGGTACGGATTGTTATTCTATCTACTCTATAGGTCTGGGTTAAAAAGAAAAGAAAAGAGAAAAGAGACTCGATAGAGCTTCTCCGCTCTATGCCTACGTATTCCCTCGTGCAATGGGAAAGTCAGAGTCTATGTAGTTCGGCTAACTACGGATGAAGGTGGGAAGGTTGCTCGCCAAGATATCGCATCTTGTGCCTACGTACTTTCATACGGCATGAAAGATCAGAGAAAACGTAGTTCGGGCTACGGAAGACACAAGCTTGTCTGGCTGTTTTTTATTACCTTATGAAAGGGTTTTTCTTGATTAAGAGTCCAAGCGGACAAAAATGACACTTTGATGTTTGTTTTGAATCTTTTACGAAAGAAGTGTTTTTTTCAGTTTATTTGAAATCTCTGACGCACTAGAGACTACGATTTGAGAGTGACTACATCACGTGTCACCCAAAGGGTGCCATGCTAAGCAGCCAGACTACTGGAAAGAAGCTCTCCAGCAACCCTTTCTCAAATAGCTTAAGGCTCGTAACGTACGACATTGATTAACCTTATTCTGTATTTTTAAGTTGTTTTAAGATAAGAAGAGAAAGAAGCTCTAAAAAGCATGGGGTTGAAAAGGGAATAAGAACTAACCTAATGTTGTCATGCATGGATAAGAATCCTAATGTCTGTCATAATTTCCTCCTGCACAGAGGAAATCAGAGATCTTAGGGGATAAACAGGAAAGAAAGCAAGCAAATACAGTAAAATGCATGCAATGCAGCAATACAAGCGAGGCAAGGGAGTCCCGCTCAACCTCGAACCTGGGAAAACAACAGGCAAAGTGAATCAACATTCACTTCAAACCTATGGGGCAAGCTGCACAAGCCAACAAACAATACAGAAAAACCAAAATAAAATAGAGGAGGCAGCCCAAACAGCAGCATCAAACTCCCACAGCAAACAGCACAAGCAGCAGCTCTGACAGCAACAGCTGATTAAACAGCAAAAAGTTGACAGTAACAACTCCTATCTTCATGAATGCTCCTATCCTCAAGCTTCAATAAGCTTTCAATCTTCAACAAGCACCAAGCTTCAACAAGCTTCAAACTTCAACAAGCAACCAGCTTAAACCAGCAAACTTCAACCAGTAAACAGCTTCAACAAGCTCCTAACTTCATCTTCAACAAACAGCAAAACCCTAGCTTCAACAAGCAACCAACTTCAACAAGCACAAACTTCATTCTCAACAAGCTTCAACAAGCAACCCCCAAGGGAGATTCAATTAACAAGATCAAGTTGGAATGTTAAGTGACTTAATGACAACCAAAGGAAGCCACTAAGAACTTAACATTATAATGGAAAGGCATCCTCAAAGTTCTCCTCTTAAAGCATGCCACTCATCCCTCCAAAGGAGAGATGTGACTTCTTTAAGAGGACTTTATGTCATTGGATTGAATGGAGATGAACAATATACTCCATGTCTGAAGAAAGAAACAAAACTAGTCTAATGCTCTTCCTAAAACCCTAGTTTTCCTAAGCTCCTGACAAGCACTCCACAAGATGAGAAAAGCTTCACATCCATGCTATTCAAGCTCTCCAAAGCATCTTCAAGTTGTCTTCATGTTCATCCAAGCACAAGAGCACAACCACCCTAATCTAAGGGGAACTATTGAGTTAAACTAGTCAAGTTAGTGTGTTAGAAACTCCTAAAAGTTAGTCTTAAAACTAAATCTAATTAAAATACTAAAAATGATTGTAAAATCCTATAAAAAATTATAAGGGTTCCTAAACCTCTTAAGAATATCTCCATACAAAAACCACGGGGTTAACCAATCATTAAATCCTAAAACTATTCCCTAAATCTAGGGGTACTAGCTTAAAACCCTAAATCTACACCACTTAATGTTCAATATTCAAAACAGCATAAAATTCTCTCACAAAAATGTGATAAAATTTCTAGAGGTACATGCATATCTAAGATAACTATACCAAAAAGAATCAACTCAAAAATCAACACCAATCTCCCATACCAAAATCAGCAAGATCATGCACCAAACAAATCCAAAATAAAAGCAATTAAAATGCAAAATATGCAATTAAAATAATAAAATGCATGAATTAGTAAAATTTTAACCCTATTAAATTTTACACTCTCTAAGGAGTCATGGGAAAAAATCTAACCTAAAAAGACTAATTTTCCTATTTATTGCGAATTAATCCTGAACTATATGCAAAATGTGTAAAATAAAAGAAATACAATGAAAAATGATAAATGCGCGTGACAATTAGCAATTATATCCAGTTGTAATCCAGGTTGGGCCCAACAGGGGGGTGCGCGTATCAAATTGCCTTGAGCCCAAAAACCAATTAAAAGAAATCAGAGAAAATGAAAGAAAATTGGAAAACACTTGTGGCAAATAGCAATTGTTTTCAGTTCAAATCAGATCATGGGCTTATCCTAGGGTGTGTATAGCAATCTGTCACTAAGCCCAACCAATGTCCTTTAATGAAACGGTGAGTTTCATCAAACTCACCCTCTTCAGAACTTGAAACGAAATCGTGGCCATTGGTTTCTATCTTCAGTCAATGGTCAAACATGATCCAACGGACATGGCATCATCTTCCCCAAATAATTTGAAAAAGGGAGGGAAGGTTTGGGACGGTGGCCTGAGACACAGAGCCACCGTCGTCTCCGGTGAGGGTCCCCCAAAACGCATCAAACAACACAACTAAACACCCTATCTCACTCCAAATTCTCTCCTGATTCCAAATATGCACTCCAAAATCATTGATTCTCACTCCAACTCAAAAACCGATCCAAGTTTCAGAAGATCACCCCAACTCCAATGTCACGATTCTTGAAATTAACAAGCCTAATGTCATCTACACGTTTCAGTCATCAATTCTAACTATCAGACAATGCTTAAATCCTCAAGAATCAAGAGTTATCCTTCTCAACAGAAATGGTGCCATGCCTAGTTTGGTCTCTAATTGCTCAATTCTTGTGCCTAAATCCATCCTAGCATCATCACTAATCTATTCTCATGCTCATTTCTAATCAATTCATTACAATCTAAGCCATAAGTTGAAAAATGCAAACCTGGTTTTGAGGGATGAACAGAAGGTGGTTTTGCTCGATTCTTCTTCCAATCTTCTCCAGATTCAATCAATAACACCTTCTGAAGCTTCTGAATCACCTCTATCCCAGAATTCGATTCTTGATGCAGTTGGGAAAATTTCAATTGCTCTCTCTTGATTCTCTTCACCTCTTGCCCAAAAAACTTGCTGAATACATTGCATTGGTTATATAGAGTGTGTTAGAACACTCTAGAAAGTTCTGTAACTGCTCAAATGAGAAATTGAATTTCTCTTGCTCTTTGAATTTCTCCCCCCACCACAATCGTGTACAGGCTCTCCCTTCAACTGGTTTTGCTTGAAATGTTTATCTCATGAGATATTGGAGTGAATGGAGATGGTAATTGCCTTGTTTCTGATCCAAAGATGTGAGTTGGTTATGTTACTTCCACATGAAGTTACAAAATGGAAGTGTGTGTAAATGACCTCAAATGCAAAATTTAATATTGCCGTCCTTCTCAAAATGGTATTTCTAATAAAAATGACCTATAACATGAGCTTGTTTGGCCACATATCAATTAATTCCATTTTTTGGCCTTTTAATCACTTTAATTTCTTCCTTTTTAAGCCATTTCAAGCAACTTTGTGTTCCAAGCCAATCCAAGCTCTCATGACCACTTGATTGCACTAAAAACATCATTTTGAACAAGTTCCATGTTGAACAATTTTCCATTTGAAGCTTGCAAGTTGCAGTTATGGACCTATAATCCAAAGTGACCTATAATCTCACTTTCCCAAAATACCCCTGGCTTGCAAAGATCATAACTTGAGTTCTACAAACCCTATCAAGGACTTTTAGTACTCTATGGAAAGATAAGAGGATAAGGAACAACTTTCATGTTCACCAAAAGTCCATTTGAAAACTCCTTGAAAGGAAAAAGTTGCTTAGAAGTCAAGTGACTTTCACAGATAAATTTCATAGTCATCTGATGACCTGTAACTTGCAAGGACCATAACTTGAGTTCTATAAATCCCCTTGAGGACTTATAGTACTAAAATTAAAGGTATTGAGATTCTCTACAAGTTTCATGTTGGCAAAGGATCCATTTTAAACTTGTATTTTGATTTATGGGGCTTTGAAGTTAGGCACTAAATAGGGGATTTTACACCGAAACCCTAATTTAGCAACTTCCCACATTCTTGATCCTTCTTTTCTTGATCTTGGAACAACACCACACATGTATCAACATACCAATCCATTAACCCCATGACCTCAAAGTAGGCTTTGATGCTCTTCAATTACTCAATTGACCTAGGATTGACCCAGATGAAACCCTAGTTGACTGCACCTCAACTGTGGCTCTCATACTTGAATCAATGACTTGTCTCAGCTTCAATAGGGCCCTCTAGGCATTCCATGAGATCCATACACACCTCAAATTCACATTCCATGTTCCACATCCCACTGATGATTCTCAATATTCCTCAAGATAGGAGCAAAACCCACATGTAGGCACTCAAACTTCTCAAGACTTCAAATCACTTCTTGATGGCCTGGATGACTTCTCATACTTGGATAAGACCTCCTGCTAGGCTTCTTCTGATAAGAATCACACTTGATCCCCTGTTGGATGAGTGATATTCTATGATATGCAAATTATTAGAACTATGTGAATGATGTAACTATGCAAATGAAATGCAATGAAACATAAATCAGGCAAGAAAAGGTTGAGCAAATTTTGGGGTGCAACAGCTGCCCCTATTCAAACGGCTTAGACCCGACTGGGTGAAGAGCGAATGACCTTCAAACAATCGAGGTACGAGACGGTTGAATACCAAGAAACCCGGAAATTTGCCAACCGCAGAAATAAACTGCACTGCTTGGGGAGCAACATCCCCTATCTGAATCCGGTTGTTACGACAACAACTGATCCAACGTCTGATAATAATTCTGATTTCAACTTCAACCACCTATGTAGCGCCATAGGTACTGAACAATTTTTGCAAAAACACCTCCGTCCACAACTGGACTAACCTTGTCAACACAAGAAGAGAAACAAATTCGTCAACATGAATAGAGATTCTGTCGTCACAGGAGTAACCTTGTCCACATCTGGACCCAAATTTTGTCAAATCACGAATAAATAAAAATCTGTCCACGTCAGGACTCACATTTCGTCAACTCGAAGAAATCTCAACAACACAGGAATAAAACTTTGTCCATGTTAGCACGCTTGTTTCGTCAACACGAAGAAATCCCCTCAACAAGAGCAAAACTTTGTCCACGTTAGGACGCACACTCCGTCAACACGAAGAAATCCCATCATAAACTTGTCCACGTTAGGACTCCACATTCCGTCAACACAGAGAAATCCTATCATCATAGGAATAAAACTTGTCCTCATCAGGCCTCCACATTCCGTCAACACGGAGAAATCCTATCATCATAGGAATAAAACTTGTCCTCATCAGGACTCCACATTCCGTCAACACGGAGAAATCCTATCATCATAGGAATAAAACTTGTCCTCATCAGGACTCCATATTTCGTCAACACGGAGGAATCCCGGCGACTTCGCTGGGGATGAGTTGTCTTCCTCTCGTCAACACGAGGAGATCCTATCAACATAGGCAATAAGATCTTATTTGCGTCTCGTCAACACGAGGAACTCCTATCAACATAGGAATAAATTGTCCACGTCAGGACTCACATCTCGTCAACACGAGGAAATAAACCCGTCACCATGAAGAGAAATAAATTTGTCCACGTCAGGATTCCATCTTGTCAACACGAAGAACGGTAAACTTGTCCACGTCAGGACTCGCATCTCGTCAACACGAGGGAAGGTAACTTGATTTGTCCACGCCAGGACTCACATCTCGTCAACACGAGGAAATCCTATCAACATAGGAGTAAATTGTCCATGTCAGGACACCGTTTCGTCAACACGAAGAAAGATAAATTTGTCCACGTCAGGACTCGCGCATCTCGTCAACACGAGGAACTATAAACTTGTCCCCGTCAGGACGCACATTTCGCCAATACGAAGAAAGATATCTGCTAGGGGTAAATGGTCCACGTCAGGACGCCATTTCGTCAACACGAAGAGTAATCAATTTGTCCACGTCAGGACTTCACATTCCGTCAACACGGAGAAATCAAATTTGCCCACGTTAGGACTAGCACATCTCGTCAACACGAGGAAATAAATCTGTCCACGTCAGGACTCATATCTCGTCAACACGAGGAACTCCTATCAACATAGGAAATAAAATTTTGGCGACTTCCGGGGAAAATACTTCTGTCAACCAGTAGGAAAATACATCCGTTTATCCATACGGGAAGATACTCCGAATACAGTTTTTCTGCTTATCTCTGCAGTAGCTAACTCCATTGGTCCCAACCCACAAACCTTTTAGCACTGACGTGACAGCGACTTTGAGGCGGACTCTACTGGGGATATTTGGAAACCAAACTGCCGGACGCCTGTTTCGATAACCGGCGGCAACTTCTGAAATTTTGATTCATGAAACCCTTTGATGTTGACGTAACAGCAAATTTGAAGAAAATAATCCGCTGGCCGGATAAGAGAAACTTCAACAAGCAACTCTATGGGGGAAATAGTAAGATGAACCGTATCATCACACGTCTCACGGCGAGACCTCGAATACCTGGTAATAAATCTGAGCTAGAACTCCATACTCCTGCTGAGAAAACACACCTGAAAGCAAAAGGTTAACCAACCTGACTTATGTTTCAAAATGCGTATGTTTGAAAATGGCGTAATGCTCCGTACGGCACGGAAATGCTACGCGTTTGAGTAGATGCAGATATGACGATATATGCAAATGCAAATGCAGGCTCAAGCTGCCAGGGCCACTCTGATAATGATGTCTCAACAACATGAATGCTGAGGATAAAGCCAACTCCGCTGGGGAGAACAAGTATCATAAGGTATTCCGGTAAAATAAATGTCGGAAACACAGTTAACTTTTTCGGGGAGAGATTAAACATCAATTTCCACTGGGAGGAAAGAACAAACACCCTGCTGGTGAACAAACTTAGCTGGGGAAGAAGCGACACTTCTGGGCAAAGCACACTGTCTGGGCACATTTTACACATTCAGAGTTACCACTCCGCTGGGGACAATCATTCCGATGGAGGCAAGACGACCTGTGGGCCGCAAGAAAACCATCCTTCACGGATATAAGCCTTTCGAACCAACAACTTGGTTAACTATTGCGGGAATCTCCCTTGCTGGAGATTGAACATGCACATCTTCGATTCGCTGAGGAGCGCAACCTCTGCAGGGGACATTGATTTTGACTTGCTGGGGTTAATCCTATGGACGGCTTTCCATGAGGCCACTCTCCTGGGGAAAATAGTTCCCTCCTTCGGGAAGGGATAAATGTCATTTCAACTCTCTGGGGATAAGCTGCGACTAGCTGAGGAATGACATCAACTGGAGTCAGGTCTTACGTCAAGCGACCTTGGCTGGGGAATACAATTCCTGACCGTTTGCTCCGAAGGTAAGAACCCTGCAAAACACAAACGAGACAAAACAGGCCTATACAACAGAATCTATCTGGGTTAGCATCTATGACATTACTTCAGTCAATTCAAAGTTTTAACAATTATTGGCAAAGGCCAGCAAGATTATGTAAGTGCAAGTTTATCAAAAACATCGGCGTCTTTCACAAACAAAACAGTAAAGAACAAGCATCAAGTACTGAATAACATGTTTTATTGATAACGGGCCTCTGAATAGGCAAAGTTTTGTACACTGGATGCAACTCCTGAAAAGAGGAAGTTACGCACAAACACACATAAATATATGCACAAGAAGCATAAAGAAAATATAAAACAATATTTGTATACATGTTGGCAACGTGGCACAGACAAACACCATGAGCTGATCCTCCTATGACTCGCCTGACTCTGCGCTTTCCCGGTACTCGATCTTCGGAAGAGATTGTTTTTTGGATAGACGGCCCCCAGGTACTCCCAAACCACTAAGCAATGTCGTATCAAATCCGAACCGCAGTCATTTGCTTTTTCAATCCCTAACTTTTGCGTGAACCGCCCTTTGCGGGTTTTCAATTCACCGGGATACCCTTTTTTGCTGAAGTCGCCCTTTTCAGGTATTCGACTTCGCGGGTGTACATCTTTTCAATTTTATCCGTAACTTTTGCCCGAACCTTTTATTCATTTTTTATGGTTCGCCGGGATGCCCCATTTTTGCCTGGACTCTCTTTTTACTGTCCAGCGGGTCACTTTCAAGCAAAGTATTTTTTAACTGCGTCCGAATTCACAGGAGATGTAAAGTCCTCACCATCCATGGTGGATAGTAATAAGGCTCCTCCAGAGAATACTTTTCCGACAACGTAGGGACCTTCGTAATTGGGAGTCCACTTGCCCCTGTGATCTGATTGTGGTGGGAGAATCTTTTTCAAAACAAGATCGCCCGTATGAAAGCTTCGAGGGCACACCTTCTTGTCATAAGCTTTCTTCATCCGACTCTGGTACAACCGACCATATGCTAGAGAAGCCAGACTCTTCTCATCTATTAAGCTGAGCTGATTCAGTCTATCTTTAATCCATTCTGCCTCGTCGAGTTGGACATCACGTAAAACCCTCAGGGAAGGAATCTCGACCTCCAACGGTAACACCGCCTCCATCCCGTATACCAATGAGAAAGGGGTTGCCCCGGTTGATGTGCGTACCGTCGTACGATAACCGTGCAAAGCGAAAGGTAACATCTCGTGCCAGTCCTTATATGTCATAACCATCTTCTGAACAATCTTCTTTATGTTCTTATTGGCCGCTTCGACAATGCCATTCATCTTGGGCCGGTAAGGAGAAGAGTTGTGATGCTCAATCTTAAAATTCTGACATAACTCTTTCATCATTTTATTATTCAAATTTGAACCGTTGTCGGTGATAATCCGCTCAGGGATTCCATATCTGCAGATAATATCTCGTTTGATAAATCTGGCTACCACTTGTTTGGTCACATTGGTATATGATGATGCTTCCACCCATTTGGTGAAGTAATCGATTGCCACCAAAATGAACCGGTGTCCGTTTGATGTCGTAGGCTCAATCTTGCCAATCATGTCAATTCCCCACATCGAGAAAGGCCACGGTGATGACATCACATTCAAAGGACTTGGAGGCACATGGATTTTGTCTGCATAAATCTGGCATTTATGACACCTCTTTGTAAACTTGAAACAGTCTGTTTCCATAGTTAGCCAATAATAACCTGCTCGCAGCAACTTTCTTGTCATAGCATGCCCACCAGCATGTGTACCAAATGTACCCTCATGTATCTCTTCCATGAACAACTTCGCCTCTTTCTCATCTACACAATGTAGCAACACCAAGTCGTGGTTTCTTTTGTACAGGACACCGTCCGGGTTCAGATAGAAATTGCCAGCCAATCTCCTGAGAGTCTTCTGATCTCGACTGGATGCTTCAGCCGGATACTCCTTGTTCTTCAGGAAATTCTGGATGTCAAAGTACCAGGGTTTACCATCGGGAGCCTCGTCAATGGCAAATATGAATGCAGGCCTATCGAGCCGAGAGATAACAATCTGGGGAGCCTCGTTCCAGAAGTTAACTTTATACATTGAAGACAATGTCGCCAGGGCGTCAGCCATTTGATTTTCTGCTCGTGGTACGTGATGCAATTCTACCTTGTCAAAGAAAGGCAACAATCTCCTTGCGTAATTCATATAGGGTATCAAATTGGGCTGACGTGTCTCCCATTCTCCTTTAATCTGATTCACCACTAGAGCTGAGTCTCCATATACATCCAGGTTCTTGATTCTCAAATCAATGGCTTCTTCCAGACCCATGATGCAAGCCTCATATTCAGCCTCATTATTGGTAACGGGAAAGGTCAATCGGGCAGTAAATGGGATGTGCGACCCATGAGGAGTAGTGATAATTGCCCCTATTCTGTTACCGTAGGAATTTACAGCTTCGTCAAATATCAACTGCCATTTGGAACCCAACTCTGGTCCTTCGTCCGACAACGGTTCTTCACAATCCTTCATCTTCAGGTACATGATATCCTTGTCAGGAAAATCAAACCTCATCGATTGGTAGTCCTCAACCGGCTGCTCAGCAAGGTACTCTGACAAAACGCTACCTTTAATAGCCTTTTGCGAGACATATTGGATATTGTATTCTGTTAACACCATCTACCATCGGGCAATTCTTCCGGAGAGTGCTTGCTTCTCAAACACATATTTGATTGGATCCATCTTTGAAATTAGCATGGTCGTATGATTCAGCATGTATTGCCTCAAACGTTTGGCGGCCCAGGCTAGCGCGCAACACGTCTTCTTGAGCATTGAGTATCTGGATTCACAGTCGGTGAACTTCTTACTCAAATAGTAGATCGCATGCTCCTTACGTTCGGTCTCGTCGTGTTGATCGAGAACACAACCCATACTTTCCTCAAGAACCGTCAAATACATAATCAAAGGTCTCCCGGCCACTGGGGGTATCAAAACAGGAGGTTCCTGCAAGTATTCTTTTATCTTGTCGAACGTCTTTTGACAATTTTCATTCCAAGTCAACACCTGATCCTTTTTCAACAACTTGAATAACGACTCGCATGTCGCAGTTAGGTGAGATATGAACCGAGCAATGTAGTTCAACCTCCCTAAAAACCCACACACTTCTTTTTCTGTTTTAGGCATCGGCATTTCTTGTATAGCTTTTATCTTTGCAGGATCAACCTCTATTCCCTTTTCGCTCACGATAAACCCCAGCAGTTTACCCGATCTCACCCCAAAGGTGCACTTGTTAGGGTTCAATCTCAACCTGAACTTCCTAAGTCTTTTGAACAGTTTCAGCAGATTAACCAAATCCTCATCCTCTGTCTGAGATTTGGCAATCATATCATCAACATAAACCTCGATCTTTTTGTGCATCATGTCATGAAAGAGAGTTGTCATAGCACGTTGATATGTTGCCCCAGCGTTCTTCAGTCCGAAGGGCATCACTTTGTAGCAAAATGTTCCCCAGGGAGTAATGAAGGTGGTCTTCTCCATGTCTTCTGGTTCCATTTTGATCTAATTATAGCCTGAGAAGCCGTCCATGAAGAAGAATACGGAGAACTGAGCAGTGTTATCAACCAGCACATCAATGTGAGGAAGTGGAAAGTCGTCTTTCGGGCTTGCCCTATTCAAATCACGGTAGTCTACATACATTCGCACTTTACCGTCTTTCTTCGGCACTGGTACTATATTAGCAACCCATGACGGATAAGTTGTAACGGCTAGGAAACCAGCATCCCACTGTTTTTGAACTTCCTCTTTGATTTTCACAGCCATGTCTGGTCTGGTTCTTCTGAGTTTTTGCTTAACAGGCGGACATTCCTCTCGCAACGGCAGACGGTGCACAACCATGTCCATATCCAACCCAGGCATATCCTCATACGACCAAGCAAATATATCACTATACTCTCGCAGTATCTCAATCAGCCTTTGCTTGATGTCGCTCTGTAGCGCAGCCCCTATACGGATACTTCTCACAACTTCTTCCGACCCCAAGTTGATAATCTTGATTTCCTCCTGATGAGGCAGAATGATTCTCTCTTCCTGTTTCAACAAACGAGTCAGCTCCTCTGGTAAGTCGCTATCCTCAACAATCTCTTCCTCTGCTTGGAATATCGGGTGCTCGAAGTCGAAATGAGTCATAGGCGGTTCGTAGAAGATGTCATCTGAAATATTAGTCCTGCAAAGGAAATGGTTAAATGTTTCAAAATGCAAACAAAACAAATAACCACGTTGCCATTTATTGTTAAAGTAAAAACAAGAAAAACAGGGATCACAATATTTGTATATGAAAAAAGCCTTTATTTCATGATTAAAACAGTGCAATACACATAATCAAGTAGCCCTAAGGTAAAATCACTATGCCCCGGGTAGGACATAGGATTATCCAACAATTGACAAAACAAATCGTTACTGTTTAAGAGTCACTGGGACAGTTTACCGGATGGACCAGTTGCAGAGACTTTGTCCTGGCACGCTTGGCTTGATCCATGCGTCCATATCGCAATCGCTATCTCCGTCTTCAACATCAGAAATAGCGTTGATTGTCTCAAAGCACACCCCGCTTGGCGTAATCGTTATCGGTCCTTTGAACCTGGGCGCTCCTGAAGATGACGCTGACGACGTCGGCTGATACCCTAGCCCAAACTTGTCATTCTTCACGGGCATCTCCAGTACCTGCCCCCAACCTTTAGTCTCACCAGTCTGCACTAAAGCCTGAGCTTCCTTGTAGGATGACACTGCCACCTCTGGCATTTTGCTGGGACCCTGAGCTTTGTCTTTAATTCGTAACCCTTCGAAGGCTTGACAAGGTGTCTCGTGTATTTCCCCGTCGACCTCAACATATCTGAACGATGACAGGTGACTGACCAAAATGTCCTCCTCCCCGCAAACGGTAACAACACTATCACCCACCATGTACTTCAACTTCTTATGCAATATGGACGTTACGACCCCTGCAGCGTGGATCCATGGGCGCCCAAGAAGGCAGCTATAAGCTGGATGGATGTCCATGATGTAGAATTCGGTATCAAAAATTTCCGGCCCCACCTGAAGCGGTAATGTTATTGACCCAAACACTGATCTTTTCGTCCCGTCAAACGCCCTCACAACCAAATCGCTGGGCGTGCAAATAATTCCCCGTATGTCCAATTTCATCATGGCTTTCTTTGGCAATACGTTCAACGACGATCCAGTATCCACCAATACACACGACATTACGGTGCCCCGACATTCCACCGATATATGCAAAGCCATGTTGTGCTCTCGACCCCTGGGTGTTAGATCAAAATCTGTGAAACCCAGGCTATGTCCAGCATTGACATGTGCCATTATCCCCTCTAACTGATTTACAGAAACTTCTTGAGGCACAAATGACGTATACAGAATCTTTAGCAAGGCGTTTCGGTGGGCCTCGGAACATAACAACAACGACAAGATAGAAATCTTTGACGGCGTCTGATGTAGGTGTTCAACAATTTTGTAGTCGCTTTTGCGAATCAGTCTCATGAACTCTTCTACGTCCTTGAGTGACGTATCCTTTTCTTTCAACTGAGTAGGCCCGCTTTCATTTACTTTGGCTTTGCCTTTGGCCAATCTCTCTGCTTCTATTTCAGGTGAGGTAAAGATCCTTCCGCTACGGGTCATGCCCCCTGTTCCAACGACATTATCAACAGCCCCAGCTGGCTGGCTATTCACCACAATCTTTTCACCGTTGCAATATGCTTCTAATCCGTATGTCCACGGGACAGCTTTCGTACTCTCGAAGGGAACAGGCCCTGCTTTGGTAATCATAATAGTTGGCCGCTGGGCGGACACCGTTATCGTTATAGTCTTCCTAGGGATCGTCACCGTTGCAATATCATTTTGCTTATCACATAATGCCTCTACAGGCTTCTCAACTGCAGTTCGATCAAATTGCAAGGTCCCTTCGTCGATCATGGCCTGAATGCCCTGCTCAGTACAACCCTCAGGCTGGGTCCAACACTCTAAACAATATTCATCGCAACCAGGGAATACTCCCCCTCTGAGCAACCTGCTTTTCACCTCACTCAATGGTGTCTTCAGTTCGTTAACATCCATCACCAAGTTCAAATTTTCTTCTGTCAAGATGGCATTTGCCCCATGATTAGGCATAGGCTGTTGTACAATATTGGGCCCCACCTGGCCAAAGTTGATGGCTTTACTGTCCAACAAGTCTTGAACTTTATGCTTGAAAGCATGACAAGATTCTACGTCATGTCCGGGCACCCCGGAATGGAATTCACAATGCTTATTAGTGTCATACCCATAAGGAAGTACCGGTCCTGTAGGCGGTTCCAACGTTCTTTTCTCGACCAAATTCAACCCCAGCAGTGTCTGAAGAAGTTCTGCGTGCGTCGACGGAGGCTTATCAAATACCCTCTTCGGCTTTGCATTCTGAAACCTTCTCTGACTCTGATTCTGCCTTTGCTGTTGCTGTGGTTATTGTTGTTGTTGTTGTGGTGGGATTGGAATAGTAACACTAGCTATTTGTTGAGGTTGAATGTACTGATTTCTGCCTCTGCCCCGGCCTCTGCCACCAAATACAGCGCTTGTATCACCCTGTCGTCTTCCGCCGAACGCTTTTCTCGCACCCCCAGCTGAAGTAGATTCGCCTGCCTGAATCTTTCCAATTTTAATTCCATTTTCGATCCTCTCTCCCATAAAGATCATATTGGAGAAGCTACCCATCGAAACATTGAGTAACTTGTCATAGTACATTCCTGTAAATGTCCCCACAAACATGTCATTCATCTCCCTTTCAACCAAAGGAGGGTGCACCCGAGCTGCCATATCGCGCCACCGCTGCGCGTACTCTTTGAAACTTTCACCACTTTTCTGCGACAGACTCTGCAACTGAACTCTGTTTGGTGCCAAATCGCGGTTATATTTGTAATGCATAACGAAAGCATCAGCCAACTGCTTCCAGCTTCTAATCTGAGTGGGCTCCAGTCCCATGTACCATTCCAAGGATGGTCCCGATAAGCTATCCTGAAAGAAATGCATGAGCATCCTTTCATCATTGGAATATGCAGACATCCTTCTATAATAAGAACGTACATGGACCTTTGGGCAGGTATCCCCTTTGTATTTGTCGAATGTTGGAGCCTTGAATTTTAACGGCACCCTCAGCCCTGGTACCAACCCCATAGTAGTCATATCTAACCCAGCGGAGTTCTGATTAACAACACCTTTCATCTGCTCTTCTAGCATTTTGATCCTCTGAACAGGGTCAATGGGGCTCTCAGGTCCCATACCTCTCCCCGAAAAAGCGTCGTCCTGGTGATCCACATTCCAGTCATTTCCATACCCATCGTAACCCATGTTACGGCCAAATCCTTGCTGATTGAACATAGGACCCTGTCCTCGGTTGCCGAACCCTTGATTGACCCCAGCAGGTCCAAAACCATTGTTGAAAGGAAAAGCTCCAGCGCTGTTGTTATTCACATTACCGAATCCACCATTACCATGGCCATACCCTTGATTGTTGCCGTAACCGTCGTTACCAAAGCCTTAATTGTTGAACCCGAAGTTCCCGTCCTGATTGACATTTCCATACCCATTATTTCCAAAGCCAGCATTGTCACCGAATTCTTGATCGGCATCCCCAGTGTTGCCTTTGTTGTTAACCACATGCCCATCACCACCATTTCCAATATTGCCATTACCAGCGCCAGCACCTGCACCAGTACCAGTGTTTCCGTTAACAGTCATAACAGGTGGAGTAACTACCGGTATCTCATCCTCCCGGCAAGAAGTTCCAACAGAATTGTGGTCAGTATTGCCATTTCCGTTTGTCCGCGTCAGCAACGGCTGCACCAAGGTCAGAAGGCTCTCCTGGCCCTTGGCCATGCTCTCCATAGCTTACATGAACAGAGTCAGCTTCTCACGGATTTCCTGCATCTCGACTTGAACTTGATCCATTGCTTTCTTACAGTTGTTTCTGGTTGAGTAGCGGTGGATTCTTTGGTCGTCAATCCTGAAAAAACTGTGAGATGCAGGAAATAAGATACAGATTCAACAAGTAACTGGCAATGCAAAATGAATATGCAGATGCAATATGTGTCTGTGTGTTAAGGAGATCAACCCCTGATTCTAGTGCCAAAGTGCCAGTGCAGTGACAGTGCTAAGAAGCTTGGATTCATCCACGGAGAAAACATCTCATATATTGCTGCAAAGAGCCCAACAAGGCAGAAATACAATATCTCTGAGGGTACACAATAACAAGAAGGCATGACCTCAACCAACAAGCCTGGTGATGGTCAGCACAATGCAAATAAAGCATATACAACAGTCAAGTGTAATCAAGTGCGACCATATGCCCGATACTCCTCTAACAATCTCTTGGTCTTTGGATGGTCCGGCTGAGAAAGCAACCCTTCGACGAGCGAGTCTCTTTACCTGATAACACGCTGGAGATCCCCAATGGATTCCTCCCAAGCACCCTCTCCAAAGCACTCCTCTAGCTTCCGCTTCTGGGATGCAGACTCTTTCTTGCGCTTGACAACTTCGTTCAAAGCATTCTGAACGTCATATCTCCGCATAACCTCTTCTTCAAACTTTTTCTGGCTAGCTTTCAACTGATCTTCCAGTTCAGAGATCTGCTGCTTCAGTTTATCTTCTCTCTTCTTGTTGTTGGTCAATGTAGCGTTCCAAGTTTTGTTGAACGTAGAGATCTCCAAGTAAGCTATATCAAGTGCTTTCTTCTTAGACTCCAGCATGTCATGAGAGCTCTTGAAATCTATCCCCAAACGTTCACGCTTCTTTCGTTGTTCAGTCAGTTTTGTACCTAACTGGTTCACCAACTTTGTTTGCTGTTTGAAGGAGTGTACAACTTCATTTCTTTCGCTTCTGAGTTACATCAACTCCTCTTCCAACTTCTCGTTGGCTTTCATCAAATCTTCTTTCTCCTTCACAACCTGTTCATATCTCTCAATAGACACAGTAGTTGGCTCCTCAACCACGAGGGGAGCAGGAGGTAATACTGCAGGAAACGGCATCGGCGCCTGCTTTGCCCTATCTTGGATCCAGACTTGGTACGGAGGATAGGCTTGACTATCATTCTTACCCAACAACGGCTTCCCTTTCTTGCAGATGTTATTCCAAACATGCTGAAGCTTGGATAACAATTCTCCACTCAGATCACCTGTGAAGTACAGAGATTCCTGCACTTCCTCCTCTTTTGGCGGGCTTCTCAAAGCATAACCGAATTGCCTGATCAACAATGACGGATTGTAGTTAATGCACCCTTTCCTCCCAATCAGAGGAACGTTAGGATATCCTGTGCAGCTGTAGATAATCTCAGATCCCAGTAAATCCCTATCAAACCAGACAACATCTTCTGAAGAAAGCCCCATCAGACGCTCAGACCATTCCATCGTAGCTGCAGACTCAGCAAAGATACCCTTCTTGGGCAGGTGACTATCAAACCACATATACAATAAAGGCACACAACAAGAGACGTTCTTGCCCCTCCTATTCTCGTTCTTATAATGCAGAGAGTGATAGAAGTCTCCAATCAGCGTAGGCACAGGATTGCCTGAAGCAAATATATGGAATGCATCTAAATCAACAAAGTCAGGCATATTAGGGAACAGTACAATGCCATAGATACACAAAGCAAGGATATCATTAAACACAATCCAACAGCCACTCTTGGCATACTCTTGTGCTTTCCCAACCAAGAACTTGAGAGAAAAACCAGAAACTCCATTCCACGAGGTTAACAGCAACTCTGAGGAGTCTAAATGTAAAGCCACAACCAAGTCCTCCAGCTTGGGCTCAGCATCCATGTGAACAAAAGGCACCTTGTTCCGAATAGTCAACTCCAAGATCTCAGCATATTCCTCCATGGTCGGAGCCAGAATGAAGTCAGGGAAAGTAAAACACCTCAGCGGGGGATCATAAAATTGCATCAGTGCGTACAATCCGTTCAGCTCATACGTGGATGGTTTGTAAACCAACCTAAGCAGTTTCCCATAACTCTTCCTGAAACTTCTCTTCACATCATCATCAGCCAAGGATATCAAACCAAGCAAAGAAGAAACATCTGGAGTAGGCAACTTGTAAGCCACAGTCTTCTTCAAAGTATCCATAATAGCAGTAGACAGAAATTCGGGCAACTAGAATCAGAGGGTATGAAATGCACCTGCAGCACAGACACACGTTAATGATATACGAAATGAGTATGCAACAATGCAATATGCAAACATGCAACAAGGATCAAGTGATATATTGCTGAAGAGATCCATCCACGTCTGTCTCAACAGACCCGTAATACTGCTCAAACCTGGTCTCAACAGACCCATAACAATGCTCCAACCTGGTCTCAACAGACCTATAACAAAGCTCCAACCTGGTCTCAACAGACCTATAACACTGTCCTGATGAAGAACCCCAAGTAACCACACATACTGATCCAATATTAAGAAAATCGGGTAGTCTGGAGGTCAAGTTTCCTGCATGCCCCAATCCCTCTCACAGATAGGTGTCCTATCAACTGACACAAGGTACGGCATCCTATGCGGTCGTCGGTGTCACAGACTTTCAAGACTGATGATACGATACCCAAAAGGTGTGGCATCATCATGTCCTGAAGAGGCCTCACTTAGCCAACTTCCAATTGATCGGTCCCCAGAGTCGACACTCCATCTAACCAACAACCCCCTCAACCCAAAGGGTTGAAAAAGAAGTCAACCAGAAGAACCTCGTCCGAGCGTGGATTTTGCGGGACACTAGTACATGCAAAGCATGCACGCGCCCACTACTTTCCACAACTAATTCTAGGTGCACTCAAGCCCAGGTCTGGCTTATCTCTCAATCTGACCCCCTACCCAACATAACAACAATAATATAATGCTGAAAGTAAATACAGAAAAGTAAATCCATACAAAACTCACGGCGGGAAAGAAAGCGCTAGGATTGACTCGCGTAGGGAACCGTTGGTTATCCCCAGCAGAGTCGCCAGCTGTCGCTACTGCGAAAATCGGCGCTGGCTATGACAGAAGAGTCGCCACCATGCGTTATTTATCCCAAAGGAGGGAAAAGAAATGCTCAGAGTAAACCTAACGCAAAACGGGAAAGGAATGGTCATCGCAACCAAATCTTGGATTCGGGAGTCGATTACGCAAGGGGAAGGTATTAGCACCCCTCACGTCCGCCGTACTCGACGGGATCCACGCTTGTTTTCTGGTACGGATTATTATTCTATCTACTCTATAGGTTTGAGTTAAAAAGAAAAGAAAAGAGAAAAGAGACTCGATAGAGCTTCGCCGCTCTATGCCTATGTATTCCCTCGTGTATTGGGAAAGTCAGAGTCTACGTAGTTCAGCTAACTACGGATGAAGGTGGGAAGGTTGCTCGCCAAGATATCGCATCTTGTGCCTACGTACTTTCATACGGCATGAAAGATCATAGAAAACGTAGTTCGGGCTACGGAAGACACAAGCTTGTCTGACTGTTTTTTATTACCTTATGAAAGGGTTTTTCTTGATTAAGAGTCCAAGCAGACAAAAATGACACTTTGAAGTTTGTTTTGAATCTTTTACGAAAGAAGTATTTTTTTCAGTTTGTTTGCAATCTCTGACGCACTAGAGACTACGATTTGAGAGTGACTACGTCGCGTGTCACCCAAAGGGTGCCACACTAAGCAGCCGGACTACTGGAAAGAAGCTCTCCAGCAACCCTTTCTCAAATAGCTTAAGGCTCGTAATGTACGACATCGATTAACCTTATTCTGTACTTTTGAGTTGTTTTGAGATAAGAAGAGAAAGAAGCTCTAAAAAGCCTAGGGTTGAAAAGGGAATAAGAACTAACCTAATGTTGTCATGCATGGATAAGAATCCTAATGTCTGTCATAATTTCCTCCTGCACAGAGCAAATCAGAGATCCTAGGGGATAAACAAGAAAGAAAGCAAGCAAATACAGTAAAATGCATGCAATGCAGCAATACAAGCGAGGCAAGGGAGTCCCGCTCAACCTCAAACCTGGGAAAACAACAGGAAAAGTGAATCAACATTCACTTCAAACCTATGGGGCAAGCTGCACAAGCCAACAAACAATACAGAAAAACCAAAATAAAACAGAGGAGGCAACCCAAGCAGCAGCATCAAACTCCCACAGCAAACAGTACAAGCAACAACTGATTAAACAGCAAAACGTTGATAGCAACAACTCCTATCTTCATGAATGCTCCTATCCTCAAGCTTCAATAAACTTTCAATCTTCAACAAGCACCAAGCTTCAACAAGCTTCAAACTTCAACAAGCAACCAGCTTAAACCAGCAAACTTCAACCAGTAAACAGCTTCAACAAGCTCCTAACTTCATCTTCAACAAACAGCAAAATCCTAGCTTCAACAAGCAACCAACTTCAACAAGCACAAACTTCATTCTCAACAAGCTTCAACAAGCAACCCCCAAGGGAGAGTCAATTAACAAGATCAAGTTGGAATGTTAAGTGACTTAATGACAACCAAAGGAAGCCACTAAGAACTTAACATTATAATGGAAATGCATTCTCAAAGTTCTACTCTTAAAGCATGCCACTCATCCCTCCAAAGGAGAGATGTGACTTCTTTAATATGACTTTATGTCATTGGATTGAATGGAGATGAACAATATACTCCATGTCTGAAGAAAGAAACAAAACTAGTCTAATGCTCTTCCTAAAATCCTAGTTTTCCTAAGCTCCTGACAAGCACTCCACAAGATGAGAAAAGCTTCACATCCATGCTCTTCAAGCTCTCCAAAGCATCTTCAAGTTGTCTTCATGTTCATCCAAGCACAAGAGTACCACCACCCTAATCTAAGGGGAACTATTGAGTTAAACTAGTCAAGTTAGTGTATTAGAAACTCCTAAAAGTTAGTCTTAAAACTAAATCTAATTAAAATACTAAAAATGATTGTAAAATATTATAAAAAATTCTAAGGGTTCCTAAACCTCTTAAGAATATCTCCATACAAAAACCAGGGGGTTAACCAATCATTAAATCCTAAAACTATGCCCTAAACCTAGGGGTACTAGCTTAAAACCCTAAATCTACACCACTTAATGTTCAATATTCAAAACTGCCTAAAATTCTCTCACAAAAATGTGAGAAAATTGCTAGAGGTACATGCATATTTAGGCTAACTATACCAAAAAGAATCAACTCAAAAATCAACACCAATCTCCCATACCAAAATCAGCAAGATCATGCACCAAACAAATCCAAAATAAAAGCAATTAAAATGCAAAATATGAAATTAAAATAATAAAATGCATGAATTAGTAAAATTTTAACCCTATCAAATTCTACACTCTCTAAGGAGTCACGGGAAAAAAATCTAACCTAAAAAGACTAATTTTCCTATTTATTGCGAATTAATCTTGAACTATATGCAAAATGTGTAAAATAAAAGAAATACAATGAAAAATGATAAATGCGCGTGACAATTAGCAATTATATCCAGTTGTAATCCAGGTTGGGCCCAACAGGGGGGTGCGTGTATCAAATTGCCTTGAGCCCAAAAACCAATTAAAAGAAATCAGAGAAAATGAAAGAAAATTGGAAAACACTTGTGGCAAATAGCAATTGTTTTCAGTTCAAATCAGATCATGGGCTTATCCTAGGGTGTGTATAGCAATCTGTCACTAAGCCCAACCAATGTCCTTTAATGAAACGGTGAGTTTCATCAAACTCACCCTCTTCAGAACTTGAAACGAAATCGTGGCCATTGGTTTCTATCTTCAGTCAATGGCCAAACATGATCCAACGGGCATGGCATCATCTTCCCCAAATAATTTGAAAAAGGGAGGGAAGGTTTGGGACGGTGGCCTGAGACACAGAGCCACCGTCGTCTCCGGTGAGGGTCCCCCAAAACACATCAAACAACACAACTAAACACCCTATCTCACTCCAAATTCTCTCCTGATTCCAAATATGCACTTCAAACTCATTGATTCTCACTCCAACTCAAAAATCGATCCAAGTTTCAGAAGATCACCCCAACTCCAATGTCACGATTCTTGAAATTAACAAGCCTAATGTCATCACACGTTTCAGTCATCAATTCTGACTATCTGACCATGCTTAAATCCTCAAGAATCAAGAGTTATCCTTCTCAACAGAAATGGTGCCATACCTAGTTTGGTCTCTAATTGCTCAATTCTTGTGCCTAAATCCATCCTAGCATCATGACTAATCTATTCTCATGCTCATTTCTAATCAATTCAGTACAATCTAAGCCATAAGTTGAAAAATTCAAACCTGGTTTTGAGGGATGAACAGAAGGTGGTTTTGCTCGATTCTTCTTCCAATCTTCTCCAGATTCAATCAATAACACCTTCTGAAGCTTCTGAAACAATTGATTTGCCTTGAAATCACCTATATCCCAGAATTCGATTCTTGATGCAGTTGGGAAAATTTCAATTGCTCTCTCTTGATTCTCTTCACCTCTTGCCCAAAAAACTTGCTGAATACATTGCATTGGTTATATAGAGTGTGTTAGAACACTCTAGAAAGTTCTGTAACTGCTCAAATGAGAAATTGAATTTCTCTTGCTCTTTGAATTTCTCCCCCCACCACAATCGTGTACAGGCTCTCCCTTCAACTAGTTTTGCTTGAAATGTTTATCTCATGAGATATTGGAGTGAATGGAGATGGTAATTGCCTTGTTTCTGATCCAAAGATGTGAGTTGGTTATGTTACTTCCACATGAAGTTACAAAATGGAAGTGTGTGTAAATGACCTCAAATGCAAAATTTAATATTTTCGTCCTTCTCAAAATGGTATTTCTGATAAAAATGACCTATAACATGAGCTTGTTTGGCCACATATCAATTAATTCCATTTTTTGGCCTTTTAATCACTTTAATTTCTTCCTTTTTAAGCCATTTCAAGCAACTTTGTGTTCCAAGCCAATCCAAGCTCTAATGACCACTTGATTGCACTAAAAACATCATTTTGAACAAGTTCCATGTTGAACAATTTTCCATTTGAAGCTTGCAAGTTGCAGTTATGGACCTATAATCCAAAGTGACCTATAATCTCACTTTCCCAAAATACCCCTGGCTTGCAAAGATCATAACTTGAGTTCTACAAATCCTATCAAGGACTTCCAGTACTCTATGGAAAGCTAAGAGGATAAGGAACAACTTTCATGTTCACCAAAAGTCCATTTGAAAACTCCTTGAAGGGAAAAATTTACTTGGAAGTCAAGTGACTTTCATAGATAAATTTCATAGTCATCTGATGACCTGTAACTTGCAAGGACCATAACTTGAGTTCTATAAATCCCCTTGAGGACTTCTAGTACTAAAATTAAAGGTATTGAGATGATCTATAAGTTTCATGTTGGCAAAAGATCCATTTGAAACTTGTTTTTTGATTTATGGGGCTTTGAAGTTAGGTACTAAACAGGGGATTTTACACTGAAACCCTAATTTAGCAACTTCCCACATTCTTGATCCTTCTTTGCTTGATCTTGGCACAACACCACACATGTATCAACATACCAGTCCATGAACCCCATGACCTCAAAGTAGGCTTTGATTCTCTTCAATTATTCAATTGACCTAGGATTGACCCAGATGAAACCCTAGTTGACTGCACCTCAACTGTGGCTCTCATACTTGAATCAATGACTTGTCTCAGCTTCAATAGGGCCCTCTAGGCATTCCATGAGATCCATACACACCTCAAATTCACATTCCATATTCCACATCCCACTGATGATTCTCAATATTCCTCAAGATAGGAGCAAAACCCACATGTAGGCACTCAAACTTCTCAAGACTTCAAATCACTTCTTGATGGCCTGGAGGACTTCTCATACTTGGATAAGACCTCCTGCTAGGATTCTTCTGATAAGAATCACACTTGATCCCCTGTTGGATGAGTGATATGCTATGGTACGCAAATGATTATAACTATGTGAATGATGTAACTATGCAAATGAAATGCAATGAAACATAATTCAGGCAAGAAAAGGTTGAGCAAATTTTGGGGTGCAACAATAGGAGCACATTGCATGATAACATTAGGGTTGAGTTAGTTTCCCCTTAGTGGTGTCTTCTCTCTTCTCATCTCAAAACTTCTTCAAAACATGTAATAAAGGATAACGAGTGTTGTACGCTACGAGCCTTAAGCATTTGGGAAGTGATGATTGGGGGGCCTCCTCTCAATTGTCTAGAGTGTTTAGCGTATGCCCTTTGGGCGATATACGACGCATTCGCTCCTAAGTCATAGTCTTTAGTGCAACATGAATTAAAAACACAATTCAATTCACTTCTTCATAAAAGACTCAAAAACAAACATCAAACTTTTTTTTATCCTTCGGGATGAATTGAAAACCATTCTCAAAGAGAGTGTTGTTAACTCTTGGTTCTACTGCAAACAGGTAACGCCTAAGTATCCAATGGTCGAGCAACAATATACCTAACTGCTAGAACGAAGGTTTAACCTTACTCGGTTAAAACACTTGAACCAACTTGTGGTCGTGTTAGCCTGAACTACGTTTTCTCTGATTTCTCGTACCAGACAAGGATATGTAGGCACAAGACGGCGATGTCTTGGCGAGCAACCTTCCCCACCTTTCACCCGTAGTTTTCCTAACTACGTTGACTCTGACTTTCCCATTGTACGAGGGAGTACGTAGGCATAGGGCGGCGATGCTCTATCGAGTCTCTTTTCTTTTCTTTTGTCCCTGTGGCCTATAGTTTAGATAGATTAACACCCTTTTAGATAGACAACAAGCATGGATCATGTTGAGTACAATGGACGTAAGGGGTGCTCATACCTTCCCCTTGCGTAACCGACTCCCGAACCCAAGATTTGGTTGCGATGACCTGTCTTCTATCTTTTCGTAGGTTTTCTCTGATCGTTTCCTTTCCATCTCTTTGGGATAAATAACAAACGGTGGCGACTCTCATGTCTTTGTCGGCCCCCCTCTTTGCAGCGATGCGACAACTGACGACTCTACTGGGGACTACTCTCATCCCCTATGCGAGTCAATCCTAGCGCTTGTGTGTTTATCTTAGGGTATATATGTGTTGTACTTTATCTGCATTTGCATTTTACTTTCCAGCATTGTTATATATTATTATTATTGTGTTGTTGGGTGGGAATGTTCCACTATGTGATAAGCCAAAACCCAGGCTTGAGTATAACCATAGCATTAGAAGTGGAAAGTAGTGGTGAAACTGTATGTTTGGCATGCACTAGTTCCCACGAAATTCGTGCTCAAACGAGATTCTCTTTGATGACTACCTTTCTAGTCTATTCGGACAGTGGAGAGGATGTTGGATTTGAGGATTGTCGACTCTGGGGACTGATAATTTGGAAGTCACCTAAGCGAGGTCGCTTTGTTAGACTATGATGCCAAACCAGAAGTGGTGAACGTATCATCGTTTCTCGAAAGTCTATGATGATGATGACCGCATAGGATGTCAGACCTTATCAGGGATAGATTCATAACTGTGAGTGGGGAGGGTTATGTAGGAAACTTTGACCTTCAACCTACTTGGTTTACTCGTCAGTGTGAACTTTTGGCCCTTGATACAGTGCTTCCTTATATCAGTGTTGTGTTATGTTCTCGCCGAAGCGAAGTGCTGGTTCTTCTCAGTCAACAGCATAACAATCTTGATCCCCTGTTTCATTTTCATTTTCATTTACATTTAACATTGACATGTATTTATATTGCAGGTGTATATTTTCCTCTCGATTCTAGTGAGCTTATTCCACTTTTGACATGGAGCCCAGTTTGAAGAAGACTATTGTGTACAAGTTTCCTACTCCTGACATAGCACCTCTGCTCAATTTGATTTCTGTTGTTGATCGTAATGTAATGGAAGATTTTAAGCAGTCATATGGGAAGCTCTTGGGTTGTGTCTGCAAAGCTTCAGTATTTGAGTTGGGAGGTCTCCACACCTTGCTTCAGTTCTATGATCCACAGTTGAGGTGTTTCACTTTCCCGAGTCATGTGCTGATGCCTACATTGGAGGAGTTCTCTATGATGCTAGGAATTCCTACTGAAGCTGAACCTAATTTGACTAAGTTGGATAATGCTCTTCATCTAGATGCTTCAGAGTTAGAAGGGAAGTTGGTTAGAAGAAATGGAATGCATGGATTTCCATTATCTTTCTTGGTTGGTAAAGCTCAACATTTTGCGAAAGAGGGTTGTTGGATTATCTTTAATGCCATCTTGGCTCTGTGCATATATGGTGTAGTTTTGTTTCCAAATATTCCTGACTTTGTAGATTTGGATGCTTTCCACATTTTCATCTCAGGTAATCATGTGCCTATACTTCTGGGAGATGTTTATCATTTTGTGCATTACAAGAATGAGAATCGGAGGTGAAAGAATGTGTCTTGTTGTGTACCTCTCTTATACAAATGATTTGTGAGTCACCTTCCCAAGGTTGGTCCTTTTGTTGACACCGCAGGTATCTCTGAGTGGTCAGAGAGGCTTATGGGTTTGACTTCTGAGAACATCGTATGGTTTGACAGAGATCAGTCAGGCACGGAGATTATCTTTAGTTGTGGTGGTTTTCCTAATGTCTTGTTGATTGGAATGAAAGGAGGTATTAACTACAACCCAGCTCTTGCAGTAAGGCAGTTTGGGTATGCTCTGAGGGAACAACCGAGGGAAAAGGAAATACAAGAATCTCTGTATTTCACTGGCTTGCTTGAGAATGAGACCCTAATCAGAGTAGAGAAGGCTTGGAACAAGATTCACAATAGAGGGAAGGTTTCCTTGGGTAAAAGCAACAGTAGAATTTATGAACCTTATATGGCTTGGATTCAAGAGAGAGCTAAGAGATTATTGATGCCATTTCCAGCTTGTGAGCCTTTATATCCTTTGATGATTGAGGAGCCGACTACTGTTGATATCCAGAAATATAATCATTTATGGTTCGAGAAGGAGGAGTTGCGTAAGGCAAATGAGGAATTGGAAAAAGAGATTATTCAACTCTGAAGCGAGAGAAATCAAGCCACTTTTTCATCTAAGAAGCAAACTGAATTGGTGAATAAGTTGGGTAGAGAGCTAACTGCAGAGATTCGCGCTCGGGAGCATGTGGGCTTAGATCTGAAGAGTGTCAATGATGTTCTTAGTTCCAAGAAGAAAGAACTAGATAAAGCATATGTAGAGATCTCCAAGTTTAATGACCAATGGAACGCTATTCTAACTAACAACAAGGAGCGAGAAGACAGACTGCGGCAACAAATTGTTACGCTGAAGGCTCAAATCCAGGTGAGAGATAAGAAGGTTATAGCTGAATCCTTACGCCGATGCAAAAGCGACTGCAGACTGAATGAAGCTCTTACAACCTTGGAGGACTATAAGGCAAGAGCATATGTGAAGAGATCTAAGCTTGAGGAAGTGTTCGGTGAAGGTGCTTGGGAGGATTATGTTCAAAGCTTGCAGAGCATCATTAGCCAGAGAGAGTTGGTCATCCAGGGGTTGGTAGACATACTGGATCATTCAGATACGAGAGAGTTGTTGGAGGATTTCCAAGCTCACCATTGTATTTGTTGTTTCCTCTCTTTGTAGTTTGTTGTTATGATGTATCTTGACCATCACCAGATCTGTTGGCTGAGGTCATTTTGTTTCTTTTGTATTAAGTGTTGTGTTGTACATTGATTCTTGGCTCTCATTTTATTTATGAGGAGTTTGTTGTGCTTATTTGTTGGCTTTCCATTGTCTTGCTGTTCTCGCGGAACTGGAATCAAGGGGAAAATTTCCCTAATGCACATTTACATGTTTGCATATTGCATCATTTCTCTTTCTTGCATCGCAGGTGCTCCAGAACCGTTAAACTTATCTCTGTGGTTTGTTCAGCTTGTTTCAGGATTGATAACCAAGCGACTTATTGCTACGCTACTCTGGGAAATCATCACAGGATTATGGATCAGATTCAGGCTGAACTTCAGGAATTCCGTGACAGGATGACCCAGTTCATGGATATGATGCAATGGGTTGCCAATGGCCAAGAGCAGCTTAAAACTTTGGTGCAACCGTTAATTTCTAGGGTTGACGGGAGTGGTGTGCTTCATGGTGGAATTGCTGTTGTTCCTCCTCGTAACGATGATGGTACCCCACATGCTAATACGGGTCCTACAGTTGTCATCCCTCCGGGCGGAGGAAATAAAACAGGAGTTCATATTCCCGGACCTACGTGTGCTTTGCATGGGAATACTGCCCCTCAGTGGGAGGAAGATGATCAAGAGGATGTGTTCTCCATGAGGGATGTTGGTATTAGTCTGCCATCTAACGCAGATAGGAGGTTTAAGCTGCTGGAGGAAAAGATGAAGAGTTATGAGAATCAAAATTCCATGGGTTAGATATGGCAAATTTGGGGCTGATTCCAGATTTGAAGGTTCCTCTGAAGTTCAAAGTCCTAGACTTTGATAAGTATAAGGGTACAACCTGTCTGAGGGTTCATCTTCATTCTTACTAATGCAAGATGTTCGCCTATTCTGAAGATGAGAAGCTTCTTATGCACTTTTTCCAGGACAGTCTTTCTGGTCCGTCTCTTGAACGGTATATGGGGCTAGAGCCAGTTAACATCCGAAGCTGGAGGGATTTGGATGAGGCGTTTGTTAAGCATTACCAGTACAACAGTGATCTAACACCGAACAGGGTCCAGTTATAGAACCTATCTCAGAGGAATAATGAATGCTTCAAAGAGTACGCCCAGAGATGGCGTGAATTGGCAGCCAGAGTGCAACCTCCTATGGTGGAGAGGGAGTTGATAGACATGTTTATTGCCACACTACCGAGGGTGTATTACGAGAAGCTAATTGGCAACATGTTGGGAAGTTTTTCAGATCTAATCATTATAGGAGAAAGAGTTGATAACAGAATCAAATTGGGTAAAATTCAAGCCGGTGAAGGATCCTTAGCTGGAGGGGTTAAGAAAAGTTTTGGCAACAAAAGGAGAGAGGGGGAAACCAATGCAGTCTCAGGTTCCTGAAACAGAAACAAGAGTAGAGGATAACAATATCGTCAACAACAACCTCAGGTTGCTAGCATTACGATTCCTGCAGTACCACAACCACAACAGCATCAACAAAATTATGCTCCTCGCATATTTCAGGATCGGGGCAGGGCAGTAAACAGGCAGTTTGATGCGCCGTCAATGCCATACTCGCAGTTGCTTTAACACTTGTTGCAATTACAATTTATTCAGAAAAGGAATCTGGCTCCTTTGACTGGTGCACCACCACCTGGATACGATGCTAATGCTAGATATGATTTTCATTCCGGTGCTCCCGGACATAACATCGACAATTGTAAAACATTTAAGCATAAGGTGCAAGACCTTATAGACAGCAAGCAAAGCCATCAATTTCTCTAATGATGCGCCCAATGTCGTGCAGAATCCCATGCCTAATCATGGGGCAGCTGGGGTTAATGCCATTATTGAGGATGAGGGTTTGAACTTGGTAGCTAATGTTAACGATTTGAAGACTCCGTTGAGTTTTATAAAGGGAAAATTGCTGAGTGGAAGGGTATTTCCGGGTTGTGACAGAGTTTGTGCAGAGTGTTTGATCCATCCTGAGGGATGCGAGAAGCTGAAGAGTCATATTCAGAAGCTGATGAATGAGGGTATTCTACAATTTGACAGAGTGTCAGAGAAGAAAGATGAGGAAATGGTTGATGAAGAAAAGAATGAAGTTGCGACAATTTTGATTCCTTACAAGACAATTACTATTTCTGCGCCTCCAAGGCCGCCCACTATCATAATTACCAAAGATGGACCCATACCCTACGAGAGTACTAAGGCCATTCCATGGAATTACGGAGCCGAGGTCTATTGTAATGGTTAGAAGCAAGAACTGGAAGGTTCACCGTTGGATTCTGTTGACAATCTGGTAGGGACCGGTGGGATAACTCGAAGTGGAAGAGTATTTTCACCACCCGAGGTGAGTGCTGGGAAATCTGATAAGGATAAAGGAAAAACGGTGGTCGAAGAGAGTTCTCAGGCTAGTGAGAAAGAGTATTTGTTGAAGGAAGTGGAAGAGTTTATGTGGCTGATCAGGAAGAGTGACTACAAGATCGTGGATCACTTACAGCAAACACCGTCAAAGATCTCTATTCTATCATTGTTGTTGTGTTCTGAAGCACACAGAAATGCTCTCTTAAAAATCTTGAATACAGCATACATGCCACAGGAGATATCTATGAATCAACTCGAAGGAGTAGTGGCACATATTAATGCTGGTAACGGGCTGGGCTTCACTGATTTGGATTTTACGCCCAAAGGAAGGAATCATAATCTGGCACTGCACATCTCCATCGAATGTAGAGGGTCTGTGTTGTCGCGCGTGCTGGTGGACAATGGGTCATAACTGAATGTGTTACCCAAGAAGGCTTTAATGAAGCTAGACACCCGAGGGATAATGTGTACCCTAAGTGACTTGGTGGTTCGAGCTTTTGATGGGACCAGAAGGTCCGTGTTTGGGGAATTGACTCTTCCGATCCAAGTTGGTCTGGAAGTTTTCGATGTTGTGCTTTATATCATGGATATTCAGCCAGTATATAGCTGTCTGTTGGGATGACCCTGGATCCATTCAGCAGGCGCTGTTACGTCAACTCTGCACCAGAAGTTGAAATATATGGTGGGTGGCAATGTTGTTACTGTTTGTGAGGAAGAAGATATTATGATAAGTCATTTGTCTTTGTTCAAATACCTCGAGGTCGATGGTGAGATACATGAGACTTTATGTCAGGCTTTCGAGACTGTACAGATTAAGGAGAAAGCACCGGTTGTAGACAAAGTACCTGAGGTTGCCATGTCATCTTTTAAAGAAGCACATGCAGTGGTGAAATCTGGAGCATCTCAGGGTTGGGGCCAAGTTCTGAGCATCCCCAACAGACAAGACAAGTTCGGACTAGGGTACAGCCCATCCTCCTCTTCACAGAGCGCGTCGTGCTACATGGGACCCGTCCAATTCACCAGCAGTGGGATGATCTTTGAGCGGATCAATGCAGTGTCCGACGAAGAAAGGGATAGCGACTGCGACATGGATTCATAGATTCGACCATGTATTCTGGGTCAGAACCTAAGCAATTGGACTACCAAGGAAGTTATCCAAGTGACTAGAGAAGAGTAATGATTTGTTTTCTTGATTATCTGTTGCCCTGTGCTCTACCCGGAGCATAGTGGTCTTTGTACGCAGGGCCTAATCTTTTATATTTGAACAATCATTTTATCAATTAATTAAAGGGCGTTTTTCTTGCATTCAAATATTGTGATCTTTGTTTTTCTTGTTTTATTTTTTACAATGAAATGGAAATGTCGTTTGTGCTTGTTTGCATATCATTTTAAGCATTAAACCATCATCATTGCAGGTTCCACATTGCAGATGACACCGCTCCAGAATCGTCTATGACTCGCTTTGACTTTGATAACCCGGCCTTTCAAGCCAAAGAAGAGATTGAGGAAGATGAAGACCTACCTGAAGAGTTAGCCAGGCTACTGAAACAGGAAGAGAAATTCATTTTGCCTCATCAGGAAGAAATTGAGATCATCAAGAAATTTTTAATGGCATTGAGGTCCACAAAATTCTCAAAGCTCGGGAACAAGAAGATGCCATAGATGAGCAAGGCAAGGATAGCCTCGAATGCATCCATGCTTAAATGATCCGCATAATACTGAGCTTTCTCAACCAAGAACTCTGCTTTTAACCCAAAAACTCCTCCTTTTGTAATCAGATTCTTCTTAATATCAACCAATCCCAAACGTGTGGCCTTGGAAATATCTTTTTCTTTAGGGTCCTCCTCCACAATTGGAAAAGGAGAATCTTCAAGAATGGGCAATCCAACCAACTGAGAATACTCTTCTAGTGTGGGCACTAGCTGATAATCAGGGAATGTGAAACAGTGATAGAACGGATCGTAAAACTGGAGAAGAGTAGAAAGGAGTCCACTATCCATCTTTATCTTCAAAAGTAACAACAGCTTCCCATACCAGCTTTCAAATCCCTTTGGATCTGTCACTAAGGTGCTCAACCTTTTCAAGTCATCTAGGTTAAAACCCTTGTAAGTGTACTTCAACGTTTTCTTTCTTTCACTGTTCATAACGACCTCTGATGTTTATAAACAATAAAGTCTGAGTTCCATGAAACCATATGATGTTATGATGTTATGAATGCAAAATGCACAAACACAGGCAAATGCATATGCACACATCACAAGATTAGGTTTAAGGACAAGCATGGATTCAAGGCCTACCCATCCCCAAGGGTTGCACTAAGGATTGATTTGTACCTGCCTAACGGGTTCTACAAAGTTCCTAGAGTCATCAACCCATCTTTCGGATATTATCAATTTCCCAAATCACTTGGTAATCGATAATATTCTCAAGAGAATCTCGTCTGAGTGTAGTATCGCGTATCAACTATTTCAGAAATACTTCCTTATAGCCATCGCACTACGTCCTAATAAGGCCAAAGTAGGGTAGAATGTATTCTAAAAGTCCACAGTGTCATGGGCTCCTTCGTTGAAAGTAGTATTGTTTTCACGAATACTCGATCAACAATACTAAACTCTCAAGAGGGCCTACACTGAGCGGTGGTTTCTAAAGTTAGCTTGGTCGGGAATCAACTCCTCATAAGCCTTCTTGAATATACCACCATCCTATCATAAGTGCACTCGAGTCCGGGTATAGGACCGTCTCACCACTCAAAGCACCCAATATCCAACATACAAATATATTGACAAATATACATGTTAAGCAAATATTCACAAATATAGCATACAATTAAACAAAATAGGCTAAACCCTCAAGAATAAGCTATCCCCAGTGAAGTCGCCATTTCTGTTGCGGTGAGAATCGTGATACCAAGCTATTGATTAACTTGAATCTTTAATTCTTAAATTACAACCGGACTTTAATTTATCCAAAGGAAAGGTCTAAAGAAAGAAAGAACCTTTTGCGCGATGTAACAACAACGCTAAGAGATTCGGGGATCGGGGGTTGGTTATGCCTAGGGTAGGTATTTCACATCCTAGACATCTGTAGTACTCTACAGGAACCTTTTGTTTATTTGCATGCTAAGTTTGGTAAATGTTTGCTAAGGATTGGGGTTGGGTAAAGGGTGAAGGTTAAAACCTAAAGATAGTTTCTAAGTTTGCTCGCAAAGACATCGCGTCCTCTGCCTACGTATCCTAACTAGGATAGAATCAGAGCAATCATAGTTCACCTTACTAGGGTTAAAGAACACTTGATTATGATCAAGGTTCAAAGGGGAACAAACATAACAATATTTATATAGAGTTTAACAAAACTCTCTAGATCTATGTTATAACACTCAAGAGGGGAATAAGTAATCATCATTATGATTCTTACCTAGAGTTTACAAACTCTATCCTAGGGTTCTAGTTGAAGAACACTCCTAGTGTAGGTAAGGCTTTCTAGACTTAAAGAAAAGTCTAATGGCTTGTATGTTCTAACTTAACTAAGCTAGGGTCAGGATGACTTCACAAAAGTCAAGGGGAAGAGGTAATAAGCTATCCAATAACATAAGAGTTAAGGGAGAGACTTTTCCTTTGGAAGGAGAGAGAGAGAGAGAGAGACAACTTGGATGAGAACTAAAAAGTTCCATCACTTGGGGAAAGAATACTTGACAAAGCAAATGAATAAAGCAAGATGAACAAGATTACAATCAAGTAAGCATGCATATTATAATAAGCAGATACTTCAAACAAACACCAATAGTTACAACCGGTAATCAAATATCTTAACAAAGATGGAAGCATAGTCTTAACAAAGATTGAAACATGATGAAGGTAACAACCATGTAAACAAATCACAATTTGAAAGTAAACATGTTATAGGTTCAAGGTATAACAAATGTAACAACAATATGTATTGATGACAATCAAACACAAGCAAATTAGTTTAACCTCATAATTTAGGAGGAAAATAATATGAGATCATGGTGACAACCAAAGGAGAGTAAGCCCTAATATGTTAACTAACATGGGATGCAAAAATCTCACAAGAAAATTCAAACATATTCAAAGGGAATTCAACAGCAAGTAAGATAACGATCTCAACAAATGAACAAATTTCCACATATACAAAAGGCATCACAATTAATAACAACATGTAATATTTTTACATCCTATGAAAATAGACCTTAAGACAAGCATGTTACAAAAAGAATGGGTTCAAAAGGATTAAAAAAATGGCAAAGATATGAATTTTTGAAGTTTCATGTACAAATCATATTTAACAAGCAAAAATAAAATAAAAGCGCAAGGGGTGGGAGTTGAACCCACGCCCTCAAGCCTGTAGGCCACACACCTGACCACTAGGACACTCACACGCGCGCAGGTAGGATGGAAAATATGAAAAAGGAAAAAAATGCAAAAGGGTTTATCCTCCTCAGGGATCGAACCCAGGTCTAGGCAGTGAAAGGCGTGTAAGAGAGTAAGTTTATTACCACTGGGGTGGCTATACATCCATTGATATAGCCACCCCCATAAATATATAAGGCGTGTTTTCAATGATTTTCTGAGCAAATTGGAAGCAAGAACAAGGTATTTTACAAAAGGCATTTTGATGCTCAACTATATCAAATCTTAATGGATTCAGGTGAAATTTTAGTCAATCTTGAGTGTTTTTAAACAAGGAACAAGATGGTACAGTTGGAATTTTGAAACAAGGCCTTGAAAAAGAAACACGATGGCAGTTGCAAAAATGGGATGAAAATGCATTTTCAAGATCAATGACCAAACCAAACATGCTATAATCAAGAAGAGGGTTCAAACACATCTCAAATATCATGTACATCAAGTTCACACATTCAAACAACTCATACATAGGTCAAAACTTCAACTGGCATATGGAAATGAGAGGAAATTCAAGACATTTTGCAAGTATGATAGGTAAATCAAGAAACATGCCCAATTGAAATGAATGGACCACACATACATCCTCAAAACATCACATAAGGTGTGTCTACACCTCAAAATTGTTCACAAACAACATGGAAATGAAAATCTTATGTCAACTGCTCAAACATTCATAAATGGGAAACATTTGGATCAAAACTGAATTAGAACAGTTGGAGGTGCAAGGGGATGTATACAACAAGTTTCAAATAAGATAACAAATGAGTCTAGCACTTAAGGTTGTCATGAAATGAATACAACAATAACATAGATACCAAGTTGCATTTAAACCAAACATAATGAAGCAGGGCTGTTATGACATAGAAATGAGGCATACAAAAATGATTGATTTATGAACAAACAAGTCTTATATGCTATTAGAGGTCCAACTATGAATGAATTGCCCTAAAACTAATCAAGCCATAAAAAGTGAAGTGTGTGCCCAAGTGGTTTTCAAAACAATTGCAGCAGCAGGGCACAAATATGGTTCAGTTGTGAATCAAAGGTCTCATGTTGACAAACATTACACACACACATCATAAATGCAGGGAAGAATGAGTTACAACTCAGAAATTAAACATGTTGCAAGCAAACAAGGTTTTGGCATGGTCATGGTGATTTGGCTTGAAAAAGAGCAGTTTGAGGTGAAATAAGAAAATAGGTACACATAGATCAATTTAATCATCCACACATCCTAGAATCATGAATGTAAGTGAGTTACAACTCAAAACATAGGCATACACAAACATAACAACAATTTGGCATGATCTAGGCACATTCTAGCATGAAATTGCAATTGGAAGTGGAATTTGAGGAATTTTGAAAACAGGCAAGAACAAATCAAGTAAACCAAGTATACACCTCATTATCAAGGTAAGGAAAGAGTCTCAACTCACAAAACAATCATAGGACTGTTGAAATAAAAAATGGTATGTTGTGGTGAAAAGTGAAAAAATCTGTCTTGGCAAGACTGTTGTGGCAGCAGGTGGTGTCTTTTTTCAAATTGTGAGGTTTAAGCCAAGATAATAACATACACACATCATAAATATGTCAAGGAAAAGTGATCATGCATTGAAATCAAACTCATAACAGTTGGAGCAGAACTTTGGTATGCTGTTGGAATGTGACACAGTTTTGGTGAATGACATGTAACAGCTGGTGGTTTCATGACAGTTGGGGTGTTTTGGTAGCATACACTAGTTTCAAATATATAGGGCAATGATATTATGCACATGGATCATGTAGACATGGATTGAAACAGAATGTAGCATGTTTGGTATCATGGTATTTTGAAAAATGCAAATGAGGCATAACAAAACAGTTGGAATCATTTAAAGAGATTTGAGCATAAAAGCACCAAACACATTCTCAAAATAGGTAAACAAATGAGTTTCCAATCTTAAAGTCAAGCAAAAATGCTCCAAGCCAAAAATGATATGTTGATCCAAATTTGACAGCAAAACCATCAATAACTCAAGACAGCCCTAATGACTAAACCTATGTTTCTCATGCTCAAACAATTCAAATAGGCAAGTAAGCTTTCATAAACATTAACCAATGATTTGAGATGCAAAAATAGCAAGCACAAACAAGCCCATACATAGCTCATGGTAGTGATAAACAAGATGACACAAAAATAACATAAGAGCCAAAACAAGAGCCACATTGATTCAAACATGATCAAGGGCAGGGGAATCTATGAGCAACTTACAAGTTATCCACATCTCACTAAGGAACTAAGACTAACAAACCTAGGGCAATCATATCAATATTTCAATATTGGCTCCTAAAACTACCACATGGCCAAAATCTCACAAACAAGTTAAGTATGAAATCTAAGCACAAACTTGGTAACATATTCATCCACATATCATTTACAAATTTAACAAAACAAGTATCATGATCATGAAACTAGAGTTCTTGACAAAGAACTACAATGGGGCAACAATGGTATATTTTCACAAAAATCACCTCAAAATGATAAAACATGATAATGCATGATTAGTATAGAGTTGGAATGTCACATACCTCTTGTAGACAAGCCTTGAGCAAGCTAAGAAGCTTAGAAACCCAGAGATCCTCCTTTCTTTGCAAAGAGATAAATCTTGCTTCCTCTTGAAGCAACATACCAACTTTCAAGACAGTTGGAGTTGTGTGATTTCCAACTGGTTTTTTATGGCTTAAACACTTGAGATATGATGTATAGGAGGTGTTATGAGTGTTAGAATGGTAGGAAGTGCTTTGAGTGAGGATTTGGCTTTCAAAGTGGAAGAAAGTCAAACTATTAAGGTGTGAAGGTTGACTTTTGTGAAAATGAGCTTTTTGAGTGGTTTGAATGTATGGACACCTTCTACACATTGTTTAGAGATTGTGTAGATGGTTTTGAGGGACTTGGAGATGGTAGAACTGATCTTGAGCAGAGTTTTGCTCAAGACAACTTTTTGGTGAAAAATGGAGGTTTTGAAAATTTGAGATTCTTAAGGAAATGAGAAGGAATTGAGAGCTATTGTTTCTCTGGATTTTGGAGATTGCTCTGGTGTCTCTAACTTCATGGAAGAGGCTTCTATTTATAGCCAAAACAAGAGTGAGGGCATCCTTGGTCTTTTCCATTTTTGGAGGGAGACTTGGAAGAAAATCTTGCCAAATCTTATGGAAGCCTCTTCACATCAACTCCTTGGCTCAAGGCAAGTAAATATCATATGGAATGAGAGGGATGAGGTGACTGGAGAGATCTATGAAGGTAGGGGGTTGCAGCTGCGCACATCATCAAAAAGTTTCTCTTTCCTCCATTTATATGATTAAAATAATAGCAACTTGGTTGCAAGTTGCAAAGCCTTCAATTCTTCCCTCTTTCTGGTTTTCTCTTCATATACACTTCATATTATCAGTTTGAGTCATGATCCAAGGGCTGAGAATGACTCAAGTTGTGAAAATCCAAATTTGAGAAGTTTTGACAAAGTGGTTTCAAGTGTGACATGCCTAACTTCCATAGTGCATAACTTTCTGCTCACACATGCTATTGAAGAGTTCTACCATAATTTGGAAAGTCCTTAAGTAACTCTATAACTTTCATGTTTTGGGGATTTCCAAATTCTTGATGTAACTAGGTTGAAAAACCCTTCCAAGTTGCTGAAAAAACCACTTAAAAAGGCTAAATAACTTAGAATTTTTCTAAATTATTTACCTTCCTAAAATGAATCTTGTTATAACTCCAAATCTATGCATTTTTTGATCATGAATCGCTTTGAGAATTTTTTAGGATTTGTCAAGAGCTTTCCAATGAGCTTTGAACCACTCCAATTAGATGTGTGGTTGAGGAGTTATGGTCTTGCCCCTTTTGAAACCCTAATTCCCGATTTTTGCAATTACTTCTTAACCCTCAATCCAATGGTCATGAAATTTTATGGGGAGGTGTAATATGACATAAGGAACATTTTTTATTCACATCTTGAAGTCAAATTCTTTATTGTTGAAGAGTTGACTTTTCGGTCAACCGTTCGATCAATCGGTGACTACCGAGTCGACCGTTGGTGATCCGGACATTCTGAGGACTTGAAACTCTTTGAATGGACTTTACTAAGCCATAGGAGATTAATGGACCTTGATCCCACCATTGGAACACTCTTTAAACTAAAAGTCAAACTACAGTTGACTTTTCCTAATCGGGTATCTTAAATTGCACTGTTCTCAATTCCCGGGTGACCACCTCAAATTGAATTCATAATTGATCCAATGTTGTATTTTTGATGATGTGGAGACCTAGTTGAGGTTGAATCAATCCAATACGTTGACTGATCAGCCCACTGAAATCTCGATTTTGACGGTACGAAACCCTAATTCATCTGCATCTTAACAAAGATAAACTTGAAATTGGTTAAGGTTAGTTAATCAAATGAATATGATCCTAAAATGGTGATGAGGATCTAAGGGGTCAAAATTTGGGGTGCAACAGGGTGTGAACATTTGGTGAGAAATTCAAGTAAAAAATGAACTTTAAAGGTGATTTCAATTGAATACATTATAGGTCATTTACATGCCTTATTTTTGTTCAATTCTCTTCACAATACACTCAAGGCAAGAATGCAAATTTTCATTTTGGTTCATGAAGGCAAAAACACGTGGATTTTAAGCTTACTTCACAAAGAAGATTCACATTCAAACTTCAAAATTGGATCACATACAAGGCCCATCCTAATTCCATTATGAAATTTAACTCACCAGCTGCAAATTGGGATGGTTTTCATGAGTGTATGCAGCTGTTTTCACGTGTGCATGAGTGAACCTCATTTTTTGGGCATTTTGAAAATTCATCCAAGTAAGGCTTCATGGGCCTCCAAATTGCTCAGATATCCAACATATATAAACTAAAAATGTGAAAGGATAGCTCAGAAGCGCATTTTGGAGCAAGAGAGAGCAAGTTCCATTTTCAAATTCTCCAAGAAAATTCCAAATCGTGTTTTCATTTTAACTGCAAATCAAAGCCAATTGAAGTTCAATTCCTCTTCCTTGTCCAAATTGGAGTGGATCTGGACAGTTTGAAGCAAGCTAGCAAGCAGTTGAAGCACCAACAGAATGTCTCTGTTCAGTAAGCTTCTCCTTCACTTTTCTCTCATTCTAGAGCATGATCTAGGTTCATATTGGCTGCATCTGAAGCCCTACCTCACGTAGGCCATGTTTGATTGCTTAATTTTCATGTTTGCTCAAACTCTCAGATGTGCATCTTGAACTTTATCTGTTCGATTCTCTTAATTTGTACATGTTTAAGTTGAATGGACCATGGATTTGAGATCTACATAAGCTCAGCTTTATTTTGATGTGCATTTTGCTCAGTTTGGTGAAGGTTGAGTCGCTTGAGCTCCGGTCTACTTGCCGAAGAAGACGACCGGAGCTTGGGCTTTGGCGTCTGGTTCAAAACCCTCAGGTCTGATGTGTCCATGCGCTGACTCTTTGACCTGGCTATGTGACTTGTTTTTATTCGTTTGACCTAGCACACTTGGCACGTTGAGTCCACGCAGATTAAATGAAACGTTGCGTTTCATTTAATCTGAGGTTTGGATTGGATTGGGTTCTTATTGCTTTTGACACTCCCAGCTTTGTCAGCCCAAAATGATTTGAACGTGCATCCTTTGTTAATCCAGTTTGTTGATACACCTCCCACCTCTTTTGCATTTTTTTTGTTTTAATTTGTATTTTGCTTTTAATTGTTAAAAGTACTTCCAAATGTCATAAAATTCAAATAAAAATATTTTCTAACACTTTGAAATGTTGACTGATTTTTCATAATTTTTATTTTGAATTTCCTTTTATTTTTCAATTTAATTTAAATTTAATGTTTGGAGGTGTTTTTAATGTGATTTCCATTTGTTCTTGCTTGATTTTTGGACCATTTGCAATCACCTATGAGCAAGGCCTCCTCTCCATTTTCATAATGGATTAAGGTGCCTTTGAGGCTGATTTTGGTCAAGGTTTGACCTATTTTGTTTGACTTTGGTTTGCATTTATTTGACCTTCGATGAATATCCTTCAAAGTGAAGCACCCTAGTTGATCAATTCATTTGGTGATGCTTTGATTGGATTTTGGTTTGGTTATTTTGGCCTCTGGTTGCCAACTTGTTTATGAGCTTTTTGCATTTTATTTGGAATTTATTGAACGATTCTCCTATTTTTGGTGAACCTTGCAAGTCAAGTCACCCTAATTGAGGTTCATACAAACTAGTTGACTTAGTTCTTTTGGGAGATGACCTTTGTGGATCCCATATGCATCCTATGCCTCTTGCATCACATTCTTGACATGTTTAGGATGCTGGTTTCAATTTTATAGTTCACACATTTGGTTGATTTGTGTTGCAAGCTACTTTTAATTAGGGTTTTCCATTTGCATTTGAATGTTGAAAGTGTTTGGAACTTTAGTTCTTTACCTTGCCCTACTTTGTAACTTGTATGGGATTGATTTCTTCTTTGGTTTGTGAACCTTCTTCTCTTGTTCTCACTTCTGTCCATTGGAATTTGGAACTCATTCAAGGTGATTTGGTACCCTTTGTTTGTACTTGGAGTTTGACTTGAATGAGATGCCACTTTGAGAACCTTTTGTGCTTTCTTTTTGCATGATCACTTTGATGCTCTTGGTTGAGATTTCTCCTTATGTTGCTTGATTCCCAAGCCTATTCTCCCATCCTCATATTGATCATGCCTTCTTCTCTTTCTTATTTGCTTTCCTTTTGGGTTTAGTGATTGATGCTTGAATGGTTGTAGGAGTTGTAACTTCTCCCATTGCATCTCACTTTTGCTTGAACTTGTTTAAGTCTCTTTGCTTGCATTTCTTCTTTTGCTTTGCATCCCTTTGCTTGTTTTCAAGAGGTTGAGATGTCCTTGTGGTGGTTGCTACCCCACACTTTTTTCCTTCCTCTTTTCTTTGTGTTGCATTTCATGTTGCATCCCTTTCTTCCTTTTCACTTGTGATTGATTTATCTTGTGTTTACTTGGTTTTCTTTGCCATGACCCCTTAGGATTCCTAGTTCCATTTGTTTAAGATGGGAGTAGGAGAGACATTAAGTGTTAAATCCAAGCATGATAACATTAGGATAGTCTTTTCCCTCTTAATCTCAATCATAGGAGCACATTGCATGATAACATTAGGGTTGAGTTAGTTTCCCCTTAGTGGTGTTTTCTCTCTTCTCATTTCAAAACTTCTTCAAAACATGTAATAAAGGATAATGAGTGTTGTAAGCTATGAGCCTTAAGTATTTGGGAAGTGATGATTGAGGGGCCTCCTCTCAATTGTCTAGAGTGTTTAGCGTATGCCCTTTGGACAATATGCGACCCATTCGCTCCTAAGTCATAGTCTTTAATGCAACATGAATTAAAAACACAATTCAATTCACTTCTTCATAAAAGACTCAAAAACAAACATCAAACTTTTTTTTATCCTTCGAGATTAATTGAAAACCATTTTCAAAGAGAGTGTTGTTAACTCTTGGTTCTACCGCAAACAGGTAACGCCTAAGTCTCCAATGGTCGAGCAGCAATACACCTAACTGCTAGAACGAAGGTTTAACCCTACTCGGTTAAAACACTTGAACCAACCTGTGGTCGTGTTAGCCCGAACTACGTTTGCTCTGATTTCTCGTACCAGACGAGGATGCGTAGGCACAAGACAGAGATGTCTTGGCGAGCAACCTTCCCCACCTTTCACCCACAGTTTTCCGAACTACGTTGACTCTGACTTTCCCATTGCATGAAGGAGTACGTAGGCATAGGGCGAAGATGCTCTATCGAGTCTCTTTTCTTTTCTTTTGTCCCTGTGGCCTGTAGTTTAGATAGATTAACACCCTTTTAGATAGACAACAAACGTGGATCCCGTTGAGTATAATAGACGTGAGGGGTGCTCATACCATCCCATTGCGTAACCGACTCCCGAACCCAAGATTTGGTTGGGATGACCTGTCTTCTCCCTTTTCATAGGTTTTCTCTGATCGTTTTCTTTCCCTCTCTTTGGGATAAATAATGAGCGGTGTTGAATCTCCTGTCTTTGTTGCCCCCCTCTTTGCAACGATGCGACACTTGGTAGTTAACAATATTCTCAAGAGAACCTCTTTTGAGTGTAGTATCGCGTATCAACTATTTTGGTACTACTCCCTCATATTCATCGCACTACATCCTAAGAAAGACCAAGTTGAGTTAAGGGTAACTAAAGGTTCCCAGTATCACAAGCTCCTAGGTCGAAAATCGTAAGTGTTTTCAAAATACTCGTTCAACAGTACCATTCTTAAGAGGGCCTTAACTGAGCGGTGATTCTCAAGTCAGCTTGGTCGGGAATCAACTCCCTATAAGCCTTCTCAAATATATAGCTTTCCTATCATAAGTACACACAAGTTCGAGTGTAGAACTTATCTCACCACATAAAGGTAACAACCCAAAGTATAAACACACACACACACACACACACACACACACACACACACACACACACACACACACACACACACACACATATATATAGATACAACAATAACATAGATAAACAAGTTAGGGGGAACCCTCAGATGTCCCTAGTGAAATCGCCATTTATGTCACGGTGAGAATTGGATAACAAGCTATTGATTAACTTGAATCACAAATCATTTTTCACCATCGGTCTTTAATTTGTCCAAGGAAAGGGAAAAAGATCGAATAACCCATGAGTATTTAATGAAATGCAATGCAAGAGAGAATCTAAGGTTTGGGGGTTGGTTATACCTAGGGAAGGTGCTAGCATCCTAAGTATCTGTAGTAATCTACAGGAACCTCTTATTAGTATTTGTGTTATGTTATAGTTTGCTTACAAAGGAAAAGATGCTAAGGTAAAGACCTAGGGTATATACACTAAGTATGCTCACCAAGAAATTGCATCTTGTGCCTACATATCCTGACGGGAATGGAATCAGAGCATTCATAGTTTCTCTAAAGGGATGAGGAACTCTTGATTGTGGCCAAGGTTCCAGGGGAGAAGTTTGTTTATTGATTCTAGGAGAAGAGACAAGTCGCCATCTTAAGGAGAATACTCGACTTAAATTACCCCAAATATATGGAAGATCGATCTTTGCTTCATATTGAGAGAAGGGCTCCAACTCGGATCTATAATCGACGAGTATACCATATACCTCTCTCAAGAGGAAAAGATTCTACGTCTTTATCGACTATGTTATGAGGTAGGATAAATTATATCTCAACTACATAATGAATCATTTCTAATTCTCTTGTGAGAATAGGGGATTTTATTTGAGTTGTCTAAATTGGAAACTTACAGGGCATCTATCTTAAGGTATAAGGATGACCTAAGATGATCGGCTTGAAAGATCAATGATCAAGCGGGGGGAGATTATGCAAATGAAAATGCAATGTATACAACTCATAAAGTCATATACAGGTTCCTCCCTTGGACATGTAATCATATTATAACAGGTAAAAGCGTCAAGTATTAAAGCCTAAGTCGTCAAGACAATTTAGGATCATCAAGAAAAAAGACCACAGTTAGTCACCAAGATCAAATAGAAACTCTACAAGAATTTAACCGAAAGTTCAACAAGAATGCGAATCAAATGCTCAATCAAAACCCTATTAATCACAATGCTAATTAGAAACTTGAGCACAAAATTCGATTAAGGCCCGAGATTCTAATCAAAGCTTCCTAAAAAAAATTACAACAAGAAAATTAATCTAATTTATCAACAAAACTAATTAACAATTAAAAATATCTAACCAACAACCATCAATCAAAACGAAATTTCAAAAATCCAAAAGAAAATATCAAACGTATACCAAAATATTTTTCAAGATTTTTCTAAATGAAACTCAATAATAAGTGAAAAGAAAATTAAAATAAACAATAAAAAGTAAGAAAATCATTTTTAGAAGAAAAATAAATGAAAAGGAAAGGGTCCGTAAAAACGTTAGGATGATGGTGAGCCCAAATTCAAAGTCAAGGCCCAAGTTTATGCATAAAAAAAAGGGAGTGTACTCAACAGCTTCTTCTTCGAACTGCAGCCGTTTCTGTTTCTCATTCTCTCGCTTGCATTTTCGCTGCACAATGTCACCTTCATTCGCGTTTACGACCGTCTCATTCTTCGTCTCCATTCCAATCGCATCTCGTCGGAACAAAGATGAAATTCATCGTCGTTCGCCCCTTTCTTCCGTCATTCAACTCAACGACTCCCTCCATCTCTCCTTGTCACGTCATGCATCATCAAATCCACTCTCTCTTCCATGCGAGCAATAATCGGAAAAACCGTTCGCACTCGCCTCTCTAATTGAAACAATAGAAGTCGTCTCCGCTTTCGGTTTTGCTGCGGAGTTGGGGATTGTAACGATTCAGGAAAAACAAGATAGAAAGAGGACAGAGATTTAGCCTAAAGGTGAGTTAAAATGCAATTCGATCTTTTGCTGCTACCGTGCATGTGTGTACATGATAAACACCTGTGCGTTTTCTTCTTTGATGAATTTTGTGTGTATTTTTTCGTAATGAGGCGCGTATGTGATAACTGTATCTTTCTGGTGTGAAATCTTCCTTCTGATGATATTGCTGCGTGTGTTGGTGTATAGTGGGTCTCGGTTGGCGTTTTCTGCCTACTGCTATATATGATTTGTTTTGATAGTTTGTTTATCCCCTGCGGCTGCTTGTTCTTCTTTTTCTCTTTTTTTCAATATTCTTCAATGTATCAAGTATCTACGGTTGCCCCTTTTTATAGACGTTTTGACAGTGGAATATTAAGGAAATAATTTGAAGCTGTTTGGAATCTGTCTTGAAAACCTGATAAATGTCTTTCCATCTTTGTTTCGACATATTTGTGAACTTTTTCATTGCCTTTGATCTTGTCTGATGCGTTTAGTATTTGGATCACTCCTTAATGTGACTATGCTGAATATTTTGATCATAAACATGCAATTTGTTGTTATGAAAATATTCTAATACTTCACATTTTTAGGTTGCCTATTTTGTTATGGTCGGACAAATAGCTCGCGTAAGGCTCCCTGCCAGTAGTCTATCTTCAACCAAGTGCATCGGTAAGATAGCCTCCAACCTCCCATGAAACATGACGTCTCAAATGGTAAGGGTGTGTATGGATTATAAACCAAATTATGGATTTGTTTGGATCTTTAAAACCGTTTATATAAAACTTGTTTATTTTTTAAAACGGGTTTATTAGTGGATTGGTTCAACTTTAAATCGTGAAAAAACAGTTTTAAATCGGTTTCTCTCAAAATCAGTTTTTTATTTTCTTTAAAGAAATCAGTTTTAAAACCAATTTTTAAAAAAAATCAATTTTATTGCAAACTATCAAATAATTGATAAACCACCTAAAACATTTTAATTCTATAGAAAATTAAACATGAATACAGTCCATATAATTTTTCTTTGCCATTTTCAATTATATAGATTAAAGGGTTGTTTGTATTTTTCTTTAGTGTACAACCAATCTGAAGCAACTTGAAATTAAGTAAGCAAAATTAACTTTAATAATTACTCATTCAAAAAATCAAATAAATAGTTGGAATTTTTTTATTTTCAAACACTTACATTTACACCCATAAATTTTCCATTACTTGAGACTGCATGAATTCAAACAAATAAAAGATGTATAATTACTTAAATTGATACTATTAGGTAAATAATTAATAAATACTCAAAAAATAACATGCATCTTATTACCTAATTATATTATACATATAAAAATATAATTAATTTAGATAAAAATATGATTAGTTCAACTCGCATCATAAAATATAATTGATTCAGATAGTTGAAATAATCATCTGATTAACCAAATCAACCTATTTTTTTTATATAGTTAATCAGATATTACACCGGTGTAAAAAAACGAGTTTCATCAAACTTTTTTCTAATAAATAATGTGTGCTTACATGAAATTTGAAAAAGAAAATATGTTAGATAGCTAGCATTAGCATTGCTTAATAGCTAGCATTAGCATTGCTTAATTGAGGTGCATCAAAAGCATAACCAAAAGAGTAATAGAAAAATACAACAAACCTATAATTCATATAATTAACTGATAAAAATCCATATAATTTGTGAAGTATTAGTACACCATTTTAGATAGTTAGAGAATTTGTAAACAATTTTTTTTTTAATTTTGAAATATAAAATTTCGAATCTTTCGGTTTAAAATATAAAATTAGTTTACAACGTGTATATAATAAAACATGAAAAGAGAAAAAAAAAATAATTTAACAAATAATGAAATTTGGATAACCAATGGATAAACCACATGGAAATCGATTTATATTTGGATAACCAAATTAATATTTTAGCATTTGATTTGAGTTTTTAAAAGTGGAATAATTTGGATTAACAGTAACTGAATTTTTTGCACACGCCTATCAAATTGGCACTTGAATATTTTTCATCTTATTTTATGCATCTGAATTATCATGTAGTTGTGCTGGTGTAACCTCTGCTATGCAATCACATAATTCAGTTAAAAAACAAATTGTCCAAACACAAGTGCATAGAAATTGGCAATGAAATTCAATAATGAAGAATTGGTTGGAATTCAAATGGAATTTGGCTTGCCTCTTTCAAATTTGATGAACGCTTGAATATTATAATGGCACCTTAGATTTGGAATGAACTTTTGTAATGAGAATGGTTTACACTTAATTTACGAAAAATGTGGAAAGAAATGTTAAACTTTTATGCTTAAAATTTTAAATTTGGAACACCTTGATAACACTTATAATATTTTGGACCTTGTAACTTTGTTACCAAGTTCTTGAACCTATGAATCTAAATTTGTAACTATGATTAGATCCCAAATTTAAGCATGAACTTTATATTAGAACTTGTGATGAATTGAAATCATGAGTCTTGATTGTCACTTTGAGGACTTATAGCAAAAGACTCGATTCAAGATTTTTTTATCCAAACTCACCACTTCAAACTACCAACAAGAAAGATCCCAATTCCTTCACTTCCTCAAAAGGAATTGAATATGCTTTAAAATAAACCCCTGTCCGACTTTTGTTACCTACACAACCAAGAGGATACGACTTATAATATCACTTATCACGAAATCCATAACTATTCTTTAAATGACCGCACTAAAAACCCTAATGAAGCTTCTGAGAAATCTCGAGAAAAGAAAACACACTTTGATCCTTGATAAGAATACGCTCAAACCCTCGTTTCATGAAAGAACCAGTTTAGTCAATCTTGGGAGATTCAAATCGATAAATAAAAAACCTAGAATCCTTGAATTATAATCCATTAGTTACGTCCTAAAGCACTTGACTGTAAGAACATATACCACCTTCATGTTGTAACCAATGTTCCTTCACAAACCTGTTAGTAAATAAACACTTAGATATGTCAGATGATGCACAAAGAGGTGGGATCTTAGGTTCAAAAATTAGGGTGTGACAGTTTCCAACACTGAAGGTTCAAACCACCAGAGGTAGAGTAATTATACCACTCCCATTAAATGCAATATTGCATTCAAAAGAGTAGGAAAGAAAGTGGAGAGCTTCACACCTCTCAACAATCATCGTAAATAGATTTGATGCAAGTGTCTTCATATGCATAACATCCCTACACTTCTACCTCCAAAGTCAGATGTAATGGGCCTTGAACTAAGTAGATGGTGAAAGTTCCGTAGAGTCAAAGGGAACCATACTGAAGACTTTAATAACTCAAGAAAGAGATCGAGAGTATGATCAAGGAGGGACACCTCAATAAGTATGTAAAGGAAGTTTCTCTCGGGGACTAGAAAAAATTAACTCTCATGGGCGAGAAACGTAGGAAGCTTCAAGCCTAACAAGGAGAATGATGATTCCTAAGGCAATAGACTAGCCCCACCTGTAGAACGTACGCTCTCCAGATTCTGAATGTAGAAGACCTCTCCAATGTTTAAGACGAAGGCGACCTAAAGGTGATAGAAGCTATAATCACTTTATCTAAGAAGGACTCACTTGGCATCAATCCTCACGATGATGACCTCGTGTTCATTAACATTAGGTGTTATCAATTAGAGATAAAAAAGAGTCCTCGTAAACCATGGAAAATCTACAAATATTCTATATTGGGATGTGTTTGAAAGACTCTGCTTCGATTCAGAAGACCTAAAACCCTTCAAGAGCTCACTAGTTAGATTTTGTAGGAAGCATGTACGTGTGAAAGGATACATCACTAAGGAGACCTGTTAGATTGCCCAATTGTGCTTATTTGAGCTATCAAATGTGGGCATCTTTTGCTCCTTTTTGTCAAGTTTGTGTGCAAAACCGCCTTGCTTTTATTGATATGCAACATTATGTGAAATGCTCTTGGTCCTTTTAATTTGTGTGTTATTGTGCAGTATTTGAGCATGAAAGAGTAGAATTTGAAGACACAAGAAAATTGACAAAGGAATCAAGAAAGAACAAGAGCAAAAGCATGTTCGCTAGGCGAACATCTGGCGAGTGTTGCAGCGAGCTGTTCGCTAGGCGAGCTCATAGTGAGCTGCTAGCGAACACTCCCAGACTTGGGCAGAATCAAATTGGCATCATTCGCTGGCAGCGAGGAAGATGGCGAAGAAATCGCTAGGCGAACACCTAGCGAGCAAGTAGCGAAGCATTCCAGAATCTTATCCTCAGTCCTCGCTAGCATGTTCGTTAGGCGAGGCCGCAGCGAACGTTCGTTGTGAGCTCGCTAAGCGAACAAGGTCGCGAGCGTGACAGGACAACAACTTTTTCTATAAGTAGCAATGTGTACTTTTTGAGACCATACCATATATTTTTACTAGTTCTGCTCCAAAAGAGATTTTTGTGACCTAGAAATAAAAGATCTCTCATTTTATTTATTTCTTAACATTATTCTACAAAAAGAAGGTGGATTCTCATCCAAGTGGGATTCTTCGACTCGGATGTTCATCAACCTTCTTCCGAAACTTCTTGTGCAAGCTACCGTGAAAATGAGTAGCTAAGTTCTTCATTTTGTCAAGGTTAGATGTAGGTGATCATTAAGCTTTGTATGTATATGAATGATCTTCATTTGTAAACTCTTTGATGATGAATATATGGTGAAAACCTTGCTTTATTTATAACTCTTTGTGTTGGTTTATGATTGAAAGATATTTTCCAACTCTTGACCTAGGTTTTCATCCATCGATTTTCTTAAGCTAGAAATAGTTTTGAATGTGGTTGTTCATGAAAATGTTAAACCTAAATGTTGTCATTTTGATAGATTGTGTGAGAAATCAACAATGGATCAAAATGGGAAAAATCACAATGTGAGTTAGAAATAATCACATTGAGAGGATGTTGTGAATGTGTTTATCATCTAAAGGAGTTTATGCGTATTGTTGATTGAACATATACAAGCAAAGTGATTATCGAACCCTAACTTTGACAATCTTTATTAAATCGTAAAACCAATCTTTTCCGCAATTTATTACTTCTTATGCAAGATACCGTGACTAAAAACCAAACCCCTTTTGTTACTATAAAGTTAAGAACTTGACAACTATCGAACGACGACAATATCTCAGATTCCCTGTGGATACGATAACAAAAACCCGATACTTTACCAATGTTCCAACAAAATGGCGCCGTTGCCGGGGAGTTTGAATTGATATTGCGAGCATCACAATAGTTGACGAATTTTTAACTCTTGAATTTTTGACTTGTGCTTGTTAATTTGTTTGGTTTAATGTGCAGCTTTCGTTTTATGCGAGGGCAGATTCTTGAGGACCAAATTCTTTTTGATCCCGAGATCGAAAGAACCGCAAGGAGACTGAATAGTAGAACAAGACGGAGGAGGCAACTTGTTAGACAATGATAAGAACAAGGAGAAGGTTCTTCTACAACACCACCACCACCTTTCATACCTATCATGGATCCACCACCACCACCGCTCGTTTCCACACCATGTATCAACAGTCCAAGAAATACTGCTCAGTTTGCCAACCACACGGGAAGGCAAACCGAGATGAAGACGGGAACTCTTAATTTGCTATACGGAAGTCCATTCACCGGAATGGACCATGAAGACCCCTTTGCTTTTCTCACAAAATTTTACGAGATAGCATTGGCGGCGGGAGTTGATCAAGCTCAAGAGTTACCGTTGTTCAAAATACTTTTTCCTCATGCTTTGCTCGGCAAAGCCAAAGATTGGTACTTGGATCAAACACCGGAGGTCATGACGGATTGGAACGTGTTGGAAGAGAAATTCATTGAAAGATGTTTCTCTTACAACCGGTTCATGGAATCCAAAACGGTTATTTCTGTGTTTTCTCAAGGAGCCAACGAATCATTGAACGAGGCATATGAAAGATTTAAATCCATGCTTCGAAAGTGCAAAGGTCATGGTTTTGATGAATTGACACAAATCCACATTTTCAAAAACGGCCTTCAACCAAATTGTAAGACTTTGTTGGATGCCACTGCGGGTGGTTCTTTGTTGTCTAAAAGTGCCGATGAAGTTATGGATATTATTAACCGTATGACTCTAAATGACCTTCAAAGTCAAAGTAGAGGAAACACTTTGAAGAAACCGGGAGTGCTTGAACTTGGGACAAATGATGCTATCCTTGCACAAAATAAACTCATTTCACAACAAGTGGAACTCTTAACTCAACAAATCAAAGAGATGAAAGAGCCTTCAAAAGCTAAACAAATAGCTTGTTGTAAGCTTTGCAAGGGTGAACATGATACCGGATTTTGTCCACCTCTTGGGTTCGAAGAGGTAAATTATATGGCAAATCAAAGAGACTACCAACCGAGGCAACAACAACAACAACCACCGTATCAACAACATTCTCAAAATCAACCACAACAACACTATCAACCAAATCAAGGGTACCAACCAAGGAGTAACTATCACAATAACCAAGGTTATGGGGGTGGTAATTCTAGTCGTCAAAATCCTTATCAACCTCAACAACTGCCGGTCGTAACTTCAAAGTTGGAAGACACATTGACGCAATTCATGCAAATGTCAATGGCTAATCAAAAGAGCAATGATGCAGCAATAAAAAATCTTGAAACTCAAGTCGGACAACTTGCTAAGCAACTAGTGGAACAACAATCCGGACCTTCTTTTTCGGCGAACATGCAAACAAATCCAAAGGAGCATTGTAAAGCGATAACGACGAGAAGTGGAAGGGAGTTGGTTAGTGTTAGCTCCCAAATTCGACACTGCCTTGGGTTGCTAAACATTAAGACATAATTAATGTCTAAGTAAAATGAAGCAAAGAGGTTTCGACAACCTCTAAGGAATCTTCTAAGCTAAACGGTTGAAATAACTTAGAAAAATTAAGAAACCTAAAGTTATGAGCATTTCGACCGTGTCATAGGTAGTTCGACCGAAATTCTGCAGGAGGATTGCTACGTCATTTTGAAATTCAAAATTTGGAGGGAGCGGTTCTGTTTATAAGACACGTGGCGAGTTCTAGAGCAGGAAGTTACATGCAATTGACACTTGTTAGATCGAGGAGATACTAGGAAGTTATTAGCAGTTAATTATTAGCATTATAAATAGGGATTTGTTAGACAGATTTCTGTGTGTTTTACCATTTGTACAAAGTAACTCCAATCAAATTTACTCAAAGTACCCGAGTGTGAGAAAAGAGTATTTTCACGGAGAATGTACGTTATGTAAAATCACCAACTTTTCAATAAAGTCTTTTACAATTTCAGCAACATTTACATTTCCTCTGTCGAACCACTTGTGCAAGTGTTACCTTTTTGCCTTTACCTTTCCTGCATCCTTTACTCCAATTCCTCTTTTCCTTTAAACTTTTTACCTTCTTCGATCAGCCTTTTACAAATCTTTTACAGCGTTTCTTTAAGTTTATGCACTTGAAAATACCCAGTCGAAGTCTTTTTCATTACAAGCACATTTACCAATTCGTTATTACAAGTACTTTAAATTTAATTCTAAACGAAGAATACTTTAGCACATGTCCTAGGATCAATCTGATCGATCCTGTGAGTCACCAAAGTCAAATTTGGAAGATCAGCGGTTGTTTTCCGATTTTCAAGGGAAACAAAATGGCACACTTGGTGGGACAGTGCTAAATATCCCCGCGATTTAGAATTAAAAGATTCTCATTTACAAGTCTTAATAATCTTCGTAGAAAGTACATTATATGTTACTAAGAAGTGGTAGAATTACCGCTGCTAACGAAGAAAGACGAACAATCCTTAGGAATATGGCGACGGAAACGAACCAGCCAAACAATCCTAACCCACAAGCCGAAGGTTCTGGCGAAGGAACCAGTAACAACATGGTCCCACCGCCTATACCATCGACAGGAGAGCAAGTAGCGCCTACCATAAGGTCAGAACAAACCTTCGCCCCAGTAGGATCTGGGACAACGATAGTTAGGCCTTACACACAACCCGTATTGGAGTATATTGGGCCACCAGTGTCGAATCCCCAAACTCCAAAAGCAAGACCATCAGTGTCAAGGAAGTTTGCCCCTTTGGGTCTTTCACAGTTGCCAAGGAATCCCCCGTATGAGATGTCAACGACTGCAATGCAGGGGCTGCAAAATGCGCCCCCAATATTTTCTGAAAACACAATGGCGTCACCTTTGCAAGGATCAGGACCTAGTTGAAACATTGGTCGAAACCCTCAGAGTTTAAGTCTAGGATATTCGACTCAAGGTCCCAATTTAACCAATACGTCTGTTGCTTGTTTGAGGCAGCAGATGGATGAGAGTAACTTACAGATGGTTCAAACCCTCTCCCAGACTATGGGTGAGATCTTTCAGCCATTAATTCGAGACACAACTCACGCTAACCAACAACTGGCGACATAGTTAACACGCTTGACTGAATTTATAGGGGTACCTCCGTTAGAAAGGAACCAAGCCCCTGTGGAGAATACTCCACAACAAATTCCAAGAGTGGCGCCAGAAGCCAATTTAGAGAACCAAGGAGGAATAGACCCTTATGTTGTCAAAACTCCCAGAGTCCGGGTCGAGGGAAACCCAGAAATAGTTATGGTGAATCGAAACCAGGATGCAGACAATGTGGTCCAGCAAGTACGACGCAACAACCTCGCGGTCGAAAACAACTTGGCTACGATGGTAGAAAGAATCATGACTCGAAATGGCCTAAACACTGGGTTTACTAGGCCAAAATATACTTCACCAATAGTCGACTACATCCTTCGAGCGGAATTACCCCCTAGGACCAAGGTGCCTAAGTTCACTAAGTTTTCAGGGGACACGACGGAGTCCACCGTCGAACACGTAGCACACTACATAATTGAGGCTGGGGAGATAGCCAATGACGAAAGCCTTAGGATAAAATACTTCCCAAGTTCCCTTACAAAGAACGCCTTCACGTGGTTTACCACTTTACCACCAAGTACAATATGTAACTGTACGCAGTTAGAACGAGTCTTCCATGAACAGTTTCACATGGGCCAGACGAAGATTAGTTTGAAAGAGTTGGCCAGTGTAAAGCGTAAGTTTTCAGAGCCAATCGAAGAATACCTCAATAGGTTTCGACTACTTAAGGCAAGGTGTTTTACACAGGTGCCTGAACATGAGTTGGTCGAAATGGCAGCAGAAGGTTTAGATTACTCTATTAGGAAGAAATTAGATACGCAGTATCTGAGAGATATGGCCCAATTGGCCGACAGAGTCCGACAGCTAGAAAGGCTGAAAGACGAAAAGGCGAGATTTAACAAAGGCAAGAAAGTAGCTTTTGTCGAACTCAACGAAAGTAGCGAAGGGGCTTGCGAAGAGTCCCTCTACTTTGAGGAGAACGAAGTCGATCTTGCTGAATTAAAACAGGGTCCCCCATATTCTTGTCGAGTACTGGCCCCTCCTCAAGGAAAGGGCTTTGTCGAATCAGAAAAGAACGACAGTTTCCCTAAGAAAACTTACACCTTTGACATCACGAAATGTGATGAAATCTTCGATTTGCTAGTAAAAGATGGGCAGATAATAGTGCCGCCTGGTGCTAAAACACCGCCCTTAGAGCAGCGGAAAAAGAGAGGTTTTTGTAAGTACCATAATTTTATGGGTCATAAAACATCTCAATGTTTTCTTTTCAGGGATCTCGTCCAGAATGCGATACAGGAGGGACGCTTGAAGTTTGGAGATAAGGCGAAAGGCCAGATGAAGGTGGATGCTGATCCGCTGCAATTGGCTGATGCTCTTTATGCTGAACCTATGGAAGCAAACATGATAGATGCTACTGAGGGCGTCGAGTTTTTTGTTAACATGATGGAGGTCACTGAGGACCTCATTTCAGCACCAGTGATGGCGAAATTCGTCATGGGTTTCGGTTTGGACGATGCGACAGTCACAGTCGAGGAGAATACTGGTCGAAACGATAACGATTCAAGTCTAGGGGTTCAAAGTCATCCAAGTTACGCCATGGTAACCAAGGAAACAACTGACCATTTCGTCAGAATGGACCAGGCCACTGAGGGCTTGGAAAGAATGGAGCTGGATGGGACGGTCGAAGTTAATATGGTCGACATTAACCCATCAGAGACCATGGAAGAGAAAGAATCAAAACACCATGAGGGATGTAGCAGGTTAGCATACCCAGAGACAGAAGAGTCAATCGTTGGGTTTTTACATCGGTGCAAAGACAATGGATCGAGCGTGATGTTGTGCCCCAGGTGCAGCGCCATTTTCGATAGAAAAACAGCAGAGAAGTTAGAGGGAGAACGTCGACGTCGACTGAACAGAGGTGGCCATGGTTTTGATCAATGAAAGAGCTACCACAGGAGGATAGAAGACAAACAGTCTGAACCTCGAAACAGGCCACCAAGTGCTAGGCCCTCCAGTTTCAAACCTGTTGTCGATTCTGCTGATGGAAAGTGGAGGAAGCCTAATGAAGAGAGGGCGCAAGGGCAGCAAAGGTGGAAGAACTTCGAAGTGAATCGAGGATCTTCGGTCTCCTACAGCAAGGAGTATCAATCCTAAAAAACAACGCACGTATCTGAAAACTATAAAGGTAAGAATCCTATGACTAGATCTCAATGGAGGAGAGAGCAAAGAAGAAGAAAGGCTCTCAGAGAAGAGATGGAGAAAAATCAATCAAAGAATAGTTCAAACCCCCCCGAAAAAGAAGAACAGCAGTCGAAGATAGATGAAAAGTTACCAGTTGGGCGAAAGCTGTTTTCGCCTAAACAAGACAGACCAACAAAAGGGGACGAAGATATGACAGATAACTTTGACTCCGACTCCAATGACTCTTTGAACCTGGTGGTCAACGTGGTGTCGGTGATGCCCCAGGAGTTCGATAGGGTTTCAGAGGTCGAAGAACCAGGCACAGACGCTGAATGGGAAATGGCATCACATAAACCTGTATGCTATTACGTGATAAACAACGACTGTGTCGAAGAGAAAAACGCTTTCTTCGAACGGCCCACTGAAGAAATGAGGACCCACCTGAAACCGTTGTATATTACAACAAAAGTGGAGAACATCCCCATCAACAAAATACTGGTGGATTGTGGCGCTACGGTAAACCTGATGCCACATTCTTTGCTGACTAAAATAGGAAAGCATGACGCTGATACAAAGCCACACAATATGGTTTTGTCGAATTATGAGGGAAAAATAGGAACCACCAGGGGTGTGATTGAGGTGGACGTAACCGTCAGAACAATTACAAGACCAACAATATTCATGGTGGTCGAAACCACGGCCAACTACAATTTATTGCTTGGCCGAGAATGGATACATGGCATTGGAGAAGTGCCATCATCGATGCATCAAAGGATTGCCATCTAGAGGCCAGATGGCATAGTTGAAAATATTGAAGCTGATCAAGGATACTTCAGGGTGCCAAGAAGGCAAATAAATCAGTTCCAATTCGACAAGCACTTGGCCAACATAGGCCCTTGTGCTCCAGCGGACTTTGAGTTCGCACCAAATGACGAGGTGTACTACTCACTATACCTCTACTCTGTCGACGGATTTCGTTGGGATAGGGAAATACCTGGGGAGAGACTCCCATACCTGGGGGCAGCCCCAGTTGACCCCACTGGGTGGGACAGTGAGTTTGATGACTGAAGCAGCGGTGCTGCAAAGAATTTCGGCCTATGTGGCTGAAACCAAATTACAAACGGCTGTAATGGCCTCCCATGACAAAATGGCTGAAGAAGCCACCAAAATGCAGCGGGAGAGCCAGAGGCTCGACGCCATCTATGATGACGAACCTCTGGGGTTCGAAAGAGATCCTTTGGAGAACAACATCAAAATGCTCGCACAGGATCCATTGGAGGAAATTGATTTAGGAGAGGGTCCAACCAGGAGGCCAACGTACATTAGTGCTAACCTCGACCCTCAACTGAAGATCGAAGTCATCCAGTTGCTCCGGGAGTATAAGGATTGTTTCTCCTGGGACTATGACGAAATGCCTGGGTTGCAAAGGGATTTGGTGGAACATAAACTACCAATAAAACCTGGAAAGAAGCCAGTCAAACAGGGCCCAAGGCGTTTTGCTCCAGAGATCATGTCGAAGATCAAGGAGGAAATCGAAAGGCTCCTTCGTTGCAAATTCATTCGCACAGCGAGGTATGTCGAATGGCTGGCCAACATTGTCCCAGTCATCAAGAAGAACGGGTCCTTAAGAGTGTGCATTGATTTCAGAGATTTGAATTCAGCCACTCCCAAGGACGAATATTCGATGCTAGTGGCGGAAATGTTAGTTGATTCAGCCGCTGGCCATGAGTACCTTAGTATGTTGGATGGTTATTCTGGATATAACTAGATTTTTATCGCAGAAGATGACGTTCCCAAAACAGCGTTTCGTTGTCCAGGGGCCTTATGCACTTACGAATGGGTAGTAATGCTATTTGGCCTAAAGAACATTGGGGAAACGTATCAGCGAGCAATGAATTCTATATTCCATAATTTCATTGAATCTTTTATGCAAATATACATTGATGATATTGTGGTGAAATCTGTTTCAGGAAAAAGCCATCTGGATCATCTGCGACAATCGTTCGCCAGAATGAGGAGGTTCAACCTCAAAATGAATCCGTTGAAGTGAGCGTTTTGTGTACAGGCGGGAGACTTCTTGGGTTTCATTGTCCATAAAAAGGGAATCGAAATCAACCAGAATAAGACGAAGGCTATCTTAGAAACAAAAGCGCCGTCAAACAAAAAAGAGTTGCAATCGCTGCTGGGGAAAATTAACTTTCTAATGAGGTTCATCTCCAACTTAAGCGGCAAGACGCAAGCCTTCTCACCTTTGGTTCGAATTACTAGGGACAGATTCGAGTGGGGCAAAGAGCAGCAGGAAGCCTTCGACAAAATCAAAGACTACTTGGCTCACCCCCCAGTCCTTTCGCCTCCGTGTCGAAGCAGGAGTATGCGATTGTACATAGCAGCGTCAGATAGAACTTTAGGGAGCATGTTGGCTCAGGAGGATGAGAATGGCACCGAAAGGGCTATTTACTACCTCAGTAGAGTTTTAAATGACGCAGAAACTAGATATAGTGAAATCGAAAATCTATGTCTATGTTTATATTTCTCATGTACAAAGTTAAAGCAATATATTAAACCAGTAGATGTCTGTGTTTCTTCGCACTTTGATGTTATTAAACACATGTTATCAAAACCTATTTTGCACAGTCGAATTGGAAAATAGGCACTAGCATTGACAGAATATTCTTTGACTTATAGACCGCTAAAAGCAGTCAAAGGGCAAATAGTGGCAGACTTTATCGTCGACCACTTTATAAACGAGAATGCCCTGAATATAGTTGAAGTGGAACCATGGAAATTATACTTCGATGGCTCTAGCCACAAACATGGCACGGGTATTGGTCTGTTGATTATTTCGCCAGATAAAATTCTAACAAAATTCAAGTATAAAGTCGAAGGGTTGTGTTCCAACAACGAGGCTGAATATGAAGCTTTAATAGCTGGACTTGAAATTTTGTTAGAATTGGGGGCAACCCAGGTCGAAATAATAGGCGATTCGGAATTAGTGATAAAACAGTTGACAAAAGAGTACAAATGTGTTAAAGAAAATCTCATCATGTACTTCGTAGTGGCCAATAGGCTGCTTAAAAAATTCAAAGCGTCAACTATTCGACATATACCGAGAATACATAATTAAGTGGCCAACGATCTAGCTCAGATTGCCTCGAGATATAGAGTCTCGAAGGAAGACTTGCAGGAAGTAATCGAAGCTAGAGGCAAGGTAGTGTCGGTTGGGTTGAAGCCATCAGACTTAGAGGCTACAAAGTTTGGATATATGGATGAAGAGACTTTCGAAGTCTTTATCATCGAGAATTGTTGGACAATGACTGGAGAAAGCCTTTAGTCGAATATCTCCAGAATCCGTCAATAGCCTCAGATCGAAAGATAAAATATCAAGCACTGAGCTACATCTTGATGGGCAACGAATTGTTCAAAAAGACCCCTGAAGGAGTTTTGCTGAAATGCCTGAGTGAATCAGAGGCATACTTGGCTTTGTCAACAGTCCACAGTGGGGCATGTGGTGCACACCAAGTTGGCCATAAAATGAAATGGTTGTTATTTCGACAAGGTTTGTACTGGCCTACGATGCTAAAGGATTGCATCGAGTTCGCCAAGGGGTGCCAGGAGTGTCAAGTTCATGCGGGCATACAACATGTCCCAGCAAGCGAATTACATTCCATAATTAAACCATGGCCGTTTAGAGGTTGGGCTTTGGACCTGATTGGGGAAATTCGACCAGCATCCTCAAAAAACCAAAAGTATATCTTAGTGGGGATAGATTACTTTACCAAGTGGGTCGAAGCAGTGCCTTTACCTAAACTGGATCAGGAAGATGTGATTGAATTCATTCAGAAAAATATCATCTTTAGGTTTGGACTGCCAGAGACAATAACAACGGATCAAGGGTCGATCTTCACGGGTAGAAAGATGCAGGATTTCGCCAGAGAGATGGGGTTCAAACTCTTAACTTTGACCCCTTATTACGCGCAAGCTAACGGGCAAGTCGAGGCAGCAAATAAAGTGATCATTGGCATGATAAAGAAGCAAGTAGGAACCAAGCCAAAGAATTGGCACAAAGTGTTGGATCAGGTTCTATGGGCATGTCGAACGTCACCCAAAGAGGCAACCAACACCACCCCACATCGTTTGACCTTTGGTCACGATGCAGTGTTGCCAGTCGAAATCCACATACAGTCGATTAGGGTTCAAAGGCAACACGAAATTCCTAGAGAAGTCTATTTAGATATGATGCTCGATGAGGTCATAGACTTAGACGAAGAAAGATTGAAAGCTCTAGAATTGCTGAGAAGGCAGAAAAAGAGAGTGGAAAAGTCATACAATAAGAAGGTTAAAGCAAGAATCTTTTTAGTTGGAGACTTAGTTTGGAGAGTCATTCTGCCTATGGATCGAAAGGCCAAGACGCTGGGTAAATGGTCCCCAAAGTGGGAGGGACCCTTCCAAGTGTCGAGGGTTTTCTTTAATGGAGCCTATGAAGTGGAAGAATTGGGCGAAGATAAGAGGATATTAAAAGTAAATGGTAAGTACTTGAAAAAGTACAGGCCTATGCTGCAAGAAGTTAAGATAACAACAGAGTAACAGAAAGTATAAAGCAAAGCCACAAATGGTATTAATATTTTCCAAAATGGCGCGATAAGTTACAATAACAAAGATGGCTTCAAAGGCCAGCAAAATATAGTCTGTTACAATATGTCAGTAAATTAGAAAGGAAGATTGGCCTTCATTTTAAGGTAGTTCGCCTTCTGAGATTCAATATGTTGTTGGCACGAGGCCCTTTCGTCAATTAATTTGGAAACTTCTTCTTCTAAGCTTCGAGCCTCTTCTGCAAAAGTGATAGCATGTTCGAGTTCAGCAGCAAGGGTCGAATCGTCTTTGGAAGACAGTTGAGAAATCTTCTTTTCTTCTTTCTTGATATTGCCTTGAAGTTTCTTGATCTTGCGTTTCCAACAGACGATGTTTTCGTTATTGGAAGCAATCTCTAGTTGGTCTCTCTTCTTCTCTTCCTCTAACTCTTCGATCCTTTGTTCCGATTCTGCTGCACTTGTCCAGGAAGCTGCTTCACAACCAGATTTCGTCGAAATGTCACCTTTGAGGCGGGGCAGCAACGTAAGGTCTTTGCAGGCTTGATCTATCAAAATTCCCACCTCTCGAATGACGTTAGCAGCTTCAGGGGATATGGAATCAAGTCTCACTTGTTGAAGAAGCGCTTTCAAAGATAGATGGGTGACAGAATCCATCTGCAGCAACATGAAAAGGTCTCCTTTAAAGATTTTGGCTTTGATCTTCGCCAAAATGTCATCTGAAGGTTTGCTAGAGACCTGGCCCTCAGAAGTTGAAGCACTCCGAGTTTTGCCAAAAGAACTGCCTCGACTGCGCAGCAGTAATTGAACGTATCGATGAGGATCACTTTCTTTTAGCGCAACCATTTCTTCCTTAGAGAGGACCGTTTCGCTCTGAAGAGGCATTTCCTGTGTCACCTCGACGGGAGTAACTTTGGTAGCATCAATACAAGCAGGATCATCAGATTTTCCTTTTGTGGAGTCTTGAGCCAAGGTAGCTTCTTTTTCCTCACCATCTGACTCACCTAGCTCAGACTGGTGCATGGCTTCTTCCTCACATGTGTTGGCTTTGTTCGCATCAACGTCGTCATTAGCGGGTTTTGTTTGATCAAGAGGGGAACTTGTTGTGGTGGCAGGGTTGGTATCCTCAGGTTTGGGGTTTTCGTCTTCATCTGCCACGACTATTGTCTCAGGAGCTTCCTCTTCCTCGTGGTCAGGCCCATCAGTTTGTGATTGTTGGGTAGTAGTTTTTAGGGGCGAAAAGGCTGCATAAAATTCAGGTTTGTTAATTTCACCAAGAGAACTCACACCAGAACCCAAATCAGATGTAGGGATATAAGTGGGTTCACCTTGGCTGTTCAAAGGATAAATAGGCAAGGGAGACGGTTGCATCGAAGGCTTGGAGGCCTCGGTAGTAGTCTGCAGTTGGGAAAATAAACCTCATGAGACGCGAGATGAAATAGACAAGAGCTTGATATAGAAAGGTCAAAGATTCTTTCACAATACCTTTGTGGCTTCCTCAGCCGGACTAGAGTTATCACTCTCTATGGGATCGGCAGAAGGATTTGGATCATTTGTTGTGCGAGCTTTGACAGGAGATTCAGGAGGCGTGTTTTGTTTTTGTATTTTGGCGGGAGATGGAGGAGATTCGACGCTCTCTAGCCCATGAGTTACCCTTCGTTTTCTTTTTAGGGAAGTATCTTCACGAGGGGATTCATCATCGTCGGAGTCTATGATGATTTGGGCTGCAACTTTTCTTCTTTTTTGAGGGGTTGGAGGTTTGCGTCCAACCTGGGAAGATCGAAGTGATCAGCAAAGGACAGAAAAGCTTCAGGTGAATAAGAGCATGTAAGAATTTACCTTTGAACTTTCGATCTTTCCTTCTGTTTTATTGGTCAGAGCGTTTCTTTTGGGAGCAGCTGCGAATAAATAAATATAGAAGATATAGGTTAGTAACGTTGAAGCTCCGTGAGAGGAAGCCAAATCGAAGGGAGATGACCTTCAAGGATTTCGGTCTCGATGTGAACATCTTCGATACTGACATGAAGGTGCCCTCTAAAGGTATCAAGTGTATGTTTAGTCGGAACCACCTGCTGCGCCTTAGGCTTCGACTGCTGTCGAAGTATTTTTATACTATCCTCACAGATAAACCAGTCTGGAAATGGAGGGGCAAGAGCCACGCCAAAATCAGCGGTTGGTAATCGAGGGGTCTTTGGGGGAAAGAGTTTAAAAGCAACCTCATATCGTCTATCGTAAGGGATAGATGAGGGGATTTTCAGATTCTCCATTCGTTTAGAAAACTTTTCTTTTAAAGTGATAGCAGCCTCGCGGATGGTTCGACTAACATCATTTGGTCGATAGGCAGTTTTGAAGTACTTCTGGAAAGCTTGTATCTCTTTGATATGAGTAGACGTACCTTTCTTGACCTTTTCCTGCACATCAATAAAAGCCTGGTCAATCAAGCATGAAAAACTTGAAACATCAAGAAAATTGTTGGAGTAATGGTTGGTCCACCAGTTATAAAAATCTGGGGTACAAAGGTGAGAGGGTTCAAAATAGATTGGAGTAAAATGGGACTTATGGGCATAACGGGCCGTTTGAGTCGAACACTCAAGTGGGTTGAAGATAGTGGAGAGAAGGATAACATGAGACTTCTTATCATACAAGCACCTAGGCAATGATTGAATTAACCCAAATTGCCTCGACACCAAGTTAGGTTGATAAGCGACTAATATTGCTTGTCCTCTGACAAGATTAAGCTTATGAATAATCAAGCGTGGCATCAAGAATCTCTCCCATATCAGGTTTGATTCTGCTTCTTGTTTTTGCAAAACTGGAGGAAATGACCTGGTGAACCATTCAGGGCCATACAACCTATGAGCAAAAGGGGCCATCCTGGGAGTGAATTCATGCCTTTTTGCAAACAAGTGGATGAAGCTGGTAAGGTTGGCACGAAGGCTTCGACCCTCTTCAGTTGGTGTCAACTGAACCAAGCGTGGCCATTTGACCCGGCGTTCAGATACTTGGGCTTCGTCGACCTCTCCTTTGAAGGGAAGGCTGTGCTCGAAGGTAGCGTTCAACCATAATTGAAGCAACCAAAATGGCCCCGCCATTATAAGAGTGCCATGGGTTTTTGGACCCCTTAGTTTGTCAGCGCCTTCTCCCAAAGCCTCATACAGGCTGGCTAGTATCATTTCACTGAGACATACGTCCCTTCTAAGGTGTAACTGATTCGCCAAGGTAAGGTACTTCCTCGCCACCTGCAAGGACTTTTTGCAAAAAATACAACGAGACAACCACATGGCCAGAAAGGCTATGTGCTCCTCGTCTTCGACTACATCGGTGTCTTTCTTATGATAACGATATATGAAGGGTGTATAAGTATGTTTCGTACTACCAAAACCTATGGTGTCTCGTGCATCAATTTCGGGATTGTAAGCCAATCCACATGGTCTTAATCCGACAATAGCTGCCATGTCGAAGAGCGTGGGAGTCACCATTCCGCAGGGAAGATGGAAGGTATGGTGAGTGCTGTCCTAGAAATACAAAGAGGAGGCCAGCATTAACGGACAGTAAGGTGGCCCAACCTTCGACATCATGATTAGGTCATAAATACCTATTTCTTTCCAATGATGTGCCTTTGCTTTCTCTATTTTTGCCAACCAGTTAAGGTAAAGTTCAGAATCTTTGAAGTACGGCGTAGCTCTAAAGAGTATTGCTCTATCATGCAAATATTTGAGGTCCACATTAAAGAGAGAAAGGTCATCTGGGTTATCAGAAGGGATTTTGCTAGCATCTTTTTGCCCCAAGGGTTTGGTTTTCCGATAAGAAGGGGAAAAAGTCACTCAAGGTGGAATAATCAAGGTCTGGGGGTGACAATGGGCCAGACATGGCTAAGGTTTTTCCAGCCACATCAACGGGGATGATTACCTGAGATTCATAGATTTGTCGTTTTTCTTCTGCTAACGGCTCCCCGATGAGCTGTTGGTTCTTCTTGATTTTTGGTCCGCTCAAGGTAGCGAAAGGTGGCAATGCAGACGAAGAAGATGGTCTCCTAGTTTGAGTTTTCTTCTGTTGTTCAGCCATGATTGAAGGTTTTCAGAGAAAAAGGAGATTTTTCTTGTGTTGGAAAAAACGGGTTTCTTCAGCAAAGAGGAGAAAAGTAAAGGTTGGTAAAGAGTAGAAAGTCTTTATGAAAAAACTCTTGGTGATTTTATAAGGATTCAGGAAATTAAGAATTCTTATGTGGTTGAAGTTAGTGGGCCACATGTGCGACTTAGTGGAAGAAGTAAGGGGTGGTTGTAACCTATACCCCTAGGCGCCAAAAGGGTGATGATGTTTTCTGAATTTTTGTGAGTTCCAAGAAACCTGCCATGATGATGATGACGTAAGAAGCGTGCAAAGTGGCGTGGTTTTTAATATAAACATTTCTCTTTCTTCTGTTTTATCTTCCAAAGGATAAGAGGCAAACCAAAGGGTATGATAGTATCGAAAAGATGGTGTCGAATGGGATACTATTAAAAAATATCCTTTTCCTACAATAAGGTCGAAAAGAACATTCTTTGGGGGCAATTTGTTAGCTCCCAAATTCGACACTGCCTTGGGTTGCTAAACATTAAGACATAATTAATGTCTAAGTAAAATGAAGCAAAGAGGTTTCGATAGCCTCTAAGAAATCTTCTAAGCTAAACGATTGAAATAACTTAGAAAAATTAAGAAACCTAAAGTTATGAGCATTTCGACCGTGTCAGAGGTAGTTCGACCGAAATTCTGCAGGAGGATTGCTACGTCGTTTTGAAATTCAAAATTTGGAGGGAGCGGTTCTGTTCATAAGACACGTGGCGAGTTCTAGAGCAGGAAGTTACATGCAATTGACACTTGTTAGATCGAGGAGATACTAGGAAGTTATTAGCAGTTAATTATTAGCATTATAAATAGGGATTTGTTAGACAGATTTCTGTGTGTTTTACCATTTGTACAAAGTAACTCCAATCAAATTTACTCAAAGTACCCGAGTGTGAGAAAAGAGTATTTTCACGGAGAATGTACGTTATGTAAAATCACCAACTTTTCAATAAAGTCTTTTACAATTTCAGCAACATTTACATTTCCTCCGTCGAACCACTTGTGCAAGTGTTACCTTTTTGCCTTTACCTTTCCTGCATCCTTTACTCCAATTCCTCTTTTCCTTTAAACTTTTTACCTTCTTCGATCAGCCTTTTACAAATCTTTTACAGTGTTTCTTTAAGTTTATGCACTTTAAAATACCCAGTCGAAGTTTTTTTCATTACAAGCACATTTACCAATTCGTTATTACAAGTACTTTAAATTTAATTCTAAACAAAGAATACTTTAGCACATGTTCTAGGATCAATCTGATCGATCCTGTGAGTCACCAAAGTTAAATTTGGAAGATCAGAGGTTGTTTTCCGATTTTCAAGGGAAACAGTTAGTAAGAGTAAAAAAAGATATGAGAGTGAAAAAAGAGAGGATGAGAGAAAAGATGAGGAGAAAAAAATTGATGATAGAATTGATGGTGAAGTTGGGGAGGAGAGTGAGGAAGAAGTTGAAAAGAATGAAAAAGTGGTTGAAGTTGAAAATAAAGAAAGTGTAGAAGTAGAAAATAATAAAAGTGAAAAAGTGAAGGTGGAGGAAGTGAAGAAGAAAAAAGAGCAGAATTCTAGAGCGTCTAGAGGAAAGGAGGTAGTGAGCACTAGTCCGGTCCAAAACCTACCATATCCACATGCTCCATCTAGGAGGGAAAATGAACGGCATTACACCCGGTTCATGGATATTTTTAAACAACTTCAAGTAAACATTCCGTTTGCCGAAGCTTTGGAGAAAATGCCAAAGTATGCCAAGTTCATGAAAGACATACTTACTAAAAAGTGGAGGTATACGAAACCGGAAACAATTGTTCTTGATGCTAGTTGTAGTGCCATCATCCAACGGACTCTTCCGAGAAAAGAGGTTAATCCGGGAAAAGTTCCTTTGCCGGTTACTATCGGTGATGTATATGTCGGAAAAGGGATAATTGATTTGGGGTCAAGCATTAATTTAATAGCTTTGTCTATTGTGAAAATACTTGGCAACATTAAAATGAAAGCCATCCGGATGACGTTGCAATTGGCCGATAAGTCGACTACCCATCCTCATGGGTTAGCTCAAGACGTATTGGTTAAAGTTGACAAATTCTTCTTTCTGGTTGATTTCATTGTGATTGATATGGAAGAGGATGATGATGCTCCTCTAATCCTAGGCCGACCTTTCATGAAAACCGCGCGAATGATGATTGATGTTGATGACGGTTTGATGAAAGTGCGAGTCCAAAATGAAGAAGTCACTTTTGATCTTTTCGAAGCTATGAAGCATTCAAAAGATAATCGTGATAGTTTTTGAATTGATGTAATTGAAGAAGCAACTTTGGAAGTATCTAAGCATATTCATGTGACATCTCCTGTGGAATTAGCTCTTGATGACTCATTTGAAGTTTTTACAAGTGAAGAAGAGCAAGATCTTGATGAATGTCTAAGAGAACTTGATAGTCTTAAAGAGTTGCATCCATGGGAAGTTGAGGAGGAAGTGTTGAAAAAGGAGGAAAACGAAGAAAAACCGTCAATTGAATTGAAAGAGCTACCTTCAACTTGAAGTATGCATTCCTTGATGAAACCGAAGAGAAGCCGGTTATAATAAGCAACCTTTTGTCTAAAAATGAAGAATCCCGTTTAATTGATGTGTTGAAAAAGAATAAAGAAACAATGGGGTGGACTCTTTCCGATCTCAAAGGAATTAGTCCTTCTTATTGCATGCACAAGATTTTAATGGAAGAGGATTTTAAGCCGATAGCTCAACCTCAACGCCGCTTAAATCCTACTATGAAGGAGGTTGTTAGGAAAAAGGTTGTAAAATTGTTGGATGCGAGAATGATCTACCCAATTTCGAATAGCCCTTGGATGAGTCCCGTGCATGTGGTTCCAAAAAAGGGTGGCATTACCGTCACTTGAAATGAAAAAGATGAATTGATACCGACGAAGGTGGAAACAGGGTGGAGAATGTGTATTGATTATAGGCGGTTGAATACCGCAACTCGAAAAGACCATTTTCCACTTCCGTTCATGGACCAAATATTGGAAAGGCTTTTGGGGCAAAAATACTATTGTTTCCTTGATGGCTATTCCGGGTACAACCAAATTGCGGTTGACCTGGCCGATCACGAGAAGACGGATTTCACATGTCCGTTTGGAATTTTCGCATACAGAAAAACGCCCTTTGGGTTATGCAACGCACCGACGACTTTCCAACGATGTGTGCAAGCTAAATTTGTCTACTTGATCGAGAAAACGATGGAAGTGTTCATGGACGACTTCTCCGTGTTTGGAAGTTCTTTTGGTTTATGCTTGGATAATCTGGAAACGGTGCTTGAAAGGTGTGTGAAAATAAATCTCGTGCTAAATTGGGAGAAATGCCACTTCATGGTGACCGAGGGGATAGTGCTCGAACATAAAGTCTCTTCAAAAGGGCTTGAAGTGGATCGAGCAAAAGTTGACGTGATTTCAAAGTTGCCTCCTCCGGTAAATATGAAGGGAATCCGAAGCTTTCTTGGGCATGCCAGTTTCTATCGGCGATTTATCAAAGACTTCTCAAAGGTAGCTAGGCCTTTGAGTAATTTGCTCGCTAAGGACCATGTATTTCTCTTAACTCAAGATTGTTTACATGCTTTTAAAATTTTGAAGGAAAAACTTGTTACCGCTCCAATTATAGTCACTCCAAATTGGAATTTAAATTTTGAGCTTATGTGCGATGCTAGCGACTATGCAATTGGAGCGGTATTGGGTCAAAGGAAGGAAATTTTTTTTCATGCTATACACTACGCAAGTAAAGTTCTAAATGAGGCGCAAATTAATTATGCCACCACCGAAAAAGAATTACTTGCGATAATGTGTGCGCTATAAAATTTTTGGTCTTATCTTATTGGTTCTAAGGTGATTGTGTATACCGACCATGCGGCGATTAAATATCTGCTCACCAAACCGGATTCAAAGCAAAGGCTCATCCGTTGGATCCTCTTATTGCAAGAATTTGATATCAAAATTAAGAACAAGAAAGGATCGGAAAATTTGGTGGCGGATCATTTATCTCGCCTTGTTAATGTGGAGGTTACATCTTCTGAAAAGGAAATCCGAGAAGAATTTCCTGATGAAAAACTTTTTAAAGTTCAAGTTAGGCCGTGGTTTACGGGCTTTGCGAACCATAAGGCTAGTGGTTTGGTGCCGCACGACCTAACTCTGAACTAAAAAAGGAAGTTCCTCTCGGATTGTAAGTATTATGTGTGGGATGACCCATACTTGTTTAAGTTGGGTGGTGATAATATTTTGAGAAGGTGTGTTACCAGCGAAGAAGCGCGAAGTATCCTTTGGCACTGTCACAACTCGCCTTACGGCGGACATTTTAATGGGGCAAGAACGGCCACTAAAGTCCTCCAATCAGGATTTTATTGGCCTACTATTTTCAAAGACGCAAATGCCCATGCGCAAAGTTGTGACAACTGGCAAATAAGTGGCGGGATAAGTAAGAGAGATGAGATGCCTCTACAAAACATTCAAGAAGTTGAAATATTTGATTGTTGGAGTATCGACTTTGTTGGACCTTTCCCACCATCTTTTGGAAATGAATATTTTCTTGTCGCGGTTGATTATGTTTCAAAGTGGGTTGAGGCGATTGCCTCACCTCGGGCGAATTCTAAAACGGTAATAATTTTTTTAAAGAAAAACATCTTTTCCCGTTTCGAAACCCCCCGTGTGTTGATTAGTGATGGAGGATCACACTTTTGTAATGCACCATTAGAAAACATTTTAAAACATTATGGTGTAACACATAGAGTGGCGACACCCACAAGCAAACGGGCAAGCTGAGGTCTCTAATCGTGAGATTAAGAGAATCCTTGAAAAAACCGTGTCTAATTCTAGAAAAGAATGGTCGCAAAAATTGGACGAAGCATTGTGGGCGTACCGTACCGCTTACAAAGCTCCAATTGGGCTAACTCCATTTCAATTGGTGTTTGGTAAAACTTACCATTTACCGGTCGAAATGGAGCACAAAGCCTTATGGGCCTTAAAATTTTTGAATTTTGATAAAGAGTTAGCCGGTGACAAAAGAAAGGTGCAACTACTTGAGTTGAAGGAGATGCGCGATGCCGCATATCACTCAAGTTGGTTGTATAAAGAAAAAGTCAAAGAATATCATGACAAGAAGCTCCGGGAAAAGGAATTTGTGCCCGGGAAGTTGGTATTATTGTTTAATTCTCGGTTGAGGCTGTTTCCCGGAAAATTGAAGTCAAAATGGTCCGGGCCATTTCGTGTGAAAGAGGTAAAAACTTTTGGGGGCTGTTGTCATTAAAGACATGGAAAAGAAGGGCAATTGGACGGTAAATGGCCAACGTTTAAAGGTATATCTTGGCGGCCTAGTTGATCGAGAAAGTTGTGCCTTCCTTCTGGATGTTCTGGTGTGAGCATCTTGGACCGTCGAGCTTTGGTTGTGTTTTGTTGGTGTCTAAAAGACGGAAGCATGCTGAAACTAAACTTTGCCTGCTGTGCTGAATTTGTGAAATTCTGTCATGCTCGCTAGCACGTTCGCTAGACGAGCATGCAACGAGCATTCGCTAGCTGTTCACTAAGCGAGCATACGCGTATCTGGCATTTTAAGTTGTTTAGTGGGCCACTCTTGTAGGCCCAAAATCTGTTTTTCTTTTGTAACTTAGTCATTCACGTTCACTCTCACTCTTACACTTCCAACTGCACTCACATGAATTTACCTCTCTATTCTCTTGCAAGCCCTAATTTGTGTATATCAATCTCTCTGCTGCAATCAGGTTTGACCTTTCTCCTCTCTTTTGTTCTTCATTGTTTAAATTGTAGAAAAATTAGGATTTAGGTTAAATGTTGCAAGTTAGGAAATTGAGAAATTATAGGTTTGCATGTGTACTAAGAACAATGCCTTTCATGTTACATCAATTAGTTCTGGAATTGTGTTGGACGAACTTGGGATTCTTGATGTCTGGGTGCAAAACACTGGCTGATTTTGAACTTTCGCAGCGCTCGCTAGCTTGTTCGCTAGGCGAGTCAGTAGCGAGCATTCGCTATGAGCTCGCTAGGCGAGCAAGCCAACGAGCATGACAGAACTTTCTTTTTAATTATGATGACCGATAATCTTGTGCTGTTTTTTGTTGGTGTTTTCTGGGGTTTGTGTGCAGATGGCCTTAGGTAGTCATGGTAAGAAGCGAAAAGTTGTCAACACCTCCCGTTCGGTTCCGATCCAATTTGATACCGAAAAGTTCATTGGGGGCAAAACAAGTCGTCCGCTTTGTGGCATTACAAAAAAGGAAGATACTCCCTGAAAAGAGGTTCATAATTGACCCACAAGGCGAATACAGAACTTTTGCGGGGCTGATTAACAGTAAAAGGTGGGATAAACTGGTTTCTCCACTGGAGAACTACATCATTGATATAGTGCGCGAGTTCTACACGAACGCGCTGCCTAACGACGACGAACCCTTCACATGGACGACAAGAGTGTTGGGCCGTCAGGTCACTTTCGACAGGAATTCCATTAACCGAGAGCTTGGCGAACCGCTCCATCTGGGAGCAAATGAGTTGGATACATACACCAGGAACCTGAGGTTGTGCAGAGATACAAATGATATTTCCGCTGCCATGTTGCTAGAGGGTAAATCTGTTGAGCTAAACCAATCTGGACATCCTATGAGATATCATAGGGAGGACATGATTCCTATAGCTCAACATATTTTACTTCTGGTTCTGACAAACATCGTGCCGAAATCCCATAAATCGATCCTGCCGATCCTAGTGGCACATCTTGTCCATTGCATACTCACAAATGTCCAGATTGATGTGGCTAGGATTATTGCTAATGAGATGAAGTCAATTGTTGAGAGCGGTCTAAAGTCGGGGGCGCGAGTTAATTATCCCCTTGCTTTTCCTTGCCTCATTATGGCCTTATGCTCCCAGTCAAGGATGAAGCTTCCATCTCGCAGTTTGGTAAAGATCCCGACCGCTATTGATGACAAATATGTGGATAAGTACTGTAGGCCAAAGAACTACAGAAGTGGTGCAACTGCTAGTACCGGGACTACTGATGGTCCCGACGCTTTTTCTCAAGGGTTCGACCCTTTTCAGCAGGCAGTGTGTAACTACAACTGGGATTGGATGGCGGCAACGCAGCGAGCTATGGTGGATATTCACGATTCTATGCAGGTACTGCAGCTTCAGATCCGTGACCCCTCCATTGAGCGTCCTATGATGACGCGTGAGCAGTTTATGCAGCACGCGAACTGGCCTGTGGACATGCCTGTTTTTGGAGAGGGGGCGGGTGCTAGTGGTCCTGCTGGTGATGATACTGATGTTGGTACTGATGACGATGGTTCTGATGATGTTGAGGGAGAGGAAGATTTTGATGATGATGGTTCTGATGATGAGGAGTCTGAGTCCAAAGAGGACTAAATTTTTATCTTTTTCAGTTTTAGTGTTTTGTTTTATTTTCAGATATTCTGTTTTGATTTCGGTATTTTGGTTATGTACTTTTTGGGGTGTTTTGTCCCCACGCACATTATTTTTATTCTAATGTTTAATGTTTTGTTTTAAATTTTTCTGTTTAATAATTTTTGTGGTTGTTGGGTGTCAAAACCTTCTAGATTGGTTGCTCTCTGAAAGAAGTATCCAATGAAGGTGCATTCGAGCTTGGATGGCAATGATAAAATAAACAAGCGAATAAGGCTAAAATACATGGTTACTTTCGGTTAGAACTTTAGAATGTATGGAGAAGTTTATTCTTGTTGTAATTGAATATTGTTATTTTTGCAATATAATTGAATGAATGATTCATTTAGGACTTAAGACCACAAATTGTGAGGAAACCTCCATTGTACAAATAAATGCTGGATTCTAATAAACTGTGTTGATTCTCTTAATTCATGCTTTGTCTTTTATTATTGTGAATTTGTGGAAGAAATTAGAAATGATCAAGGCACTTGTTTCTTTCTAGCACAACCAGTTCCAAATACAAACTACCCGTGAGCAGAGAGTATTTGTTAACCCCTTTGAGCTTAAACAGTTGAATCTCAGCTTGAAACAAAGCGAGACTTCAAAAATCGTTTTCTTGAAAACCTGAAATTTTTTTATTATTGTTCTTTTGCCGTAACAAGTAAAGAGCATTCACTTATGAAGGAAGTAGAAGATAAGTTGGGGAGAACGAAATTGTAAGTTGGTAGTTTGCCACTGATGCACCCTAAAATTTGTTCAACCTCATTCACTTGGTTTAGGTGTCAATATCATTAGCATTTGCATATAGAGTCATGTACATAGCATAACCATCTGCATAGCATAAGCATAACAAGGCATTCAACAGGGGATCAAGCATCATTCTCATCTCTAGAGGCCTATCAAGAGGTTATTATCCTAATTCCATCTCATTCAAGTCATCAGAAAAGAATTTGAGAGCAGAGAGTACAGCAGACCAAGCCTTGGGCCTATCCCCTATCTGAGGGTCAACAAGGGGGTTGTGGGCTGTGAATGGAAGGCATGGAGAGCATCTAGACATCATGAGAGGCTTAGAAAGTCATTTAGGGAAGAAAACAAGTTGTTGAGGTGATCACAAGAATTGCAGTTAAAGACAGTCAACTAGGGTTTCATCTGGGTCAACCCTAGGTCAACCCTAGGTCAATTGACTGATTGAAAGGCATTAAGGGCTATTGGAGAGATGTGGGGTTCATCATTTGACATGGAGAATAAGTATATGTTGTTGTGCTAAGAAGAATTCAAGAGAAATCAAGGAGAGGAGGAGTTTCTAAATTAGGGTTTCTCTGTAAAATCCCCTAGTTTAGGTCAAATTTCCAAGCAAGATAAGTCAAAATTCAAGCTTCAAATGGCTTCTTGGACAAAATGGAACTTGTAGAGGATCTCAAGACCTTTAATTTGAGTGGTGGAAGACATTAAGGAGATTTATAGAACTCAAGTTATGGTCCTTGCAAGTTACAGGTCATCTGAGGTATCTGAAATTTTGTCTGTGAAAGTGACTTGACTTCCAAGCAATTTTTACCCCTCAAGGAGATTTCAAATGAATTTCTGGTCAACATAAGAATTGTTCCTCATTGTCTTAGCTTTCTATAATGGTATGGTATGCCTTCATATGATGTGTGGAACTCAACTTGTGGTCTTGGCAAGCAAAGGGTATTTTGGTCATTTGTGAATTACAGGTCATTTTAACCTATGCCCAAAACTCATACAAGGAGGCCTCAAATGAAAAAACTTACAACATCAAACTTGCTCCAAATGACATTTTGAGTCTAGAAAAGTGACCATGAGAGATTGGAAATGTCCATAGCACAAGGTTTCAAAATTGGTGAATTTAATGAAGGAAAATGGCTTAAAAAATGGTATTTTTCATATCTTGGCCAAATGATGCAAAATTATAGGTCATTTTGAATGGAAAAAGCATTTTAAAAACATTGGCTAAAGTGGAATTTTGAGCTTAGGTCATAATTTGTGAGTTATCCATGGTTGCTTGAATTGAAAGTAACATAATCCAAATTGAAAGGGAAAAGTGTAAGGGAAATTTCTCCAATGTTCTAGGAGGTTCTAATGCAACCTATATATTCATGCAAGCTGATTCATGCAAGGGTTGGTGCCCCCATTTGTCCAAAATCTCCATTTTCATCCATTCTTTCACTCTTGCATAAACTACTCAAACTCTTACAAATCTCTCAAAATTCTCACATCTTTGGATTGAATCATCATCATCATCATTCAAACCCTAGGATTCACATCAAGAAGTGGTTGAATTGATCAAGGATTATACCTATTATCTTCTTCACTCCAAGTTGCATTTTCATCCAAAACCCATTGAAACTTCCTCTATCATTCTGATTTCTGTCACTATCATCATCTACTATCATCATGGAGTAATTGGCACAAGAGATTGGAGAGAATTCGTGGCTGTGTGAAGAGATTCAGTTTGAAATTCCAAATTGCATGAAGGATGGAATAGAATGATTCACAAGGATTAAGCACAAATCATTGCAAACAGAAGCATAATCATTCATTGGAGATCATTTTCAGCAAGTATCAAAGGTTGAATTGAGGTCTAGCTACCATCACCATCATCAAGTGCAAGGTATGTAAACTTCTTCGAATCTCACTATTCTGGCTGGTAGAGATCATGTGGTTAGGATAATATTGTTTAGAAACCCTAGAGGATTGATTCTTGAAGTTTAGGGATAGATTCGTGGAGATCCATGACAGGTTGCCATTTCTGTTGGCTTCGAGAATAAGCTGTGTGTTGGATTATAATCAATGTAATGAGGCATAGAGTAATGAGGCAAGTATGTAGAATATCTGTGGATCATCAGGTTTGAGTTCTGGCAACTTTGACATCAGGCAAGCATGGTGTACCCTGAATTTCGTGCTCTCTGTTTGGAGTTTACAATGAGAGTTAGGGAAAACTAGGATTAGACATGGATTCCTTGGATTTTATAGAGCATTTTAGGGCTTGGAATTTTTAATTTTCATCAAGAAAGCATGGAGAACGATTGAATGGAACCTTCGTGCATGGAGTGCATGACTGAAACCCTAGGCGCTGGAGGTTGAAGAAGGGTGGAGGGCCGTACGATGGAGGTTGGACTTTTGACCTGGGGAGAGTATCCAACGGCTGTGATTAACGCTTCAATCTGGTGGGAAAATTTGAAATCCCAAACGCACCGTTTCACTAATTGGGGGGATTGGGCTCAGAGAGCTATTCGCACCCCCCATTCTGGTGGGCCCAATGCGCTGAACGTGTTTTCTTTACTTTTCTCACCCCCTTTCTTTAATTCCTAATATTTTCTTTTTATTTCTTTATATTTTTTTCATTCATTTTAAAAAAATTCATAACAAATAGAAAAATCATCATTTTTAATTCATTCTTTTTGCATATTTTTCTTTAGGATGTCTAGAAAATTATAAAAAATAAAAATTGCATTTTATTTTTTATTTGATATTTTTCCCATATTTTCTAAATAAATGACATTTTAAATGGTTTCATTTCATACATGATTTTATTAATTTTTGTTCTATTAGATACTTTCATATTTTTCATCCATTCTTTTTAGGTTGTTTAGGCTAGACATTGAACTTGTAGATGCAATTTAGTTCCCATTTTTAGAAATTAAATGTAGGTGCTTAATGTAGGCTTGAACAACATGGATAAAATTAGGGTTTTTGGGTGATAACTTAGGAGATTTGATTCTTTCCCCTTAGGACTTAGAGATTGAATAGGTTAGCTATGGGACTATAGGGGCTATGGATAGTTATTAGATCCCCTTAGAAAAAGTCAGGCTTCCCCTACTGCTATTAATACTCTGTATATATCTGATTGACTGGTGTGGTGTGCCCTCTGGGGATTATTGCTTGCTTGCTTGGGTATTGGGATTGTCTGGGGACTTGGGAGAGCTGAAGACTTGAGGAGATGAAAGCCATTGAAGATCCAGAGATTGAAGATCAACTTCCAGAGTTGAAGAGGAGATTCCTACTAGCAAATGCTGAGGAGACTAGGGTTTAGGAGCTAGGCAGAGCTCTAGATTAGAAAGTTTGTTTTTCAAACATGGATTGCCTTGTCTGCATCCATTCTTCTCTGTGATTCAGAGTATCTCTAAGACACTCACCCCTTCCTTTGGAAGGCTTGGTGATAGTGTCTAAGAGATAGAACTCTTGAGAGAAAATGTCTTTTGTGTTAGAAGCAGTCTGTTCACCACCTTTGGTAGTCAACTGATTGCTTAACACCCAATCCACTCTTGTGACTGATCCCTCATCCTGGAGGTTTGAGCTTGAAGAAAAGCCATTGCAGATAGAAGACTGATGATCAAAGCCCTTGCCTGAAGGTCATGAAGATGGAGATTGATGCTTGTTGAAGCCTGTAGCTGATTGGAGATTACTTGAAGCCAGATGTTGATTCAGAGCTGCTGATGCTGTTTCTTTTGCTGTTGTATTTCATTTCTGATGTATTGATTGGTTTTCCGGACTGTATTGTTTGCTGTTTACCCTGTTGGGTTGAAAGTGAAGCCTGTTCACTTTCGCCTATTGTTTTCTAGGTTCGAGGTTGAGTGGGACTCCCTTGCCTCGCTTGTACTGTTGCATCCATGCATTTTACCGCTTTATTATAGCTGTTATGATTTCTGTTTCTGCCTATCCCGTAGGATCTCTGTTTCTCTCTGTGCAAGAGAGGAGCATGATAGACACTAGGTCTTAACCCATGCATGATAACATTAGGATAGTTTGATTCCCTTCGCAACCGTAGGTTAGAGTTCTGTCTCTTTCTTTCTCAAAACAAACAGAAAAACACATAAAGATTTCAAACACAATAAAAGACACTTCTTCCGTAAAAGAATGTGAACTCATCAAAGCGTCATTTTTGTCCGCTGGGACTGTTGATCAGAAAACCTTTTTCAGAAGGGAATAAAATCAACCAAGACAAGCTTGTGTCGTACGTGGCCCGAACTACGTTTGCTCTGATCTTTCATGCTGTATGAAAGTACGTAGGCATAGGATACGATATCCTAGCGAGCAACCTTCCCCTCCTTTCCCGTAGGTAGGCGAACTACATTGACTCTGATTTCTCGTTCCAGGCGAGAATACGTAGGCATAAAGTGCGATACTTTGCCGAGTCATTTTTATTTTTCATTTTATTTTCTTTTTAACCCTTGACCTATAGTTTAGATAGAATAACAATCCATACCCGAAAACAAGCGTGGATCCCGTCGAGTACGACGGACGTGAGGGGTGCTAATACCTTCCCCTTTGCGTAACCGACTCCCGAATCCAGGTTTTGGTTGCGATGACCATACCTTTCCCGTGTTGTGCGAGGTTTACTCTGAGCGTTTCCTTTCCCTCCTGAGGGATAAATAACGCACGGTGGCGACTCTTCTGTCAGCCGGCGCCGATTTTCGCAGTAGCGACAGCTGGCGACTCTGCTGGGGATCCAACGTCCCCTGGCTGCTAAGGACTGCGATGGTTCTTATGCATTTGGGATCCAACGTCCCTTGAGAGAGTCAATCCTAACGCTTGTTTTCCCGTCGAGGATTTTGTATGGAGTTATTTTATATTTCTAACCCTGTATTTTCAGCTTTATATATTGTTTATTGTTGCTGTATGTTGGGGTGTGATCGGGTGTTCTGATATTGAGAGATAAGCCGGACCTGGGCTTGAGTGCACCTAGAATTAGAGTAGAAATTAGTGGGTGCCCGCTTGCTTTGCTTGCTTTGGTGTCCCATGAAATCTACACTCAGACGAGGTTCCTCTGGTTGGCCTCCTGCCCCTTCCTTTGGTTGGCGTGGGTTGCTGGTTAGTTGGATTGTCGACTCTGGGGACCGATCATTTGGAAGTTGGCTAAGTGAGGCCTCTTCAGGAATTGATGATGCCACTCCTTCTGGGAATCGTATCATCAACCCTGAAAGTCTGTGACACCGACGACCGCATAGGATGCCGTACCTTGTGCCAGTTATAGGGCCACCCACCTGTGAGGGGATTCAGGGTTATGCAGGTAACCAGACCTTCAGACCACCAGTTTGTTTCTTGATCAGGATCCTGGATATTTATGGAGGGTTCTAAGGTCTGTCAGAGACCAGTTGGTGTGTTCCGAGGTCTGTCAGAGACTATTTGGAGATGTGTTCTGAGGTCTGTCAGAGACCAGTGGGGGATATGATCTGAGGTCTGCCAGAGACCATTCAGGTTATGATTATGGGGTCTATCAGAGACCAATATTGGAGCTTTGTTTGAGGTATATCTGAGACCAGGGCTTGAGGACTTCTGGATGGTCTATCTGAGACCTTTCTTGATTGGGTTCAGGCTATTCAGCTACAGCTTTGGTCCCTGTTGCATGTTACTTGCATTGCATCACTGCATATCCATTACCATTTGCATTTCACTAACGTGTGTCTGTGCTGCAGGTGCATTTGCATTTCCCTAGTTCTAGTACCCAGACTTCTGAGTGTTTGATCATGACTAGCTTAAGGAGAACGGTTGCTTACAAATTGCCTACGCCTGATATTGTTCCTCTACTTGGGTTGATCTCTCTTGCTGATGAGGGTGTTCGTAGGAGCTTCCGGATGAGCTATGGTAGACTACTGAGATTGGTGTGCAAACCTACAGAGGTAGAGTTAGATGGGCTGTATGCTTTGATGCAATTCTACGACCCTGCTTTGAGGTGCTTTACGTTCTCTGACTTTATTATGGGACCAACCCTGGAGGAATACGCTGAGTATGTTGAGCTGCCCGTGCAGAACCAGGTTCCATTCGTTCATTATGACGCCAAGCCCAAGCCGGAGGATTTGGCAAAAGCCTTGCATATTGATGCTTCTGAACTTGTGACTACTGCTTCCCGTGGAGTTCCAGGCTTCTCACTCCAATTCTTAGTTGGTAAAGCCCAAGAGTATGCCAAGAGCGGGTGCTGGGTTGCTTTCAATGCTGTGTTGGCCTTGTGCATTTATGGCATAGTACTGTTCCCCAATATACCGGATTTTGTGGACTTCGACGCCTTCTACTTGTTTGCCGCTGGTAATCCTGTACCTACCTTACTAGGAGATTTCTACCACTCACTGCATTATAAGAATGAGAGGGGCAGAGGGAAGAATGTTCATCTTTGTGTACCCTTGTTGAGTATGTGGTTTGAGAGCCACCTTCCTAAGAGAAGACCTGTTGCAGAGACTACAGTCCCAGTTGGTTGGCCAGAGCGCCTGATGAGGCTATCGTTGGAAGATATGGAGTGGTTTGATAGAGACCTGTTGGGATCTGAGCTCATCTTCAGTTGTTCTGGGTACCCTAATGTGCCGTTGATAGGAAGAAAAGGGTGTATCAATTACAACCCTTCTCTATTCATTCGCCAGTTCGGATATGCACTGAAGAATCCACCTCAGGAGGAAGAAGTACAAGAATCTCTGTACTTCACAGGTGATTTGAAGGGAGAATTGCTAGCCAAGCTGCAGCATGCCTGGACGCGTATTAACCGCAGAGGGAAGCCGTTGTTAGGAAAGAATGACTGTCAGGCCTATGCACCTTACAGGGTTTGGGTCCAGGAGAGAGCAAGTCAGTTATTAATGCCATTTCCAGATGCACCAATCCTTGTTCCTATTCCGGCAGAAGAGCCAACTACTGTTTCTAGGGAAGTCTATGAGCAAATTATGAGGGAAAAGGAAGCCTTGTTGAAGATCAACAAAGGGTTAGAGCAAGAGCTAGCTCAAGTGCGCAGTGAGAAAAACAAGGCCATATATGCTTTCCAACAACAGATCGAGCTGTTAAACAGGTTAGGGGCTGAGTTGACTGAGGAAAAGAAAAAGCGCGAACGTCTGGGGCAAGAGTTCAGAAGTTCCCATGACATGCTTGAATCCAAGAAGAAGGCGCTTGACATCGCTCACCGAGAGATCTCTTCTTGCAATAAGACTTGGAATGCTACACTCACCAACAATAAGAAGAGGGAAGATAAGCTGAAGCAGCAAATCTCCGACCTCGAAGAGAAGTTGAAGTCTAGCATCAAGAAGTGCGAGGAAGAAGTGATGACCCGGTACAGTGTCCAACATGCACTGAACAAAGCAATCAAATCCAGAGATGAAGCAGTGTCTCAGAAGCGAAAGCTAGAAGATTGCTTCGGAGAAGCAACATGGGAAGAAACTGCTGAAGACGTGCGCCGTGTTCTTAAGAAGAGAAACCAACTCGTTGAAGGGCTGCTTGATCGACCAAGTCATCCAGAGACCAAGAAGTTGATAGAAGAGTACCAGACTTTTGGGAGGATTTGATCATTCCATGTAGTAACTTGTATGATTTATTTGCATAAGTGCTGACCATCACCAGGATTGTTGGTTGAGGTCATGCCTTCTTATCGTACTCTCAGCGACATTGTATTCTGGTTTTCCCTGCAATATATGAGGCTTTCTATGATTCAGCTCCGGTATTCCTATTGTCAACACTGTCACTGCACTGGCACCTTCACACTAGAACTGGGAGAATGAATTTCCCTAATGCACAGACACATTGCATTGCATTCATACTCATATTGCATTTCAGGTAATCTTTGAATAGTGTCTTATTTCCTGCTCTGTACCAGGTACTTTCCAGGATTGCAGATCAACACCCGCACCGCTATTCTACCCGCACCAACTGTCGAAGAATCATGGATCAAATGCAGAACGAGATGCAAGATGTGCGCGAGAAGCTCGCTCTCTTTATGCAGACCATGGAAGCTATTGCGAAAGGACAGGAGAATTTGCAGGCCATGGTCCAACCTCTGTTGGCTCGAAACGCTGGTCATGGTAACTGTAACACCCCCTTTCTATACCCCAAATAAATTAGATAAATCAATTAGGCACGTAAAAAAATTTATTTCATCAGAGTTTGATTAAAACATGGTATAAAAGAGGCGCATCACATTATCATGAAATTACACACATACGATACCTGCTCAAAACAGATATGCAACAACGGGTCAACACCCACAAGAAAATATTTAGAACAAGGCGGAAACATCTAAATATTCCATATTTCCAAGACATGTATTCACATATACAATTGTCATCCAACATGTTAACAAAACACAACATCAGCAGATACATACACAGATGTATCACAAAAGAATCAAAATAACTCCTATCTACCCGGTGCTACATATCAGAGCCGACCAACCAAAAAGAATGAAGTCACGCTTCACAAAAATGTCTCCAGCCATCTAATCTGCAATGCCTCATAGAGCATTATCAAACAGCAGAAGGGTGAGAAACAATATCATAATAAATAGTGCATAAAGACATATATAAATATCTCATATCAACAATTATGCATTCTACGCATTCTCACCACAACTCACCTTGTACAATATAATATATCTATATACAACTATATATCACCAAGCATACTCAATATGCATCATCAATGTTTATATCTTTTCATAAACATGCAACCACATATATATATATCTATATATATATATATATATATATATATATATATATATATATATATATATATATATATATATATATATATATATATATATATATATATATATATATATATATATATATATATATATATATATATATATATATATATATATATATATATATATATATATATATATATATATATATATATATATATATATATATATATATATATTCTCCAGTATCTACATTATGCCAAAACATACATTTCACGTTAATTCAATAAACATACACAACATGTTTATTTCACTATACATCATATACAGATGACAAATGCAAATCATAGAGGACAACTCGCTACTCTATGTAAATGTAACACAACATCGATCTAATCGATCGTCAGATCCTCCTAAGGATCAATCTACTCTCACCCCTCATGGGTATTCTATCACTTGTCAGATTCTCCTAGGAATCACAACACTCATCAGACTCTCCTAGGAATCACACCATTCATCAGATTCTCCGAGGAATCACGCCACTCGTCAGATTCTCCGAGGAATCACACTGTTCATCAGATTCTCCAAGGAATCAGGTTAATCAGCAGACTCTCCAAGGAATCACATATCTCGTCAGATTCTCCGAGGAATCAATTCATTCAGCAGATTCTCCGAGGAATCACACCATCCATCAGATTCTCCGAGGAATCAGGTCATACAGCAGACTCTCCAAGGAATCACACCTCTCATCAGACTCTCCTAAGAGTCATGTCTCTCCTCAGGCTCTCCTAAGAGTCCTATCACTCATCAGATTCTCCTAGGAATCAACAACACAAGAATGTATTCTATACAATTCTTGAAATGCACACACATACACATAATATGTTCATGCATCTTCACCTCATTCAATTTCATACAATAATCATACATCGCAATGTATATTACACGACACATTAGTCATTCACCTCATTATCATGCATTTTAAATCAATTTAAACAATGCACATATTTGCCCAAACGGTCACAATTCACAATCGAGGATTTACGCACGAAGGCTACCCACAGCACATGTTATCACAATAGATCACATACTTATTCATATCTTAGAGGTATTAACCTATGTGAATCAACCAAACAATCACCACATGAGCAACACAGCACAAGAAAAATGCTGTCACGTTCGCCTTTATTCGCCTGGCGAACCCCCGCAGCGAACCTTCGCTAGGCTTCGCCTGGCGAACTCGCCAGCGAGCCCAAGTCAGTAGCTACTGACTTCATTCGCCACCATTCGCCAGCACCTTCGCTGGGCGAACCTTCGCTATCCACCGTCGCCTGGCGAACTCACCAGCGAAGTCCACTGGGACTTAAACATAATTACTCGCCAGCATTCGCCGGGCTTCGCCTGGCGAAGCTTCGCCTTCGCTCGCCTGGCGAGAGCCAGCGAACCTGCGCAGAACAGCATTCTGTTCTGTCTCTCCTTCACCAATCCATCATCAACCATCTCTTAAACATCTAAATCAGTACAAATAGCATCAATACATGTTACCCGACTATTCTACGGCGTTATTACTCAGTTTCAACCGATTAAATCTTCAATCTACCGATTATTCCAACTTTTGCCCTAGAAATGGATAGTGTAGAAAAACTACCAACAAGCCCAAACTAATACATATATGATGCTATACATTATTAAGATGATAAAACTTCTCACCCTTACCTGATTAATCGCAAGCTTTGATCGATTCTTGATGATTCTAGGTTTTCCTCTTTCTCTTCTCTTTCTCCTCCTCTTCTTTCTTTCTCCTTTCTTTCTCTTCTTTCTTACTATCCTTTCTTTCCCTTCTATTTCCTCTTTAATATCTTTTCCATTATTTTTCCAAAAGATCTATTAATTCAATATCTCACAAATATCTCACTTAATATTAAATAGGAAATGTCCAAAATACCCTTCCAAACTATTTCCTCCGAAACCTCCCAATACCGGTTAAAAATATGATAATATGTAAATATAACATATTTCCACACAAATTCTACATCCAAATATTATTCACCCAATTTAATTAAATTGGGGCCCAATAAAAGTGAAAATCGAAATCGGGGCGTTACAGCTCTCCCCCACTTTAGAAATTTTCGTCCTCGAAAATATCACTTGATTCAAAACACAACGGACACGATTTCTGCGTCCTTTCCTGAATTCCCAAGTTACACACAATCGTCCACATGCATACTTCCTTATCACAATCACAGCCATGCCACGTGGCTCATAAAAGACTGTCACCCTCATCAACTCCCATTGGAGATTACGGGTACATCACTCGTACTTCACCAGGAACGACATCTAGGTCATTCTACCCCGGTAATTCTTTCCACTAGGAACGACACATTGCCATTCTACCCTAGCGAATACAACCATGATACTTATACCTCATCAGGAATAACATACTAGTCATTCTACTCCAATGAGCTCAAATCTCTAACACGTACATTGTCCAACGTCACCATCGTAAAGTCTTCACTCTCAATTACCATCGCATCAACGGAAAATCAAAACCAAACACTAAGCGTACTCAAAAGAAACGAACAAATGAGTCGCTCCGATATCAAACATAACAACTAAAGGTGCAACATAATTAAAGCACATACCTCAAATCAAACGATCCGCATTGGTAGTGTCTGACCCTGCCAATGCAAACACTTTCCCACTTACTGAAGCTTGCTTCGGTTTAGGACACTTCGCACTGATGTGACCCACTTCTCCACAATTGTAGCACTTCACTGCACCCATTCTACAATCCTTAACATCATGTCCAAGAACTCCACAATTAGAGCATTTGATCTTGGGCTTTCCACACATAAAAGACTTATGACCCATCTCGCCACACTTGTAGCATTTAATGGATCCAGAACTCCCTCCTCCAGATCCCTTAACAAAGTTTCCCTTATGCTTGCCCTTATCAGCTGGCGTCTCATAAGGTTCACTCCTTACTTGTCGCTTTTCTTTCTCCTCCTTCAAACTCTTGTAGTGAGTAGAACGAGCTTTGCGATCTTCTTCAAAAATTCGACAACATTCGGTCAAGTCCGAAAATCTCCTTATCCTCTGATAGCCCACCGCTTGCTTGATCTCGGGACGCAAGCCGTTCTCATACTTAACACACTTAGAAAATTCTGCCGTCACCGCATCATAGTGAGGATGAAATTTTACTAACTCCATAAACTTAGCCGTGTAATCCACCACAGACATATTGCCTTGTTTCAACTCAAGAAATTCCATTTCCTTCCTTCCTTTCACACTCTCAGGATAATACTTCCTCAAGAATTCAGCACGAAATAAATCCCAAGTTATTTCCTCGTCATCTACTTCAAGCACTTGCCTCATGCCGATCCACCAGTCATCGGCTTCTTCCCGCAACATGTGAGATCCAAGCCTCACCTTATTGCCCTCAGCATAGTTCATAACTCTGAAGATCCTCTCGATCTCTTTCAACCAATTTTGGGCACCGTCCGGATTAAACCTTCCTTTGAACACCGATGGCTTATTCTTTCTAAACTCATCATTTGCGTTCACATTCGGCGCACCCTGCACCGCTCTAGTCATCGCCTCCAATGCCGCAGCCACAGCACTGTCATTACGACCTGCCATAATCTTCTTAATCGCAAAAACAGCAACAAGGTTAAACAACCGCTCAACCAACAAAACAATAAGACAAACACAACTGACTCAACACTGGCTCTGATACCACTTAATGTAACACCCCCTTTCTATACCCCAAATAAATTAGATAAATCAATTAGGCACGTAAAAAAATTTATTTCATCAGAGTTTGATTAAAACATGGTATAAAAGAGGCGCATCACATTATCATGAAATTACACACATACGATACCTGCTCAAAACAGATATGCAACAACGGGTCAACACCCACAAGAAAATATTTAGAACAAGGCGGAAACATCTAAATATTCCATATTTCCAAGACATGTATTCACATATACAATTGTCATCCAACATGTTAACAAAACACAACATCAGCAGATACATACACAGATGTATCACAAAAGAATCAAAATAACTCCTATCTACCCGGTGCTACATATCAGAGCCGACCAACCAAAAAGAATGAAGTCACGCTTCACAAAAATGTCTCCAGCCATCTAATCTGCAATGCCTCATAGAGCATTATCAAACAGCAGAAGGGTGAGAAACAATATCATAATAAATAGTGCATAAAGACATATATAAATATCTCATATCAACAATTATGCATTCTACGCATTCTCACCACAACTCACCTTGTACAATATAATATATCTATATACAACTATATATCACCAAGCATACTCAATATGCATCATCAATGTTTATATCTTTTCATAAACATGCAACCACATATATATATATCTATATATATATATATATATATATATATATATATATATATATATATATATATATATATATATATATATATATATATATATATTCTCCAGTATCTACATTATGCCAAAACATACATTTCACGTTAATTCAATAAACATACACAACATGTTTATTTCACTATACATCATATACAGATGACAAATGCAAATCATAGAGGACAACTCGCTACTCTATGTAAATGTAACACAACATCGATCTAATCGATCGTCAGATCCTCCTAAGGATCAATCTACTCTCACCCCTCATGGGTATTCTATCACTTGTCAGATTCTCCTAGGAATCACAACACTCATCAGACTCTCCTAGGAATCACACCATTCATCAGATTCTCCGAGGAATCACGCCACTCGTCAGATTCTCCGAGGAATCACACTGTTCATCAGATTCTCCAAGGAATCAGGTTAATCAGCAGACTCTCCAAGGAATCACATATCTCGTCAGATTCTCCGAGGAATCAATTCATTCAGCAGATTCTCCGAGGAATCACACCATCCATCAGATTCTCCGAGGAATCAGGTCATACAGCAGACTCTCCAAGGAATCACACCTCTCATCAGACTCTCCTAAGAGTCATGTCTCTCCTCAGGCTCTCCTAAGAGTCCTATCACTCATCAGATTCTCCTAGGAATCAACAACACAAGAATGTATTCTATACAATTCTTGAAATGCACACACATACACATAATATGTTCATGCATCTTCACCTCATTCAATTTCATACAATAATCATACATCGCAATGTATATTACACGACACATTAGTCATTCACCTCATTATCATGCATTTTAAATCAATTTAAACAATGCACATATTTGCCCAAACGGTCACAATTCACAATCGAGGATTTACGCACGAAGGCTACCCACAGCACATGTTATCACAATAGATCACATACTTATTCATATCTTAGAGGTATTAACCTATGTGAATCAACCAAACAATCACCACATGAGCAACACAGCACAAGAAAAATGCTGTCACGTTCGCCTTTATTCGCCTGGCGAACCCCCGCAGCGAACCTTCGCTAGGCTTCGCCTGGCGAACTCGCCAGCGAGCCCAAGTCAGTAGCTACTGACTTCATTCGCCACCATTCGCCAGCACCTTCGCTGGGCGAACCTTCGCTATCCACCGTCGCCTGGCGAACTCACCAGCGAAGTCCACTGGGACTTAAACATAATTACTCGCCAGCATTCGCCGGGCTTCGCCTGGCGAAGCTTCGCCTTCGCTCGCCTGGCGAGAGCCAGCGAACCTGCGCAGAACAGCATTCTGTTCTGTCTCTCCTTCACCAATCCATCATCAACCATCTCTTAAACATCTAAATCAGTACAAATAGCATCAATACATGTTACCCGACTATTCTACGGCGTTATTACTCAGTTTCAACCGATTAAATCTTCAATCTACCGATTATTCCAACTTTTGCCCTAGAAATGGATAGTGTAGAAAAACTACCAACAAGCCCAAACTAATACATATATGATGCTATACATTATTAAGATGATAAAACTTCTCACCCTTACCTGATTAATCGCAAGCTTTGATCGATTCTTGATGATTCTAGGTTTTCCTCTTTCTCTTCTCTTTCTCCTCCTCTTCTTTCTTTCTCCTTTCTTTCTCTTCTTTCTTACTATCCTTTCTTTCCCTTCTATTTCCTCTTTAATATCTTTTCCATTATTTTTCCAAAAGATCTATTAATTCAATATCTCACAAATATCTCACTTAATATTAAATAGGAAATGTCCAAAATACCCTTCCAAACTATTTCCTCCGAAACCTCCCAATACCGGTTAAAAATATGATAATATGTAAATATAACATATTTCCACACAAATTCTACATCCAAATATTATTCACCCAATTTAATTAAATTGGGGCCCAATAAAAGTGAAAATCGAAATCGGGGCGTTACAGTAACGAGGATCATCAGTCTGTACGGGTCGATACTGCTCATGGAGACGGCACTCCCACGCCAGTGGCTCCACCCGTAGTCAATATACCCGCTGCTAATGTCAACAACGCTACCGCTGCTGCAAATGGTAACGTCGGAGTTGGAAATGAGACTGCTGTCCATAATGTTGGGCTGGGTGATGTCAATTTGGGAGATAATCTAGGCGGCAACGGCTTTGTCAATACTGGATTCGGATTCAATGATCAGGGATTCGATAATGCAGGGAAGTATGGCTTTAATGCTCAAGGCTTTGGGCAGGATGGTTATGGTGTGACCAATCAGGGTTACGGAGGCTTTGGAAACGGAAACGGCGCGGGGTTTATGGCTTTTGGTCCTGCTGGAGGTGTTCAAGGGTATGGCAACAGAGGCCGAGGTCCGGGGATGAATCAGATCAGAGCTGGACGTAATAATGGATATGACGGGTATGGGGCTGGAAATGGTATGTGGCAAGAAGATCAGCAGGAGGACGCCTTCTCCGGAGGAGGTTTCGAAGGACCGATGGATGATTCCCAGAAGATTAGAATGCTGGAAGAGCAGATGAGGGGAGTCCTAAACCAAAGTGCTGTGGGTTTGGACATGGCAACAATGGGCTTGGTACCTGGCTTAAGGGTGCCAATCAAATTCAAAGCTCCTGCGTTTGATAAGTATAAAGGCGACACATGTCCAAAAGTGCATGTACGAGCTTATTACAGAAAGATGTCGGCATACTCAACTGATGAAAGAATGCTAATGCATTTCTTTCAAGATAGTTTGTCAGGCTCTTCCCTAGAGTGGTACATGGGGTTGGAGCCAACTGATATCAAGACATGGAAGCAATTAGCAGAGGCATTTGTAGCTCACTACAAGTATAACAACGACTTGGCACCCAATCGGGTCCAGTTGGCCGGGCTGTCGCAAAAGAAGGGGGAGAGTTTTAAAGAGTACACGCAAAGGTGGCGCGATATGGCTTCCAGGGTCCGTCCTCCTGTAGAAGACAAGGAAATGAATGACATGTTCGTCGGCACATTCACAGGTTTGTTTCATGATATGCTGTTTCACACGTCTCTGGCCAGTTTTTCAGACCTAATTCTGATGGGGGAAAAGATTGAACGTAATATTAAGCAAGGAAAGTTCCAAGCCGAGGAATCAACTGCATCTGGCAGTAATAGGAAAGCTTACGGTGGGCGCCGACAGGGCGAGGCAAGCGCAGTATTTGGAGGCCGAGGCCGAGGCCGAGGTAGGGGACGAGGTCAGTATCGTCAGCCGCAGCAGGTGGCGAGTGTTACTATCCCGTATCAACAACAACCACTCCAGCAACAACAACCGGTTCAGCAACAGCCAATGCCACAGCAACAGCAACCTCAGCAGGGGGCACATCAGGCTCAACGAAGATTCCAGGGTAGTAAACCGAGAAGAGTGTTTGAGAAGCCTCCCTCGACCTACGCCGATTTGTTGCAGACATTGTTGGGATTAAACCTGGTAGAGAAAAGAACTCTGGCACCGATAACAGGAGCTCCCCCGTTTGGTTACGATGCAAGCAGGCATTGTGAGTTTCATTCTGGAGCCCCGGGCCACGATATAGAAGGTTGCCATGCTTTTAAGCATGTTGTGCAGGATCTTTTGGACAATAAGACTATCAATTTCGGAACGGCAGGTCCGAATATAGTGCAGAAACCCATGCCTAATCACGGGGCAAACGCCATTCTGACTGAGGAAAGGTTGAATTTGATTGTGAATGTTGAAGATTTAAAGACGCCGCTGAGCGAGATAAAGAGCCGACTGTTACAAGGAGGTGTTTACCCAGGATGTAACGAATATTGCTTAGACTGTTGGACCCGGGCAGGGGGGTGTGATGATTTGAAGGAAGGCATTCAGGCCTTAATTAACGAAGGCATATTGCAGTTTGACCGAGCAGCAACTGAAGAGCCCGCGGGGGCAGTAGCATGTGATCAGACTGATGTGGCCACGGTAACGATTCCTCGGAAGACGATCACTATCGCAGCACCAGCTCAGCGACCACCGATCACCATAACTAAGGCCGGGCCGATCCCGTACGAGAACACAAAAGCAGTCCCATGGTCATATGGGTTAGAGGTGTATTGTGACGGGATAAAAATTGATGTTAATAAGCAGCCAGCCGAGACTGTGGATAATGTTGTCGGCTCAGGAGGCATGACAAGGAGTGGCAGGATCTTTATATCTCCTGAAGTGGAGGCTGAAAGACTAGCGAAAGGAAAAGGGAAAGTGGTTGAAAATGTCCCGGCGCAAGCAAGCGAAAAAGAAGCAGCATCGAAGGATGTAGAAGAGTTCATGCGCTTGATTCGAAAAAGTGATTATAAGATTGTGGAGCATCTGCAGCAGACGCCGTCCAAAATATCTATCCTGTCATTGCTGTTGTGTTCGGAAGCTCACAGAAATGCTTTGTTGAAAGTCCTGGATACTTCCTTTGTACCCCAAGATGTCTCCGTGAATCAACTGGAAGGAGTGTTGGCACATGTAAATGCAGGCCACAGCTTGGGCTTTACCGACTTCGATTTGACTCCGAAAGGAAGAGATCATAATATGGCGCTGCACGTATCTGTCGAGTGTAGAGGATCAGTAATGTCGCACGTATTGGTCGACACTGGATCGTCTTTGAATGTGCTGCCCAAGAAGGCGATGATGAAGCTGGATGTTAGAGGAATTTTGTGTACGCCCAGTGATTTGGTAGTCAGAGCATTTGACGGCACGCGGAGAACAGTCTTTGGATCGATTACATTGCCTCTGCAGGTGGGGCCGGAAGTGTTTGCAACTGAGTTTTATATCATGGATATACAGCTTGCGTACAGCTGCTTGCTTGGAAGACCCTGGATTCATGGGGCAGGGGCAGTCACGTCCACCCTGCATCAGAAGTTAAAATATATGGTTGGAGACAGCGTAGTCACCGTGTGCGGAGAAGAGGACATCCTGGTCAGCCATCTGTCGTCATTTAAATATGTGGAGGTCGACGGAGAGATTCACGAAACACCCTGCCAGGCATTCAAAGGTTTGCGCATCAAGGACAAAGGTCCCGGGCCGAGCAAAGTGCCAGAGATAGCCGTCTCATTGTATAAAGAAGCTCAAGCTCTGGTAGAAGCAGGAGAAGCAAAGGGCTGGGGCAAAGTGCTGGACATTCCTGTGAAGATGGACCGGTTCGGGCTGGGATACCAACCGTCATCCTCAACTCCTTCCGTGGGGGCACTCCGCTTCAGAAAGCCCATCACCATCTCTGCCAGTGGAGTGTGTCATGAAACTGTCAATGCTGCTTCAGAGTCTGATGAAGGAGACAACGACTGTGATATGGATGCCTGGATTCAGCCAAGCACGCCAGGACAAGGATTGTGCAACTGGTCTATTCAGGAGCTTGTTCCTGTGACTTTTAAACAGTAATGCTTTGCTTTATTAATTGTTAAATAATCTGATGTCTTGCCCGGGGCATCAGGATTTGCTTAGGGCTGTGTTGTTATGAACATCGCGTGTTAATCATTAAATAAATGGCGTTTTTCATGTACAAATACTGTAATCCCTGTCTTTCTTGTTTTATATTTTTCAATAAAATGGCAACGGGGTTGTTCGCTTTATACGCATTTTGAAACACTTAACCGTTCCTTTTGCAGGATAACATTTTCAGACGACATCCTTGAACCACCTATGACTCGTCCCGACTTCGAGCACCCGGTATCCCAGGCCGAAGAAGAGGTTGTCGAAGATAGCGACGTTCCTGAAGAACTGTCTTGGTTAGTGAAGCAAGAGGAAAGAGCCATTCTGCCTCACGACGAGGTCATAGAAATTATCAACTTCGGGTCGGAAGGGGTTGAGAAAAATATTCGTATTGGAGCCGCACTGCAGAGTGACATCAAGCGAAGACTGGTTGAAATGCTCCGAGAGTATAATGATGTCTTCGCTTGGTCATATGAAGATATGCCGGGGCTCGATACATACATGGTTGTGCATCGCCTGCCACTGAAAGGAGATTGCCCGCCGGTCAAGCAAAAACTTCGCAGAACTCGACCAGATATGGCAGTGAAGATCAAAGAGGAAGTTCAAAAACAGTGGGACGCTGGTTTCCTGGCTGTGACAAAGTATCCTTCATGGGTTGCCAACATCGTACCAGTGCCAAAGAAAGATGGCAAGGTTCGAATGTGCGTGGATTATCGAGATTTGAATAAAGCAAGCCCAAAAGACGATTTTCCACTTCCTCACATTGACGTGTTAGTTGATAACACCGCTCAATACTCCGTATTCTCCTTTATGGATGGCTTTTCAGGCTATAATCAGATTAAAATGGCGCCGGAGGATATGGAGAAAACCACTTTCATAACGCCTTGGGGAACATTTTGCTACAAAGTGATGCCCTTTGGTTTGAAAAATGCTGGGGCAACATATCAGCGTGCAATGACGACTCTTTTTCATGACATGATGCATAAAGAGATCGAAGTTTATGTTGACGATATGATTGCCAAATCCCAGACGGAGGAAGAGCATCTGGTGAATCTGCTGAAGTTATTTAAAAGGCTTAGAAAGTTCAGGCTGAGACTGAACCCTAACAAATGCACCTTCGGGGTGAGATCGGGTAAGCTGCTAGGGTTTATCGTAAGCGAAAGAGGAATAGAGGTCGATCCTGCTAAAATAAAAGCGATTCAAGAAATGCCGACGCCTAAAACAGAGAAAGAGGTGCGCGGGTTTTTAGGGAGGTTGAACTACATCGCCCGGTTCATATCTCACCTAACGGCCACGTGTGAACCATTATTCAAGCTGCTAAAGAAAGATCAGGCTGTAACGTGGAACGAAAATTGTCAAAAGGCGTTCGATAAAATAAAGCAGTATCTGCAGGAGCCTCCTATTTTGATACCCCCAGTGGCAGGGAGACCCTTGATAATGTATTTGACGGTTCTTGAGGGAAGCATGGGTTGTGTTCTCGGTCAACATGACGAGACAGGGAGAAAAGAGCATGCAATTTATTACCTGAGTAAGAAGTTTACAGATTGTGAATCTCGATATTCAATGCTGGAGAAAACTTGTTGCGCGCTAGCCTGGGCCGCCAAACGGTTGAGGCAGTACATGCTGAATCATACAACCATGCTCATCTCGAAGATGGATCCTATCAAATATGTGTTTGAAAAGCAGGCGTTGTCAGGTAGAATTGCCCATTGGCAGATGGTCTTGACTGAATATGATATTCAATACGTCTCGCAGAAGGCTATAAAAGGGAGTGTGCTGTCTGAGTATCTGGCGGAACAGCCGATTGAAGATTACCAATCGATGAGGTTTGATTTTCCTGACGAGGATATCATGTACCTAAAGATGAAAGATTGTGAAGAGCCGTTGCCAGCCGAGGGACCAGAGTTGGGTTCCAAATGGAAGATGATATTTGACGGAGCTGTGAATGCTTACGGTAGCGGAATAGGGGCAATCATCACTACGCCACACGGGTCGCACATCCCGTTTACTGCCCGGCTGACCTTTGCTGTTACCAATAATGAGGCCGAATACGAAGCTTGTATAATGGGGCTTGAAGAAGCCATTGATTTGCGAATCAAACATCTGGACGTATACGGAGACTCAGCTCTGGTGGTGAATCAGATCAAAGGGGAATGGGAGACACGGCAGCCCAATTTGATACACTACATGAACTATGCAAGGAGATTGTTGCCTTTCTTCGACAAGGTTGAATTGCATCATGTACCGCGAGCAGAGAATCAAATGGCTGACGCCCTGGCCACTTTGTCTTCCATGTACAAAGTCAACTTCTGGAACGAGGCTCCCAGAATCATTATCTCCCGGCTGGACAGGCCAGCTTATGTATTTGCTATTGATGAAGCATCCGACGACAAACCGTGGTATTTTGATATCCTTAATTTCCTGAAGAATAGAGAGTATCCGGCTGGGGCATCCAGTCAAGATCAGAAGACTCTCAGGAGATTAGCGGGTAATTTCTATTTGAACCCGGATGGTGTATTATACAGAAGAAACCACTGTTGCACCCCAAAATTTGACCAACAATTATCCATCCATCTAGTGTTTGAAAGTTGATACTTTCATCAGACAGTTCAAGAGATCTTCAGAGGAATGGGTTGAAACCAGGGTTGTGTGCTTCACAGTTTGAAAGTTGTGGGTGCCCCTCAGATGATTCTGAGACTTTGAGAATAGACTAGATGTTTTGAGAAAGCTTATGAGATGTCTTGATAGCCTTCATGAAGCCCAGAGAAGTCATTATGCAAGAGTTCAGAAGATTCAGCCATGAATGGTAGAATTAGGGTTTTGACTGGGTCAACCCTAGATCAGCTGAAGATTTGGAGAAGGTTGAGACTTAATCCAAGGGCCATGAGATCATGGAATTATGTATGGAGATGTTATAAAGATGATTCCTAGACCAACTCATCATGATTGAGGAGTTTGAGAAGTTTTGAGTTAGGGTTTCTGAGGATGGTTAGTGGAAAAACCCTAATTTGGTCCCTATCTTCCAGGCAGTTTTAGCTCTAGATGTGATTGATATCTCATCTTCCCCACAACATGAATGTTGTAGAGCTTGTTCTAAGCTTTAATTTGAATGGTGGAAGTCCTTGATAGGAGTTACAGAGCTCAAGTTATGGTTTTGACAAATTACAGGTCAGCAGAGGTATGTGAATCTGGGTCCTTGAAAGTCACCCAACTTGCAGACAACTTTTGCCCTAGTAGGATGATTCCTATGGTTTCTTGGTCAACATGAATGTTGAAGAGGATCTTCTTAGCTTTAATTTGAGTGGTAGAAGTCCTTGATTGGATTTGTGGAACTCAACTTATGGTTTGAACAAGACAGGGGTATTTTGGTCATTTGTCAGTTATAGGTCATTTTAGCCAATGCCTAAAACTCCTATTTCCAAGCCTCAAATGGAAAAACTCAAAACATGAAAGTTGCTCAAAATGTGATTTTAAGTCTAGAAAGAAGGTCACAAATGGTTGGAAAAGCTCATAGCATGAAATTCCATGATTGGTCCAAAATGAACTAAAAAGGGCTTATAACTTTGAAAAGTTGAAATTGAAAAGTGATTTGGGAGATCCACAAATCCAAAATAGGTCATCCAATATATCATTTTGATTGGAAAAACCATTTTGAGAACATTGGTTTAAATAGATTTTTCATTTGAGGCTTAAAAAATGAGGTTCCTTTGGAAATTTGTTGCTTACAAAAGAAGGTAACATTGAAAAACCCTACACAAGTGAAACTAAAGGCTGATTTGCATTCCTTATCACTCAATAACTCATGTAAGGACATTTTGAGACAAAATTGCAAGGCATGGCATATGAGATGTGAGAAATCCAACTTGGCATATCATGAGATTTTAAAGAAACTTCCACACCATTCTAGATGAATCTAGAAGCATCCATCAATTGTTATATAAAGAATGCATCAGAAAGTGATGAGGGTTGGTGATAGAGAGTCAAGTCAGAGGAGAAAGAGAGAGGTACATTGCCATTAAAGAGCTTTCTTCAATTTCAAGCAACCTTGAATTTCATCCTCCACAAGCATTCTCCTTCCAAACTCGTGCATACAGAATCATCTAGAGCAAAAGGAGAGCAAGATCCAAGCCTCACAAGATCAAGATCCAAGAGATTCCTCATCATCCATCACATTTTGCTCAAGGTGCATTTTGCTTCCACTTGCTTAATTTAAGTAAATTCGTGTAGATTCATTAGCATAATCTTGATCTAGGATGTTAGGAGGATAGGTTAGATAACTTTGGTGCTGTTTAGAGACAATTTAGTGCAGGTGCTTGAATCTTGATTGGCATAGAACTCCATGATTAGGGCGTTAGAAGCTTAGGTATTTGGTTCAGAATTATCACCATTAGATGTAGAGTAGATTCATATAGGTTTTAGTGAGAATTATGAGAAAAGGTTTCAGAGCATTTCATGGTTTCAAGAGGTTGTTGCTCGCGGTTTTAATGATAGAGTGAGTTTCAAAGTAAACCAATGGTGTACATGTGTAGAGGGAGAAATTCTAAGCAATTTTCATTTTTACATCGTGTGATTTCGTTGAGTATGGAAGGAGAACCGCATGGTGGAAGTATGTGTGTGCATGGTATTTTAATGGAGGTAAAACCCTAAGCTTCATAACCATTTGGAGAAGAGATAATCTCCACCGTCCAAAATCTTGTTGACCATGGACTCTGGGAATGATCTCACGGCCGAGATTGAAGGACGAGTTTGGTGAGACTTTCCCTCCCCCCTTAAGCGCTGCATTTCATTTAAGTGGGGGAGTGGGCCTTTGCTTTTCGCACCCCCTCGTAGCGAGGCCCATCCAGAGCGCGTTGAAGATATTGCTAATTGCACCGCGTAGTCTTTTTTTTTCTTTTTTTAAATTCTGAGGGGTTATTGGGCTTAACCCCAGGTGCTACGCGCACCCCCAGCTGAAAAGCCCAGCGCGTTTAACACATTAAGCATCTACTTAATGCACCTCCCAGTCCCTTGGATTAATTTAATTATTTTATTTTTCTTCTTTTATTTTTCTGTTTTGTAAAATTCATTAAAAAATGATAAATAACTCTTTTTTAAATTCTTTTTTTTCTATGATTAGATGAAAATGTGTAGAGAATTATAAAAATAAAAATGAGATTTTATTTTTAGGTTTAATATTTTTAATAGATTTTCCAAATAAATAGATTTTTAATAGTCTTAATTTGGTATTTGATTTTGTAGGAATTGTTTTAGGACCTTCCCTTAGGGTTTTTAATCCATTCTTTTTTGTGCAATTAGATGATGAATCATAGTTCCCCATAGGATTTTTTCTAGATTTTTAGAATTAAATTTTGATTAGTTTAATTAGGGTAGACTTAGGGTATCCTGATTAGGGTTTAAATTGTGTTTAGGTGATGAATCACTTTCTTTGATTAAGTCTTGTCTTGATTTTTAGGTAGAGACCTTTGTAGATGTTATGAGTAGGTGTTGAGGACCCTTGTGAATAATTGTTAGATTTTTCCCCATTAGTTTAGTATTTTTAGGTATTTTCTGAAGTTGCCTATTGATCTTGTTTCCCCTGGGGTTGTCTGTTCATCTTTGGGGGTTTATTCTGAGGAATTTGTTGAAGGGCTTGTGTTGCCTTGAAGACCTTGATGGAGAGCATCATGAAGAGAAGCTTGTAGATCAAGACTCAGAGACCCAGAGCTTGTCTTGTTCCCTGTCTATGAGGTTTGAGATCCTGAAGTTTGAAAGAAGTTCATGGTACTTTCCTGAGGAAGGCACTATGAATGACTTTCATCCTTTCTTCTCACCTCTTTCTTAAGTATCCAATGATGTTGGAGCCAACTTGTGAGTTTAATTTCTCCTGAGGAGGAATGTAAACTGATCACATGTTGTTGAGCCACATGGGATACAACTCCTAAGTGGAAGCCTCCTAGTACTTTCCTGAGGAAGGTCCTATGGGTCTATTCACTTAGTTCCCTTAGTTTGTCTAGGATTTCTCAAGTATTCAATGATGTTGGAGCCAACTTGTGAGTTTAATTTCTCCTGAGGAGGAATGTAAACTGATCACATGTTGTTGAGCCACATGGGATACAACTCCTAAGTGGAAGCCTCCTAGTACTTTCCTGAGGAGGGTCCTATGAGTCTATTCACTTAGTTCCACTAGTTCAGATAGGATTTTCCTAAATATCCAGTGATGTTGGAGCCTGCTTGTGAGTTTAGTTTCTCCTGAGGAGAAATGTAAACTGATCACAGTGGTTGAGCCACGTAGGATATGACTCCTGAGTATACACCTCCTAGCGCTTTCCTGAGGAAGACGCTATGAGTCTGATTGCTTAGCTCCCTTTATTTGGTAAGCTTATTCTGAAGCTTGAAGACTGGGATTGATTTCTCCTGTTTAGGATTTTGCTTGAGAGCTTTGCTTAGATTTGATTCAGATTCTGTGATTAGGGTTAGGATTGGAGAGTAGTTGATTCTTTCTCAAGCATGTGTGTTTGTTGGCCTGATGGCACTTCATTTCTTTTATCTGTTATTGCTTGATAGCAGGTTGTTTATCTTCAGTATGATTACTGTTATTTCATGACTGGCTTGAGGTTGAGATGAGCTTGTGGAGGCTGAAGCCCCACACACATTTCCTCCCTCACTTGCATTGCATGCATTTTACTGTTAAAGCTGATGCTTTTGTCTGTTTCTGTGTATCATTGACATGATCCCTTAGGACTCTCATTTCCTTTGATAAGGATTTGATGATAGACTTTTAGGTTGAAACCTATGCATGACAACATCTAGGAGTTCCCTGTTCAAACCTCAACCATAGGATGAATCCATGGCATGATAACAGTAGGACTTGATAGTCTCCCTCCTAGTTGAGCCATTTTCTTTATCCCGTAGTTTCCCGAACTACGTTTGCTCTGATCTTTCATACCAGATGAAAGTACGTAGGCATAGGATGCGATATCCTAGCGAGCAATCTTTCCCCCATAACCCGTAGTTAGCCGAACTACGTTGACTCTGATTTCTCATTCTCTGATGAGAATACGTAGGCATAAAGCGCGATGCTTTGCCGAGTCATTTTTCTTTTCTTTTTTCAGCCAGCCTTGATAAGTAGATAGATTATAACCAACCCGTCCAAGTAAACAAACAAGCGAGGATCCCGTCGAGTACGACGGACGTGAGGGGTGCTAATACCTTCCCCTTGCGTAACCGACTCCCGAACCCAGACAATGGTTGCGACGACCTTGTCTTACCCTTTTTCGTCAGGTTTCTTCCGATCGTTTCCTTTCCCGCTCTGAGGGATAAATAACGAAAGGTGGCGACTCTTCTGTCATGCCGGCACCTTATTTTCGCGCAAGCGACAGCTGGCGACTCTGCTGGGGATAGAAATCATTCTAGGGACTTTTCCCATCCCTTATGCTGGGACCGTTTCCCATCCCCTACGCGAGTCAATCCTATCGTTTGTGTGTTTGCTTGTTGGGCTGCGTTTATTTATCGCATTTTTACTTCTCGCATCTTTACTTCCCGCATTTTATTTCCCGCATTTTATTTCCAGTTTGATATGATTATCTGTGCTGCTGTGGGAGAGGGATGTTACTATGAGTGAAAAGCCGGACCTGGGCTTGAGTACACACCTAGATATAGTTGCGGAGAAGTAGTAGACGAACCTGTCTGCCGAGCAGGCACAGTTCCCTACGAAAATCTGCGCTCAGACGAGATTCTTGCAGAGGTGCTCCTTTCCGGTCCTGAGGATCTGAGGGGAGTCCAGACGTGAGGATTGTCGACTCTGGGGACCGATCATTTGGAAGTCAGCTAAGAGAGGCCTCTTCATGACTTGATGATGCCACTCCTTCTGGGAATCGTATTGTCACTCGTGAAAGTCTGTGACGCTGACAACCGCATAGGATGCCGTACCTTTGTCCGTGGATTAGGTCCATACCTGTGAGTGGGGTTGGGAATATTGCAGGAAACTTTGACCTCCAGACTACCTGGTTTTCTTGACAGTGAATCAGTTATGTTGGGTTCTCAGTTGCAGAGATGTTCTTGATAGAGCAAGGGTTTGATCAGAGGATCTTATCATCGGATGTTTGTCTGTTCTTGATAGAGCAGGCTTTGCTCAGGGTATTGTTATCAGAGGTTTGTTCTGGATGGAGCAGATTTTTGAATGGGGTCTGAGGATCTCGTTAGCAGTTGTTATTTTGTTCTTGACAGGGCAGATTTTTGAGTGGGATTTGAAGATCTCATCAGCAGCTGTGTATTTGTTCTTGAGAGGGCAGATTTTTGATTTGGGGTCTGAAGACTTCATCAACAGATATTCCTTGATCTTGCATCCGGGGTCTTTATTATCAGGCCTTCGTTCTTGTCAGGGCAGAATTTTGATCTCGATCCTATCAGATGGTTATTCTCTACAGATCAGATCAGTGGGTTTACACCGGGGTTTCCTTCTCTTCAGTGACTGTTGACATCGAATCTCCACAGCAGCCACCTGGATATATTGTTGCATACCTGCATTTTGCATTAGCTTGCATAATCATTCGCATTCCATTAGCGTGTGTCTGTGACAGGTACCGTTTCCCCGATCCAAGGCCTCTTATTGTGTTACTGCAGCCGTTCTCAGAAAGACTGATGCGTATGAGTTCTCGGTCCTTGATATGTCGAATCTGACTATTGCTATGTGAGGTTACTATTTCCATGATTGGGCCCAGATTCCTCTCCTTATTATTGCCAGCAGGTGCCAGGATCGGGGAAATCTCTCAAGCACACAGACTCACGCGTGCATTTGCATGAAGCATTCTTGCATGACATACATTCTGTTGCTTTTCCTAACCTTTGATCTTGACAGGTTTTTCAGGTACTCAGGTTCCGAGCTGCTTCCGATCTCCAGGATTGATCAAAGATTCATCCACCGCTACTCAACTCGCGCCAATCAAACGAGAATCATGGACCAGGTACAATCAGATGTTCAGGAGCTTCGTGAAAGGATGGATCGTTTTATGGAGTTGATGCAAGTGGTGGCGAACGGGCAAGACCAGCTTCGTACTTTGGTTCAACCTCTCATCTCCAGGGTTGATAGTAATGGAATTCTTCACGGCGGGGCCGTACCCACTCCTCCTCAAGGGGATACTCCACAGAACGTTGTACCTGCTGCCGGGGGCAACGGTAGTGCTAACGGCAATCTTATGACTAATCTCGAACTTAACGCGGCGGGCGCCGTCAATGGTGGTTTGGGAGCCAATGTTAACGTGGGGCCGATCAACGGCAATGTTGGTGCAGGAAATATGGTGGTGCCTCAACCGTGGCTGGAGGACCATCAGGGTGACATTTTCTCTCAGAGAGGTGTAGAGGCTGAGTTGACTGCTGAAGCCCGACTCAGGTTCAAGGCGCTGGAAGATAAAATGAGAGATATAGAAAATCAGAACACATTGGGCGTTGACATGTCCAAACTCGGGTTGATTGCTGACTTTAAAGTACCTCACAAGTTTAAGGTGCCTATCTTTGAGAAGTATAGGGGCACTACTTGTCCCCGTGTTCACCTCCGATCTTATTACAGAAAAATGTCCGCTTATTCTGATGATGAGAAGCTGCTGATGCACTTCTTTCAGGATAGTCTTTCTGGCCCATCGCTTGAATGGTATATGGGTTTGGAACCCGCTGCTGTGCGCACGTGGAAAGATCTCGCTGAAGCGTTTGTCCTCCACTATCAATATAATAGCGACTTGGCTCCCAACCGAGTTCAGCTTCAGAATCTCTCGCAGCGGAGCAATGAAAGCTTCAAAGAGTACGCCCAGCGGTGGCGTGAATTGGCTGCTCGGGTTCAACCGCCGATGGTTGAGCGCGAGTTGGTACAAATGTTTGTGGCTACCCTTCCCGGAGTCTATTATGAGAAGCTGATCAGTGGCATGACCGGGACATTCTCAGCCCTCATCACTCTGGGCGAGCATGTTGAAAATGGTATAAAGATCGGCAAGATTCAAGGCGAATCATCCTCATCTGCAGGAGCTAGCAGGAAACCCTATACTGGCAAACGCCGAGAGGGCGATGCCAGTGCTGTCACTAATGCTAGGAGAAAGGGCAAGGGTCCTCAGTCTCAGATCGCTAGCATAAACATCCCAGCTGCACCCCCACAGCCGCAGCAGCAGCCTCAGCAACAGAATAATCCGGGATATAAGAGATATCAGAATCGGGGTCCCCTGGCAAATCGTCAGTTTGAAACTCCTCCTATGTCATATGCCCAGCTTCTGCAGACGTTGCTTCAGCTCCAATTAGTTCAGAAAAGGACATTAGCTCCCTTGACAGGGGCACCACCACCGGGGTACGATGCTAATGCTACTTGTGAATTTCATTCTGGGGCACCTGGCCATACAGTTGAGAATTGCAAAGCTTTTAAGCATAAAGTCCAGGACTTGGTTGACGCCAAGGTTATCAACTTTTCTGACAGCGTGCCCAACGTCACCAAAAATCCAATGCCTCATCATAGGGGAGGCGGAGTAAATGCTGTTATCACTGAAGAGGATTCAGACTTGCTGACTGATGTCAGAGATTTGAAGACGCCGTTGAGTTTTGTTAAAGCTAAGCTGCTGAAGAAAGGCTTCTTTCCCGGATGTGGAGAGTTTTGCATGGCTTGTGCTACACATCCTGATGGGTGTGAGCAGTTGATCGAAGGTATCCAAAGTCTGATGACCGAGGGTATTTTGCAGTTTAGTCGAAGCGTTGAGAATGCGTCAGGGGAAGTCGTGCTGAAGCAGGCGGACGAAGTTGCTACTATTACCATCCCTCGCCACCCTATCACTATTTCTGCACCTCGACCGCCTACTATTACCATTACCAGGGCCGGGCCAATTCCGTTCGAGAGTACCAATGCCGTTCCATGGCATTATGGCGTCGAGGTTTATTATAACGGTCAGAAGATAGAGCTTGAGCCGTCCGGATCGACTGTGCTGAATCTTACTGAAGTTAGTGGTATCACCAGGAGTGGTAGAGTGTTCGCACCGGCGGAGGTTGCAGCAGAGAAAGTAGTCAGGGTTGATGCTGCTGATAAGGGTAAAGGTAAAGCTGTTGAAGAGGTTCCTGCAGGGGCAGAGAAAGACTTGTTGGTTAAAGATGCTGAAGAGTTCATGCGACTGATCAGGAAAAGTGACTACAAGATTGTAGATCATCTTCACCAGACTCCGTCGAAGATCTCGATTCTTAACCTGTTACTGTGTTCTGAAGCGCACCGCAACACGTTGCTGAAAGTATTGAATGCTGCATACGTGCCGCAGGAGATATCAGTTAATCAACTTGAGGAAGTAGTAGCCCATGTCAATGCTGGTAATGGGCTGGGTTTTACAGACCTGGAGCTGACGCCCAAGGGAAGAGATCACAACAATGCCCTGCACGTCTCGATAGAGTGCAGAGGCACGATTATGTCACATGTCCTCGTGGATACGGGTTCCTCGCTTAACGTGCTTCCGAAGAAGGCACTGATGAAGTTGGATACCCGTGGACTGCTGTGCACGCCCAGTGATCTGGTCGTGAAGGCCTTTGACGGAACCAAGCGCCACGTCTTCGGAGAATTGACCCTGCCAATTCAAGTCGGTCCAGAGACGTTTAATGCGGTGTTCTATATTATGGATATCATGCCCGCCTATAGTTGCCTCTTAGGTCGGCCGTGGATCCATTCTGCTGGTGCCGTGACGTCCACGCTGCATCAGAAGCTTAAATATGCTGTTGGGGGCAGCATAGTGACAGTCTGTGGAGAGGAGGACATCATGGTAAGCCACCTGTCGTCCTTTAAGTATGTCGAAATGGATGGCGAGATCCATGAGACTCTTTGCCAGGCTTTTGAAACCGTCAGGGTGAAGGAGGTAGCTCCCGTTGCTGCAGAGAGGCCAGAGATGAATCTCTCCTCATTCAAGGAAGCTAGGGCTGTTGTAGAAGCTGGTTCCACCCCAGGCTGGGGGCATGTCTTGGATATACCATTCAAACAGGATAAGTTTGGATTGGGATATTCTCCTGAAGCTGAAGCTTCATCTTCTTCTGGTAGCTCGTCTCGTGGGAAAGGGCCGATCCTATTCACCAAGGGAGGAGTAATTTTCGAGAGTATCAACGCTACGTCGGAGGACAGCGGGGACAGTGATTGTGATCTTGATGCCTGGATTCAACCGAGCAAGCCAGGCGAGCGCCTTCACAATTGGACCATCAAGGAGATTATCGAGCTGACGCGTGAAGAGTAATGATTTGCTTTTTACAATCTTTGTACAACCCTATGTCCTGCCCGGGGCATAGTGGTTTTACTGTCAGGGCCTTGTTGGATTATGTGTATGCATTTTGTTAATAAATAAAAGGCGTTTTCTTCGTAATCAAATATTGCGTTCTCTGTTATTCATATTTTATGTTTGTTTTGAAAAACAGCAAAATGGCAACGAGGTTCGTGCTAACCTGCATATTCTTGCTTTAAACTTAACCCTTGTTATTGCAGGATCCACGAAACAGATGACATCGACTCTGGACCCTCTACGGCTCACTACGACTTTGATTGCCCGATCTATCAAGCCGAGGATGAGATTGATGAAGACGAAGACCTTCCAGAAGAGTTGGCCCGCTTGTTGAGGCAAGAGGAGAAGGTTATTCTGCCTCATGAGGAGGATATTGAGATCATAAATCTGGGTTCTGAGGAGCTTATCAGGAATGTCAGAGTTGGGGCTGCGCTGCAGAATGATGTCAAGCATAGACTGGTCGAGATGCTTCGAGAGTATAGTGACGTCTTTGCTTGGTCGTATGAGGATATGCCCGGACTTGACACAGATATCGTGGTTCATCGCTTGCCGTTGCGAGAAGATTGCCCTCCAGTCAAGCAGAAGCTCAGGAGGACAAGACCAGACATGGCTGTAAAAATCAAAGAAGAAGTCCAGAAGCAGTTGGACGCAGGATTTCTAGCCGTTACCACTTACCCTCCGTGGGTCGCCAACATAGTGCCTGTACCGAAGAAAGACGGTAAGGTACGTATGTGCGTCGATTATCGGGATTTGAATAGGGCGAGCCCTAAGGATGATTTCCCGTTGCCTCATATCGATGTGTTGGTCGACAATACAGCCCAGTTTTCCGTGTTTTCGTTCATGGATGGCTTCTCCGGTTACAACCAGATTAAGATGGCGCCGGAGGACATGGAGAAAACAACGTTTATTACCCCCTGGGGCACGTTTTGCTACAAGGTAATGCCCTTCGGTCTGAAGAACGCAGGGGCCACTTACCAGCGAGCAATGGTAACTTTGTTTCATGATATGATTCATCATGAGATCGAGGTCTATGTTGATGACATGATTGCAAAGTCCCAAACGGAGGATGAGCATCTGGTCAATTTGCTGAAGCTGTTTGAAAGGCTTAGGAGGTTCAGGCTGAGGCTGAATCCTAACAAATGCACTTTCGGGGTGCGGTCCGGAAAGTTATTGGGGTTTATCGTTAGTGAACGAGGTATTGAAGTGGATCCTGCAAAGATAAAAGCTATCCAAGAAATGCCAGCGCCGAAAACAGAAAAAGAAGTTCGTGGTTTCTTGGGCCGAATAAACTACATTGCAAGGTTTATCTCTCAGCTCACGGCCACTTGTGAACCGATGTTCAAATTGTTAAAGAAAAATCAGGCGATTACTTGGAATGAAGATTGCCAGAAGGCATTCGATAAGATAAAGCAGTATCTTCAAGAACCTCCAATCTTGATACCCCCAGTGGCTGGACGGCCATTAATCATGTACTTGACAGTTCTGGAGAATAGTATGGGGTGTGTTCTCGGTCAGCACGACGAGACGGGCAGAAAGGAGCATGCCATTTATTATTTGAGTAAAAAGTTCACTGAGTGTGAATCTCGATACTCGATGCTGGAGAAGACATGTTGTGCGTTAGCCTGGGCTGCCAAACGTCTACGACAGTATATGCTCAACCACACCACTATGCTGATTTCGAAGATGGATCCGATCAAGTACGTCTTCGAGAAGCAGGCTCTTTCGGGCAGGATTGCCAGATGGCAGATGGTGTTAACAGAATATGATATTCAGTACGTCTCCCAGAAAGCCATCAAGGGAAGCGTATTGTCTGACTACCTTGCCGAACAGCCAATCGAAGACTATCAGCCGATGAAGTTCGAGTTCCCTGACGAGGACATTATGTTTCTCAAAGCAAAGGATTGCGAGGAGCCATTGCCCGATGAGGGGCCAGATAGGAAGTCTCAGTGGAAGTTGATATTCGACGGAGCAGTTAATTCCTATGGAAGTGGTATCGGGGCTATCATCACGACTCCTCACGGATCCCACATCCCGTTTACTGCAAGACTGACGTTTTCAGTTACCAACAACGAAGCCGAGTATGAAGCGTGTATTATGGGTCTAGAAGAGGCAATTGATTTGAGAATCAAGAATCTAGACATATATGGTGACTCAGCGCTTGTAATCAATCAGATCAAAGGGGAGTGGGAAACTCGTCAACCAAATCTAGTGCCGTACATGAATTATGCCAGAAGGTTGCTTCCGTTCTTCGACCGAGTAGAACTTCATCATGTACCCCGGGCTGAAAATCAAATGGCTGATGCTTTAGCCACGTTGGCTTCAATGTATAAGGTCAATCTTTGGAATGAAGCTCCAAGTATTGTACTTTCGCGTCTTGACAGACCAGCATATGTGTTCGCAATCGAGGATGCCACCGACGGCAAGCCATGGTTCCACGACATCCAGACCTTCCTTATGACCAAGGAGTATCCCGTGGGTGCGTCAACCCAGGATAAGAAGACTCTGAGGAGGCTATCTGGAAACTTCTACCTCAACCCTGATGGAGTGCTGTATAAGAGAAACCACGATCTCGTGCTACTCAGATGTGTAGATGAGAAGGAAGCAAGTATGCTCATGGAAGAAGTCCATGAGGGCACATTTGGTACGCACGCCGGCGGGCATGCCATGACGAGAAAGATCCTGAGAGCAGGATATTACTGGTTGACTATGGAGTCGGATTGCTTCAGATTCGCGAAGAAATGTCACAAATGCCAGATTTATGCTGATAAAGTTCATGTGCCGCCGTGCCCATTGAATGTCATGTCCTCCCCTTGGCCGTTCTCCATGTGGGGCATCGACATGATAGGCAAGATCGAGCCCACCGCATCCAATGGTCATCGCTTTATTCTGGTAGCTATCGACTACTTCACCAAGTGGGTGGAGGCAGCCTCGTACGCTAATGTGACCAAGCAGGTGGTGGCTAAGTTCATTAAGAGGGACATCATCTGTCGCTATGGAATTCCCGAGCGGATCATTACTGACAATGGTTCGAATTTGAATAATAAGATGATGAAGGAGCTGTGCCAGAGCTTCAAGATCGAACACCACAACTCATCTCCTTACCGGCCGAAGATGAATGGCGCCGTTGAAGCGGCCAATAAGAACATCAAGAGGATTGTTCAGAAGATGGTTGTGACGTATAAGGATTGGCACGAGATGCTGCCGTTTGCCTTGCACGGTTATCGTACCACGGTGCGTACGTCGACCGGGGCGACTCCTTTCTCCTTGGTGTACGGTATGGAAGCTGTCCTACCGCTAGAAGTGGAGATTCCCTCTTTGCGAGTTTTGGTTGATGTAAAACTTGATGAGGCAGAATGGGTTACGAATCGTTTGAACCAGCTCAGCCTGATGGACGAGAAGAGGTTAGCATCGATTGCATTTGGTCGCCTGTACCAAAGCCGAATGAAGAAAGCTTATGATAAGAAGGTGCGTCCTCGAAGCTTTCAGACGGGTGATCTCGTCCTGAAGAAGATTCTTCCGCCACACTCCGATCACCGGGGCAAGTGGACTCCGAATTACGAAGGGCCGTATGTCGTCAGCAAGGTCTTCTCGGGAGGAGCTTTGTTGTTATCCACGATGGATGGTGAAGATTTTGCATCCCCGGTGAACGCGGACGCAGTTAAAAAATACTTTGCTTGAAAGCGACCCGCTGGACAAAAAAAGAAAGAGTCCAGGCAAAAAAGGGGCATCCCGGCGAACCAAAAACAGAATAAAAGGTTCGGGCAAAAATTAGGGATATATTGAAAAATGTACACCCGCGAAGTCGAAAACCTACACTGGGCGGCTTCGGCAAAAAAGGGTATCCCGGTGAACTGAAAACCCGTGAAGGGCGGTTCACGCAAAAGTTAGGGATTTAAATAAGCAAATGACTGCGTTCCGCGCACGGACTTTCATTGTTTAGTGGTTCGGAAGACCTGAGGGCCGTTTATCTGAATCAATCTCTTCCAAAGCTGAAGCATCGGAGAAGTATCGAAGTCGAGTGGGTCTTAGAGGGATCAACTCATGGTGTTCGTCTACGCCTCGATTGCCGACATTTGTATATACTGATGTATATTTATGTTTTCTTTTTTTGCGCGGCTTCCTCATTTCAGGAGCTTGCCTCTGTTGTAAAACATTTTTGCCCATTCAGGGGTTCATCATCAATAAAATGCACATTATTCAGCAATTCTACTTGCCTGTTCAGCATTTATCTGTTTTGTTTGCGAATGAGAACGCCGATGTGTTTTTGATAAATTGCGCATACATAAACTTGCGGGCCTAAGCCCATTGATTGTTGAAACAATTAACTAACTGAACATTGGCACGAGATAATAACCTGGATAGGACCCTTTGAGGAGGGTATCTTGTCTGTTTGTTTGTGTTGTTGCAGGTGTAGCGCCTCGCCAGAAGATGTGCCGTGCGTATCCCCGAAGCAGGATGAGTCCTCCTTCTCCAGCAGAGTTCAGTAGTCTCTCCTCCGCAGAATCAGAATCAGATAGTGAGCATTGATATGTCTTCTCCAGGTAGAGGTGATTCTCCTCCCCAAGCGGACGCATCCTGAAGGAATGTCACCTCATCAACTGAGTCAAGCACCGAAGAATGATGCTGTCTCTTCCCCAGCACCGGGTCACAAGTGCAGATTTCATAGAAGTGTTCTGGTGCCGAAGCTCGCGTTTTCCCCAGTAAAGTCGCCGAAGCAGGTGTTTCCCCAGCACAGGGTCGCAAGTGCAGGTTTCGCAGGAAGCTGTTTGTATGCCGAAGGATGCAGTAACTGATGGTGCCAGACTGAAGTCTCCAGCGGAGTTGAGATTCCCCACCAGAGTCGTGTTCTCTCCTAAAGTTGGATGATTCCCTCTTCCCCACTGGAGTATTGGAACAGCTGATGTTGTATTCCCCTGCAGAGTTGTACTCTCCCCCGAAGTCAGATGATTCTTTCTTCCCCGGCGAAATTGAAATTCCTCATCAGAGTCGTACTCTCCAGCAAAGTAGAATGATTTCTATCCCCGGCTGAGTCCGCAGAAAAGCCGAATCCTTGGAAGTGGATCAGATCATGATCAATTTTCCCCAGCTGAGCGTAGAACAGCCGATGCTGTATTTCCCCCTGAGTCGCACTCTCTCCATCGAAGCAGAATGATTTCTCCTTCCTCAGCCGAGTTCGCAGATATCCAGAAGGGCCGAATCCTTGGAGGTTGATCAGATCATGATTGGTTTTTCCCAGTGGAGTGTTAAGCAGCTGAAGTTGGTTTCCCCACAGAGGTGTTATCCCCAGAAGAGTAGCCGAGACGGCCGCGCAGTTCATTCTCGCGATTGATATCAGCAGATCCAAGTTCTCGTAGAGCTTCATCCCCTGCAGCAGATCAACTGAAGTTGTTCCCCTGCAGCAGTTCACGGAAGATCAGTTCCCCAGACAGAGCCCGATTGATATTGGCGTGTTCATGTCCTCCTCAGCAGGATGACTCCTCTACCTGAGTGGTCCTATCTCCTTGACAGGAGGATTCTCCCCCTTCGGCATGTATTTTGCTGACGGGATCGCATCATCGTGCATGATTGCATAGCATTGTGCATGATTGCCTGCCATTGTGCATGACTGCATAGCATTTAAACGTTGCATAGCATTGTGCATGATTGCATGGCATGTAGCATAAACGCATATCACTCCCACTGTATGCGGCGTAGTGCAGAAGCATACGCATCATAAGCATGACCTAGGTCATTATCATCCTTATTGTACAGGTGTACTACCGAAAGACCGGTTGCTCAGGACGATTCTTGATGTTCTCCCCAGCAAGGTTGTTTTCTTAGATGATTCTAAAAGACCCCGGTGTGATCCCCGCAGTCGCTCGCTCAAGATGATTTTTTGAGATCCCCAGCGAAGTCTTCAGTTCGAGATGACTCTCGAGTCCCTCAGCAGGGCCATTTGCTTAAGACGATTCTTAAGACCCCAGTACAGCTTCCCGGGTTGTTCGCCTAGTATGATACTTGAGCTCCCCAATAGCGCCTCCAGCAAGAGTTGCCCAGGAGGATTCCTGGAATTCCCAACAGGATGTTTGCTCCAGAAAGGTTATTAGTTCAGGACGATTCTTGAAGATGCCTGACGGATCTGTTTGTTCAAGATTGATTCTTGAAGACCAGAGCAGCGGGATATGTCTGCTCCAACAACGATGTCTAATCTGAAGATGGATTTCGTGAGCGCCCGATGGCGATATCAGAAGGTTCCGGTAAGTCCAGATTTCCGTGTTGAAGAATCAACAGGTAGCTGAAGACAAGGTTCCAGGGTTGTAGATACAACAGAGTGATTCGTGTGAGTCTGAAGACCAAGTCAGTTGTCCTGAGGAGATGATTGATTGCGATCAAGTGAATAGTATTTCTTCTGACTGAAGTCGAAGATGTTTCTCCAGCTGAAGCGGAGTTTTGCCTGAAGGCAAAGTGTTTGAATCCCCGTAGAGTCATGAATGGCTCAGGATACCAATTCTCTGACTGAAGTCACATATTTCCCAAGCTGAAGCGAAGGTGCCTAAGGGCAAGGTTATCCCCAAGGTCATGAATGACCTAGGATTCATTTTTCGGACTGAAGGCCGAAGTATATCCCTGACTGAAGTCACGGATGCTCTATAGCAGAGGCGGAGTTGCCTGAAGGCAGATCCTTGTATCCTTGAAGGCCAAGGATCATTTTATTTAAACTGAAGTCGAAGATACCTCCTGCAGAGTTGCCGACAGGCAAAAGTTTACATCCTTGAAGGCCAAGGATGCTTATCTTCAGAAGTACTTGAAGATCTTTTCTAGCTGAAGCTAGAAATGGCCAGGGGCCAGGGTTTCATATATCTTTGATGTTGAAGTTCTACGGTAGGCGGTGTGCAGTAGTATTCCGATGTTCGTTTTTGTTCTGAGGGTGAACCCCAGATCAGAGTGTGCTCGGTTGAGTCTCTCATCCCCAGCAGAGTAGCTCCCAAATACGCAAGTGTACCTTTTGCTCCATTTACCAGGGGTGAACCCCAGGTTAGATTTGTTCAGATTATATTTTGTCCGACGGCGAGGTCAGACTCTTTAAATCCCCAGCAGCGATGATGTTTGTACGACGGCGATGTCGAGTGTCTCTCAGAGCGATGTTTGCTTCCGACGGCGATGTCAGATTCAGTTTTCCAGCAGCAATGTTGGGTATGTTAGAAGATTCAGTTCTCCAGCGGCGAGGGTGGGTGTTGTGGTTGTCTGAAGGCAACGTCAGAAGAATTTAATGTGGATAACTGACGGTGATGTCAGATCAGTATTTCTCCAGCTAGTTGTTGAGCAGCTAGTGTTGCAGTATTCAAAGATTTGTTCCCCGCAGAGTACCGTGTGCTCATGCAGTTGGCAAATTTTCGGGTTTACCGATATTCAACCGTCTCGTACCTTGATTGGTTGAGAGCCGTTCGCTTCTCACCCAGTCAGGTTCAAGCCGTTTGAATAGGGGCAGCTGTTGCACCCCAAAATTTGACCAACAATTATCCATCCATCTAGTGTTTGAAAGTTGATACTTTCATCAGACAGTTCAAGAGATCTTCAGAGGAATGGGTTGAAACCAGGGTTGTGTGCTTCACAGTTTGAAAGTTGTGGGTGCCCCTCAGATGATTCTGAGACTTTGAGAATAGACTAGATGTTTTGAGAAAGCTTATGAGATGTCTTGATAGCCTTCATGAAGCCCAGAGAAGTCATTATGCAAGAGTTCAGAAGATTCAGCCATGAATGGTAGAATTAGGGTTTTGACTGGGTCAACCCTAGATCAGCTGAAGATTTGGAGAAGGTTGAGACTTAATCCAAGGGCCATGAGATCATGGAATGATGTATGGAGATGTTATAAAGATGATTCCTAGACCAACTCATCATGATTGAGGAGTTTGAGAAGTTTTGAGTTAGGGTTTCTGAGGATGGTTAGTGGAAAAACCCTAATTTGGTCCCTATCTTCCAGGCAGTTTTAGCTCTAGATGTGATTGATATCTCATCTTCCCCACAACATGAATGTTGTAGAGATTGTTCTAAGCTTTAATTTGAGTGGTGGAAGTCCTTGATAGGAGTTACAGAGCTCAAGTTATGGTTTTGACAAATTACAGGTCAGCAGAGGTATGTGAATCTGGGTCCTTGAAAGTCACCCAACTTGCAGACAACTTTTGCCCTAGTAGGATGATTCCTATGGTTTCTTGGTCAACATGAATGTTGAAGAGGATCTTCTTAGCTTTAATTTGAGTGGTAGAAGTCCTTGATTGGATTTGTGGAACTCAACTTATGGTTTGAACAAGACAGGGGTATTTTGGTCATTTGTCAGTTATAGGTCATTTTAGCCAATGCCTAAAACTCCTATTTCCAAGCCTCAAATGGAAAAACTCCAAACATGAAAGTTTCTCAAAATGTGATTTTAAGTCTAGAAAGAAGGTCACAAATGGTTGGAAAAGCTCATAGCATGAAATTCCATGATTGGTCCAAAATGAACTAAAAAGGGCTTATAACTTTGAAAAGTTGAAATTGAAAAGTGATTTGGGAGATCCACAAATCCAAAATAGGTCATCCAATATATCATTTTGATTGGAAAAACCATTTTGAGAACATTGGTTTAAATAGATTTTTCATTTGAGGCTTAAAAAATGAGGTTCCTTTGGAAATTTGTTGCTTACAAAAGAAGGTAACATTGAAAAACCCTACACAAGTGAAACTAAAGGCTGATTTGCATTCCTTATCACTCAATAACTCATGTAAGGACATTTTGAGACAAAATTGCAAGGCATGGCATATGAGATGTGAGAAATCCAACTTGGCATATCATGAGATTTTAAAGAAACTTCCACACCATTCTAGATGAATCTAGAAGCATCCATCAATTGTTATATAAAGAATGCATCAGAAAGTGATGAGGGTTGGTGATAGAGAGTCAAGTCAGAGGAGAAAGAGAGAGGTACATTGCCATTAAAGAGCTTTCTTCAATTTCAAGCAACCTTGAATTTCATCCTCCACAAGCATTCTCCTTCCAAACTCGTGCATACAGAATCATCTAGAGCAAAAGGAGAGCAAGATCCAAGCCTCACAAGATCAAGATCCAAGAGATTCCTCATCATCCATCACATTTTGCTCAAGGTGCATTTTGCTTCCACTTGCTTAATTTAAGTAAATTCGTGTAGATTCATTAGCATAATCTTGATCTAGGATGTTAGGAGGATAGGTTAGATAACTTTGGTGCTGTTTAGAGACAATTTAGTGCAGGTGCTTGAATCTTGATTGGCATAGAACTCCATGATTAGGGCGTTAGAAGCTTAGGTATTTGGTTCAGAATTATCACCATTAGATGTAGAGTAGATTCATATAGGTTTTAGTGAGAATTATGAGAAAAGGTTTCAGAGCATTTCATGGTTTCAAGAGGTTGTTGCTCGCGGTTTTAATGATAGAGTGAGTTTCAAAGTAAACCAATGGTGTACATGTGTAGAGGGAGAAATTCTAAGCAATTTTCATTTTTACATCGTGTGATTTCGTTGAGTATGGAAGGAGAACCGCATGGTGGAAGTATGTGTGTGCATGGTATTTTAATGGAGGTAAAACCCTAAGCTTCATAACCATTTGGAGAAGAGATAATCTCCACCGTCCAAAATCTTGTTGACCATGGACTCTGGGAATGATCTCACGGCCGAGATTGAAGGACGAGTTTGGTGAGACTTTCCCTCCCCCCTTAAGCGCTGCGTTTCATTTAAGTGGGGGGAGTGGGCCTTTGCTTTTCGCACCCCCTCGTAGCGAGGCCCATCCAGAGCGCGTTGAAGATATTGCTAATTGCACCGCGTAGTCTTTTTTTTTCTTTTTTTAAATTCTGAGGGGTTATTGGGCTTAACCCCAGGTGCTACGCGCACCCCCAGCTGAAAAGCCCAGCGCGTTTAACACATTAAGCATCTACTTAATGCACCTCCCAGTCCCTTGGATTAATTTAATTATTTTATTTTTCTTCTTTTATTTTTCTGTTTTGTAAAATTCATTAAAAAATGATAAATAACTCTTTTTTAAATTCTTTTTTTTCTATGATTAGATGAAAATGTGTAGAGAATTATAAAAATAAAAATGAGATTTTATTTTTAGGTTTAATATTTTTAATAGATTTTCCAAATAAATAGCTTTTTAATAGTCTTAATTTGGTATTTGATTTTGTAGGAATTGTTTTAGGACCTTCCCTTAGGGTTTTTAATCCATTCTTTTTTGTGCAATTAGATGATGAATCATAGTTCCCCATAGGATTTTTTCTAGATTTTTAGAATTAAATTTTGATTAGTTTAATTAGGGTAGACTTAGGGTATCCTGATTAGGGTTTAAATTGTGTTTAGGTGATGAATCACTTTCTTTGATTAAGTCTTGTCTTGATTTTTAGGTAGAGACCTTTGTAGATGTTATGAGTAGGTGTTGAGGACCCTTGTGAATAATTGTTAGATTTTTCCCCATTAGTTTAGTATTTTTAGGTATTTTCTGAAGTTGCCTATTGATCTTGTTTCCCCTGGGGTTGTCTGTTCATCTTTGGGGGTTTATTCTGAGGAATTTGTTGAAGGGCTTGTGTTGCCTTGAAGACCTTGATGGAGAGCATCATGAAGAGAAGCTTGTAGATCAAGACTCAGAGACCCAGAGCTTGTCTTGTTCCCTGTCTGTGAGGTTTGAGATCCTGAAGTTTGAAAGAAGTTCATGGTACTTTCCTGAGGAAGGCACTATGAATGACTTTCATCCTTTCTTCTCACCTCTTTCTTAAGTATCCAATGATGTTGGAGCCAACTTGTGAGTTTAATTTCTCCTGAGGAGGAATGTAAACTGATCACATGTTGTTGAGCCACATGGGATACAACTCCTAAGTGGAAGCCTCCTAGTACTTTCCTGAGGAAGGTCCTATGGGTCTATTCACTTAGTTCCCTTAGTTTGTCTAGGATTTCTCAAGTATTCAATGATGTTGGAGCCAACTTGTGAGTTTAATTTCTCCTGAGGAGGAATGTAAACTGATCACATGTTGTTGAGCCACATGGGATACAACTCCTAAGTGGAAGCCTCCTAGTACTTTCCTGAGGAGGGTCCTATGAGTCTATTCACTTAGTTCCACTAGTTCAGATAGGATTTTCCTAAATATCCAGTGATGTTGGAGCCTGCTTGTGAGTTTAGTTTCTCCTGAGGAGAAATGTAAACTGATCACAGTGGTTGAGCCACGTAGGATATGACTCCTGAGTATACACCTCCTAGCGCTTTCCTGAGGAAGACGCTATGAGTCTGATTGCTTAGCTCCCTTTCTTTGGTAAGCTTATTCTGAAGCTTGAAGACTGGGATTGATTTCTCCTGTTTAGGATTTTGCTTGAGAGCTTTGCTTAGATTTGATTCAGATTCTGTGATTAGGGTTAGGATTGGAGAGTAGTTGATTCTTTCTCAAGCATGTGTGTTTGTTGGCCTGATGGCACTTCATTTCTTTTATCTGTTATTGCTTGATAGCAGGTTGTTTATCTTCAGTATGATTACTGTTATTTCATGACTGGCTTGAGGTTGAGATGAGCTTGTGGAGGCTGAAGCCCCACACACATTTCCTCCCTCACTTGCATTGCATGCATTTTACTGTTAAAGCTGATGCTTTTGTCTGTTTCTGTGTATCATTGACATGATCCCTTAGGACTCTCATTTCCTTTGATAAGGATTTGATGATAGACTTTTAGGTTGAAACCTATGCATGACAACATCTAGGAGTTCCCTGTTCAAACCTCAACCATAGGATGAATCCATGGCATGATAACAGTAGGACTTGATAGTCTCCCTCCTAGTTGAGCCATTTTCTTTATCCCGTAGTTTCCCGAACTACGTTTGCTCTGATCTTTCATACCAGATGAAAGTACGTAGGCATAGGATGCGATATCCTAGCGAGCAATCTTTCCCCCATAACCCGTAGTTAGCCGAACTACGTTGACTCTGATTTCTCATTCTCTGATGAGAATACGTAGGCATAAAGCGCGATGCTTTGCCGAGTCATTTTTCTTTTCTTTTTTCAGCCAGCCTTGATAAGTAGATAGATTATAACCAACCCGTCCAAGTAAACAAACAAGCGAGGATCCCGTCGAGTACGACGGACGTGAGGGGTGCTAATACCTTCCCCTTGCGTAACCGACTCCCGAACCCAGACAATGGTTGCGACGACCTTGTCTTACCCTTTTTCGTCAGGTTTCTTCCGATCGTTTCCTTTCCCGCTCTGAGGGATAAATAACGAAAGGTGGCGACTCTTCTGTCATGCCGGCACCTTATTTTCGCGCAAGCGACAACCACGATTTGGTCTTGTTGCGTTGTGTAGACGAAAAAGAGGCAAAGCTTCTCATGGAGGAAATACATGAAGGTACATTTGGTACGCATGCTGGTGGACATGCTATGACGAGAAAGCTGCTGCGAGCAGGTTATTTTTGGCTGACCATGGAAACTGATTGTTTCAAGTTTGCGAGGAAGTGCCACAAGTGCCAAATCTATGCTGATAAGATCCATGTGCCTCCAAGTCCTCTAAATGTGATGTCATCGCCTTGGCCATTTTCAATGTGGGGAATCGATGTGATTGGAAAGATCGAGCCGACGGCTTCTAATGGGCACCGGTTCATTCTAGTAGCAATCGATTACTTCACCAAGTGGGTGGAAGCGGCGTCATACGCAAATGTAACGAAGCAAGTGGTGGCCAGATTCATCAAGAGAGATATCATTTGCCGATATGGGATCCCCGAGCGGATAATCACGGACAACGGTTCAAACCTGAACAACAAAATGATGAAGGAACTCTGTCAGAATTTCAAGATCGAACATCACAACTCCTCCCCTTACCGACCCAAGATGAATGGCGCTGTTGAGGCGGCCAATAAGAATATCAAGAAGATCGTTCAGAAAATGGTGGTGACCTATAAGGATTGGCATGAAATGCTACCTTTTGCTTTGCACGGTTATCGTACGACGGTACGCACATCAACCGGGGCAACTCCGTTCTCGTTGGTATACGGAATGGAAGCGGTATTACCATTGGAAGTTGAGATCCCTTCGCTGAGGGTATTGCGAGACGTTCAGCTAGACGAGGCAGAATGGGTAACAAACAGATTGAACCAACTGAGCTTAATGGATGAGAAGAGGCTAGCTTCTCTAGCATACGGTCGTTTGTACCAGAGCCGAATGAAGAAAGCGTACGACAAGAAGATACATCCGCGAAGCTTTCAGACGGGCGACCTTGTGCTGAAAAGGATTCTCCCGCCGCAGGCAGATCACAGGGGCAAGTGGACCCCCAACTACGAAGGGCCATACGTTGTCAGGAAAGTATTTTCAGGAGGAGCGTTGTTGTTGTCCACCATGGACGGAGAAGACTTCACGTCGCCTGTGAATTCGGACGCAGTTAAAAAATACTTTGCTTAAAATAGACCCGCTGGACAGAAAAAGAGAGTCCGGGCAAAAATGGGGCATCCTGGCGAACCAAAAACAGAATGAAAGGTTCGGGCAAAAATTAGGGATAAAATTGAAAAAAAATGTACACCCGTGAAGTTGAAAACCTACACTGGGCGGCTTCGGCAAAAAAGGGTATCCCGGTGAACTGAAAACCCGTAAAGGGCGGTTCACGCAAAAGTTAGGGATTTGAAAAGCAAATGACTGCGGTCCGAATTTGATAATTGCAATAAGCATCAATGCGGGAGAATACATTTGAGGAGCCAGTTATCGGATACAATCTCTTCAGAAGTGGGGATCTCGGGAAAGCATTAGGGTCGGGCGAGTCATGGGAGGATCAGTTCGTGGTGTTCATCTGCATCCCGTTGCCGACATGTGTACAAATTTAAGTTGTCAATATTTATGCTTCTTGTGCATACTTGTATACTTGTATATTTGCTTTGTGTAGCTTCCTCATTTCAGGAGTTACATCCCGTGTACAAAACTCCGCCCATTCAGGGGCCCGATCAATAAAACACGTTATTCGGTACTTGACACTGTTCTTTACTATTTTGTGCATGATTAACGCCTAAGTTTGATGAAACTAGCATGAGTATAACGTCGCTGGCCCTTGCCAACAGTTGTTAAAGCTTTGAATTAACTGAAAATAACGTTACTAACTTGAGTTGATTTGGTTGCATAGGCTTGTCTTGTCTTGTTTGTGTTGTTGCAGGTTTCATAACCGTACGAGGAAGATGATCGAAAGATTGCAATAACGAAAGACTCAGCCTTCATGCAGGTCATGTAGGTTCTTCCTGAAGAAGGATCGAACTCTCCAGCTAGTCGTAGCTTGTGCGAAAAGGATCGACGATTCCAAGATCGTAAGGCTGTATTCAGACAGGTTCATCTTTCCCCGCAGGGTCATTCACTCTCCCCCAGCGGAGTCAGTGGATTTCCCCCGAGAGAATAGTCTCTCCCCCAGCGGAGTTCTCTCCTTTCAGCAAATGTTCTTTCCTCCCAGTGGAACCCGAAGATCAAGACTCTCCCCAGCAGAGCTGGTGGTGGGTCCCGTCATTTATTTTGTCAGGGATACCGTGTAATATCAGTTCACTCTCCAGCAGAGAAGTCCAATCATACTTGGCATACCTGCTATTCCTCAGCAAAGTTATATTCCCCAGCAGGGGGTTACCTCAACAGGGTGTTTGGTTCGAACTCCCAACTTCCCAGCATGGTTGACTTCACCCTTCCAGCATTTATTTCGCTGGAATAATTCTGTAGCATCTGGCTATTCCCGACGGAGTCGGCATTATCGTCAGCATTTATTTTGCTGAAGCAGTTTCTGTACTCCAGCAGTTCAGGTAGAGGGAGCTCTTGCTCAAATGAACTACCAAATATTCAAGATCTCGGCATGAGACATCCCATGATAATGTCAATTCGGCAGTATTCCCCACAGAGTTACCAGGATAAGGTTCTCTTTATTTCCAAGCAGAGTTATTTGTCATCAAAAGGGTTTCATGAATCAGAATTTCAGAAGTTGCCTCCGGTTACCAGAACAGGCATCCGGTAGTTTGGTTCCCAGATATCCCCAGTAGAGTCCGCCCCAAAGTCGCTGTCACGTCGGTGCTAAGAAGTTTGTGGGTTGGGATCAAGGGAGAACTCAGTCCTGACGTGGACAGCTTGTTCCTATATTGACGGGATTTCTTCAGAAGTGGGCGTCCTAACGTGGACAGATTCATTTTCCCGGGGTGATGAGATGTGTTAGTCCTAACGTGGACAGATTCGGTTTCTCGGAATTGGTGGAATGTGAAGTCATGACGTTGACAAAACTGATTACTTTTTGTGTTGGTGTCCTGACGTGGACCAATTACTCTCAGCAGTTATCTTTCTTCGTGTTGGCGAAGCAGGGGTCCTGACGTGGACAGATCAGACGAAGGTGCGAGTCCTGACGCGGACGAGTTGTGCTTTCTCGACAGAGGAGATGTGAGTCCCGACGTAGACAAGTTTTATTTCCCCAGCGGGTCGAAGGTGCTTGAGTCCTGACGGGGTCAAATCAAGACGAAAGACGGGTCCTGACATGGACAGGTCTATTCCTTACATGGGAAAAGAGGTTTCAGTTCCTAACGTGGAAAGATGAGATTCCTTACGTGGAAAAAATGGGTTTCCTTACGCGGAAAGATCGAGTCCTCACGCGGACATATCAAGTTTATTCCTTACGTGGAAGGAGATGCATTCCTGACGTGGAAAAGAAGTTGATTCCTTACGCGGAAAGATTGGGGTCCTTACGTGGACAGATCGATATAGAAAGAAGATTGATTCCTGACGTGGAAAGATGGAAAGTTTAGTCCTGACGCGGACAAATTGAGAAAAGCGAGTTTAGTCCTGACGTGGACAGATTCAGAAAGAGGGGAGTCCTTACGGGGACAGATTGAGAATTGTATTCCTTACGTGGAAGAAGATTGGTTTCCTTACGTGGAAAGGAGATTGTTTCCTAACATGGAAAGATTGAGTCCTTACGTGGACATATCAAGTTGGAGTCCTGACGTGGACAGGTCGAGGTTATGATTCCTTACGCGGAAAGATTGGGGTCCTGACGTGGACAAACTAAGATAAGATTGTGATTCCTTACATGGAATGAAGGATGGAGTCCTAACGTGGACGGGTCCAGACGAGGTTATTCCTAACGTGGGCGGTGTTATTCCTAACGTGGAAGGGTTTATTCCTAACGTGGATGATTTATTTCTGACGAGAAGGCAGACGAGCCATCCCCAGCAAAGTTGTTGAAGTTTCTTCGAATCGACGAAGCAGGCGTCCTGACGTGGACAGTGTTCTATCTCTGTGATGATAGAGCCTTTTTAGGATGATGAGAAGGATTCCCAGCACGGTCGCACGAGATCAGTAGGTTGCCGTAGCAGTCAGATTCAGCTGATGAGTGTCATTCCCCAAGCAGTGGTGCAGTTTATCTTTGCGGTTGGCAAATTTCTGGGTTTCTTAGTATTCAACCGTCTAGTACCTCGAATGTCTGAAGGCCGTTCGCTCTTCACCCAATCGGGTCCAAGCCGCTTGAATAGGGGCAGCTGATGCACCCTAAAATTTGCTCAACCTCATTCACTTGGTTTAGGTGTCAATATCATTAGCATTTGCATATAGAGTCATGTACATAGCATAACCATCTGCATAACATAAGCATAACAAGGCATTCAACAGGGGATCAAGCATCATTCTCATCTCTAGAGGCCTATCAAGAGGTTATTATCCTAATTCCATCTCATTCAAGTCATCAGAAAAGAATTTGAGAGCAGAGAGTACAGCAGACCAAGCCTTGGGCCTATCCCCTATCTGAGGGTCAACAAGGGGGTTGTGGGCTGTGAATGGAAGGCATGGAGAGCATATAGACATCATGAGAGGCTTAGAAAGTCATTTAGGGAAGAAAACAAGTTGTTGAGGTGATCACAAGAATTGCAGTTAAAGACAGTCAACTAGGGTTTCATCTGGGTCAACCCTAGGTCAACCCTAGGTCAATTGACTGATTGAAAGGCATTAAGGGCTATTGGAGAGATGTGGGGTTCATCATTTGACATGGAGAATAAGGATATGTTGTTGTGCTAAGAAGAATTCAAGAGAAATCAAGGAGAGGAGGAGTTTCTAAATTAGGGTTTCTCTGTAAAATCCCCTAGTTTAGGTCAAATTTCCAAGCAAGATAAGTCAAAATGCAAGCTTCAAATGGCTTCTTGGCCAACATGGAACTTGTATAGGATCTCAAGACCTTTAATTTGAATGGTGGAAGACATTAAGGAGATTTATAGAACTCAAGTTATGGTCCTTGCAAGTTACAGGTCATCTGAGGTATCTGAAATTTTGTCTGTGAAAGTGACTTGACTTCCAAGCAATGTTTACCCCTCAAGGAGATTTCAAATGAATTTCTGGTCAACATAAGAATTGTTCCTCATTGTCTTAGCTTTCTAGAATGGTATGGTATGCCTTCATATGATGTGTGGAACTCAACTTGTGGTCTTGGCAAGCAAAGGGTATTTTGGTCATTTGTGAATTACAGGTCATTTTAACCTATGCCCAAAACTCATACAAGGAGGCCTCAAATGAAAAAACTTACAACATCAAACTTGCTCCAAATGACATTTTGAGTCTAGAAAAGTGACCATGAGAGATTGGAAATGTCCATAGCACAAGGTTTCAAAATTGGTGAATTTAATGAAGGAAAATGGCTTAAAAAATGGTATTTTTCATATCTTGGCCAAATGATGCAAAATTATAGGTCATTTTGAATGGAAAAAGCATTTTAAAAACATTGGCTAAAGTGGAATTTTGAGCTTAGGTCATAATTTGTGAGTTATCCATGGTTGCTTGAATTGAAAGTAACATAATCCAAATTGAAAGGGAAAAGTGTAAGGGAAATTTCTCCAATGTTCTAGGAGGTTCTAATGCAACCTATATATTCATGCAAGCTGATTCATGCAAGGGTTGGTGCTCCCATTTGTCCAAAATCTCCATTTTCATCCATTCTTTCACTCTTGCATAAACTACTCAAACTCTTACAAATCTCTCAAAATTCTCACATCTTTGGATTGAATCATCATCATCATCATTCAAACCCTAGGATTCACATCAAGAAGTGGTTGAATTGATCAAGGATTATACCTATTATCTTCTTCACTCTAAGTTGCATTTTCATCCAAAACCCATTGAAACTTCCTCTATCATTCTGATTTCTGTCACTATCATCATCTACTATCATCATGGAGTAATTGGCACAAGAGATTGGAGAGAATTCGTGGCTGTGTGAAGAGATTCAGTTTGAAATTCCAAATTGCATGAAGGATGGAATAGAATGATTCACAAGGATTAAGCACAAATCATTGCAAACAGAAGCATAATCATTCATTGGAGATCATTTTCAGCAAGTATCAAAGGTTGAATTGAGGTCTAGCTACCATCACCATCATCAAGTGCAAGGTATGTAAACTTCTTCGAATCTCACTATTCTGGCTGGTAGAGATCATGTGGTTAGGATAATATTGTTTAGAAACCCTAGAGGATTGATTCTTGAAGTTTAGGGATAGATTCGTGGAGATCCATGACAGGTTGCCATTTCTGTTGGCTTCGAGAATAAGCTGTGTGTTGGATTATAATCAATGTAATGAGGCATAGAGTAATGAGGCAAGTATGTAGAATATCTGTGGATCATCAGGTTTGAGTTCTGGCAACTTTGACATCAGGCAAGCATGGTGTACCCTGAATTTCGTGCTCTCTGTTTGGAGTTTACAATGAGAGTTAGGGAAAACTAGGATTAGACATGGATTCCTTGGATTTTATAGAGCATTTTAGGGCTTGGAATTTTTAATTTTCATCAAGAAAGCATGGAGAACGATTGAATGGAACCTTCGTGCATGGAGTGCATGACTGAAACCCTAGGCGCTGGAGGTTGAAGAAGGGTGGAGGGCCGTACGATGAAGGTTGGACTTTTGACCTGGGGAGAGTATCCAACGGCTGTGATTAACGCTTCAATCTGGTGGGAAAATTTGAAATCCCAAACGCACCGTTTCACTAATTGGGGGGATTGGGCTCAGAGAGCTATTCGCACCCCCCATTCTGGTGGGCCCAATGCGCTGAACGTGTTTTCTTTACTTTTCTCACCCCCTTTCTTTAATTCCTAATATTTTCTTTTTATTTCTTTATATTTTTTTCATTCATTTTAAAAAAATTCATAACAAATAGAAAAATCATCATTTTTAATTCATTCTTTTTGCATATTTTTCTTTAGGATGTCTAGAAAATTATAAAAAATAAAAATTGCATTTTATTTTTTATTTGATATTTTTCCCATATTTTCTAAATAAATGACATTTTAAATGGTTTCATTTCATACATGATTTTATTAATTTTTGTTCTATTAGATACTTTCATATTTTTCATCCATTCTTTTTAAGTTGTTTAGGCTAGACATTGAACTTGTAGATGCAATTTAGTTCCCATTTTTAGAAATTAAATGTAGGTGCTTAATGTAGGCTTGAACAACATGGATAAAATTAGGGTTTTTGGGTGATAACTTAGGAGATTTGATTCTTTCCCCTTAGGACTTAGAGATTGAATAGGTTAGCTATGGGACTATAGGGGCTATGGGTAGTTATTAGATCCCCTTAGAAAAAGTCAGGCTTCCCCTACTGCTATTAATACTCTGTATATATCTGATTGACTGGTGTGGTGTGCCCTCTGGGGATTATTGCTTGCTTGCTTGGGTATTGGGATTGTCTGGGGACTTGGGAGAGCTGAAGACTTGAGGAGATGAAAGCCATTGAAGATCCAGAGATTGAAGATCAACTTCCAGAGTTGAAGAGGAGATTCCTACTAGCAAATGCTGAGGAGACTAGGGTTTAGGAGCTAGGCAGAGCTCTAGATTAGAAAGTTTGTTTTTCAAACATGGATTGCCTTGTCTGCATCCATTCTTCTCTGTGATTCAGAGTCTCTCTAAGACACTCACCCCCTTCCTTTGGAAGGCTTGGTGATAGTGTCTAAGAGATAGAACTCTTGAGAGAAAATGTCTTTTGTGTTAGAAGCAGTCTGTTCACCACCTTTGGTAGTCAACTGATTGCTTAACACCCAATCCACTCTTGTGACTGATCCCTCATCCTGGAGGTTTGAGCTTGAAGAAAAGCCATTGCAGATAGAAGACTGATGATCAAAGCCCTTGCCTGAAGGTCATGAAGATGGAGATTGATGCTTGTTGAAGCCTGTAGCTGATTGGAGATTACTTGAAGCCAGATGTTGATTCAGAGCTGCTGATGCTGTTTCTTTTGCTGTTGTATTTCATTTCTGATGTATTGATTGGTTTTCCGGACTGTATTGTTTGCTGTTTACCCTGTTGGGTTGAAAGTGAAGCCTGTTCACTTTCGCCTATTGTTTTCTAGGTTCGAGGTTGAGTGGGACTCCCTTGCCTCGCTTGTACTGTTGCATCCATGCATTTTACCGCTTTATTATAGCTGTTATGGTTTCTGTTTCTGCCTATCCCGTAGGATCTCTGTTTCTCTCTGTGCAAGAGAGGAGCATGATAGACACTAGGTCTTAACCCATGCATGATAACATTAGGATAGTTTGATTCCCTTCGCAACCGTAGGTTAGAATTCTGTCTCTTTCTTTCTCAAAACAAACAGAAAAACACATAAAGATTTCAAACACAATAAAAGACACTTCTTCCGTAAAAGAATGTGAACTCATCAAAGCGTCATTTTTGTCCGCTGGGACTGTTGATCAGAAAACCTTTTTCAGAAGGGAATAAAATCAACCAAGACAAGCTTGTGTCGTACGTGGCCCGAACTACGTTTGCTCTGATCTTTCATGCTGTATGAAAGTACGTAGGCATAGGATACGATATCCTAGCGAGCAACCTTCCCCTCCTTTCCCGTAGGTAGGCGAACTACGTTGACTCTGATTTCTCGTTCCAGGCGAGAATACGTAGGCATAAAGTGCGATACTTTGCCGAGTCATTTTTATTTTTCATTTTATTTTCTTTTTAACCCTTGACCTATAGTTTAGATAGAATAACAATCCATACCCGAAAACAAGCATGGATCCCGTCGAGTACGACGGACGTGAGGGGTGCTAATACCTTCCCCTTTGCGTAACCGACTCCCGAATCCAGGTTTTGGTTGCGATGACCATACCTTTCCCGTGTTGTGCGAGGTTTACTCTGAGTGTTTCCTTTCCCTCCTGAGGGATAAATAACGCACGGTGGCGACTCTTCTGTCAGCCGGCGCCGATTTTCGCAGTAGCGACAACCACAACTCTTGAAAAACCAAGCAAGCATTGAAAAGAAATTAGAAAAAGAGAAACACTTGTTTTGTGAATACGGTGTGAAAAAGAAAAAAAAAGTGATCAAAAGAAAAGAATGAAAATGAATGCTTGCTTGGAAGAAAAATATTGAAATTTTTTTTTTGAGTTGTGAAATAAGAGTTGTGAAGGTTTCAAATGAGAAATAAGTTAAATGAAGTTGAGATGTGTGAATAGTTGTACAGTGAATGTCTCTTTTGCGTCGGCAACTTCGTTTTCAATGGCCTTAGATATATCCCTTGTTTGTAGACCTAACCAAGCTACAACCGGAAAAGACCTTAGTGATCTTCATGCTTCCGCATTTTCATTTATAATTGTTAGACATTGTATGAATTGAATTGAGTTTGGCATTGTTTGTTGGAGAGTGAGATTGCACCCGCGGTTGTAAACGCGTGATCTCTTTAATCCTTATTCGAAGAGGAGTGATAGGGTGATTCATTCAGAATATCATTGTTGTGGATTGATGCATGTTTTGTATTGCTTTAAGGATTTAGTTTTTGTGTATTGTGTTGCTCTAACCATTGGGAACCCGTGTCTGGTTAAGTTGCTTGTTTTTGAGCCATTTGATCCGAGTTCGGAAAAACCTTTTCCTTTAAGCAAATCCTCTTTTCTTTCTAGAGGCATACTTTGCTTGAGGGCAAGCAAGATTCTAGTTGAGGAGAGTTGTTAGATGCCCAATTGTGCTTATTTGAGCTATCAAATATGGACATCTTTTGCTCTTTTTTGTCAAGTTTGTGTGCAAAACTACCTTGCTTTTGTTGATATGCAACATTATGTGAAATGCTCTTGGTCCTTTTAATTTGTGTGTTATTGTGCAGTATTTGAGCATGAAAGAGTAGAATTTGAAGACACAAGAAAGTTAACAAAGGAATCAAGAAAGAACAAGAGCAAAAGCATGTTCGCTAGGCGAACATCTGGCGAGTGTTGTAGCGAGCTGTTCGCTAGGCGAGCTCATAGCGAGCTGCTAGCGAACACTCCCAGACTTGTGCAGAATCAAATTGACATCATTCGCTGGCAGCGAGGAAGGTGGCAAAGAACTCGCTAGGTGAGCACCTAGCGAGCAAGTAGCGAAGCATTCTAGAATCTTATCCTCATTCCTCGCTAGCATGTTCGCTAGGCGAGGCTGTAGCGAACGTTCGCTGTGAGCTCGCTAAGCGAACAAGGTCGCGAGCGTGACAGGACAACAACTTTTTCTATAAGTAGCAATGTGTACTTTTTGAGACCATACCATATATTTTTACTAGTTCTGCTCCAAAAGTGATTTTTGTGACCTAGAAACAAAAGATCTCTCATTTTCTTCATTTCTTAACATTGTTCTACAAAAAGAAGGTGGATTCTCATCCAAGTGGGATTCTTCGACTCGGATGTTCATCAACCTTCTTCCGAAACTTCTTGTGCAAGCTACCATGAAAATGAGTAGCTAAGTTCTTCATTTTGTCAAGGTTAGATGTAGGTGATCATTAAGCTTTGTATGTATATGGATGATCTTCATTTGTAAACTCTTTGATGATGAATATATGGTGAAAACCTTGCTTTATTTATAACTCTTTGTGTTGATTTTTGATTGAAAGATATTTTTCAACTCTTGACCTTGGTTTTCATCCATCTATTTTCTTAAGCTAGAAATAGTTTTGAATGTGGTTGTTCATGAAAATGTTAAACCTAAATGTTGTCATTTTGATAGATTGTGTGAGAAATCAACAATGGATCAAAATGGGAAAAATCACAATGTGAGTTAGAAATAATCACATTGGGAGGATGTTGTGAATGTGTTTATCATCTAAAGGAGTTTATGTGTATTGTTGATAGAACATATACAATCAAACTGATTACCGAACCCTAACTTTGACAATCTTTATTAAATCGTAAAACCAATCTTTTACCGCAATTTATTACTTCTTATGCAAGATACCGTGACTAAAAGCCAAACCCCTTTTGTTACTATAAAGTTAAGAACTTGAGAACTGTCGAACAACGACAATATCTCAGATTCCTTGTGGATACAATAACAAAAACCCAATACTTTACCACTGTTCCAACAAGACCACTTTGGAGAGAACGATGAAGCCAAATAAATTAAGTAAGGTGTTTGGTTATCGATGCCCCCTCCTCTTACAATATGATTATGAGGCGACCATCTTTTAATCAATTGGGTGTCGTCTTGTCCACTTAGTATTTATGTGTGAAATATTTTCTCTTTAATGGGAGAGTGGGAGTTATCCAAAGAGACTAGGAGATCTCCATAAAATTTTATGTAGAGAGCCTCAAGCTGAAAAAGGCTTCATAATATAGGCGCAAAAGCTAGAAAAGTGGGCTCAAGAATATAGCCATCGAGAGAAGCCCACAAAGGTGAGGTGGCTTCCTCTCTAACCACCAAGGAGATCGAAGATTAAAAGACCTTGGTTCTACGACATCAAAAGATATATGGAAAAATAGGAATATCCCGTGGGGTATCACTATAACTATCACTGACAAGAAGGCTCTTAAATGGATCTACACCAAATTCTTCTTGAATGGCGGTGTATTGTATAAAAGGAATTATGAATTTGTGTTTCTTAGATGCATGGATAGATATGAAGAAAATGCGATCATAAGATCCATACATGAGACTTGTGATGGTGTACATGCCAAAGGGTCTGACATGGCTAAGAAGATCCTTCGAGCTGGTTATTATTGGACAATAATGGAGGTCGATTGTTACAACTTTGCCAAAAGATGTCACAAATGCCAAATATAAGGTGACAAGATCCATGTGCCACAAACTCCATTGAATGTTTTGACTTCTCCTTGGCCCTTCTCTATGTGGGGAATTGACATGATTGGAATGATAGAGCTGAAAGCTTCCAACGATCATTGCTTCATTCTAGTTGCTATCGATTACTTCACCAAGTGGGTTGAAGCTGCTTATTACACAAACATTACACGACAAGTGGTTGCCAGATTTATCAAGAATGAGATAACATGCCGCTATGGTATTCCTAGTAGGATTATACTGACAATGCCAACAACTTGAACAACAAGATAATGAAGGAGTTGTGTCAAGAATTCAAGATCGAGCACCACAAATCTTCACCATATCGGTCCAATATGAATGGAGTTGCCGATACATCAAACAAAAACATCAAGAGGATTATCCAGAAAATGGTCAAAACTTACAAGGATTGACATGAGATGATTCCCTTTGCATTGCATGGTTACAAAACTTCAATTCGTACTTCTACTAAGGCAGCTCTGTATTCGCTTATGGTATGGAGGATGTTCTATCCATTGAAGTCGAAATCCCTTCACTTAGAGTCATCATGGAAGCAGATCTCGATGAAGCTGAATGGGTCCAATCCATATACAACCAGCTAAATCTTATTGAAGAGAAATGTCTGACAGCCGTCTTCCATGGTCAATTGTATCAGAGACACCTCAAGTGAGCTTTTGGTAAGAAAGTTCTCCCTCGAGCATTTCAAGAAGGTGAACTCGTGCTCAAGAGATATTCTCCTACACGCTCGAATCCATGAGGCAAGTGGCCTCCCAATTACGAATGACCCTTTGTTGTCAAGAAGGCCTTCTCAGGCAGAGCTCTGACCTCACCACCATGGATGTGGAGGAGTTGCCACTACCCGTGAACTCCAATGCAGTAAAAAAATATTATGCCTAAAAAAATGATGAATGAAGAACCCGCTAGATTAACATCAACAACGAAAATCTAGGAAAAAATGGGTGTCCCGATGGACCAAAAAAATAAATGTCCATGTAAAAGTTAGGGACAGAGAAAAAAATAATAATAACCCGCTAAGTTGAAAACCCGAAAGGGCGACTTGGCAAAAATGGGTATCCCGGTGGACAAAAAAAAGAGAAAAATGTCCATGAAAAAAATAGGGATAAAGGCATTTGACTGTGGACACTTGCGCCTATATTCATCATAACTGGACCTCTAACGGTAAACGAGCAATCAAATCATCGTTTACGGATGCAAGGTGTTGGAACCTAGACTTACAGTGGATAGTAGTCAATATTATAATCAATGAAAAATATGTTTTCCCATTTCCATTTACCTTTGTTTTTTTAACTTATTGCAAATTTCCTCATCAAGGATTTTTGCATCCTTATGCACACCTTATGTACAAATCTTTTCATATTCAATAAAGTTCATCATTTGAATTTTCAATTATCTCTTTCAGTATTTTATTTGCAAAACAAACGTTTATTTATGATCACATAATACTATAAAGCGTTGAGAATAATAAAAAGATAAATTAATAGAAAAAGCATTATGTATTGCATGATTTATCAGAAATCCCTAAAAGAACAATCGGTAGTCTCCATTGCAAGTTTGATAACGTGGAAAGCACCATCATGGTTGTCGAGAAGGTTGATTGCCTTCCATTTTTCCAGTAGAGCCATGATTGGTCCCCAAGCAAAGCCAGGTTTGGCCTTTTTTCCCAGTAACTGTGGGATCCTCGCAACATCCCTAACAGGTCGTAAGTATCATTCCCCATAATAGTGATCGTTCAGGAATTATCCTAGCCTCATTCTTCTGCAAGAAACGATTATTATTTGACGATCGCCAAGGTTCATTTATCCCCAGCAACAATAATGGTAGTGGTTTGGAAATATGAGATTCTGAGCTCATTCCCCAGCGGAGACGTCATCGTCTGTGGTGTTCTTTTCCCAGTTGAGGATGTCGAGTCTGTTTTGCTATAATCCCTACCTATCTACATGCAATAAAAATACTTGAGTTGTTGCATAGCATAATCTTACACATCATGTAAGATTAAGCGTACATTGCAATCATCATATGCATTCCCTGTTGACTGATTAATCTCCCCAGTAGATACTCAGCCAAATTCTCACTTAATCAGACTCTTTACACATTCACCTTTCTGTATAATACCATCGTCGTCGGCCAAATTTTCGAGCTATTCTTTTTTTGAATTCCCTTCCACCTTGAATAATCAAAAAGCTGTCGCAATTCAAACATTCGGGTCCAAGAGGATTAAATAGGAGCAGTTATCATAACCCAAAATTTGACCTCCACTTTTGCCTTTATTCATAGGCATGTGCACTCGCATTGTCAGCATACGCATTAGCATTTTGTTTCTATGGTTTTGTTGCAAGCGTATCCAGAATTTCAGAAGGATGCAAAGCCCTGATTAATCACATCCCCATAGAGTCATCACAGTCTCCATGCGAGCCAAATACAAAGTTTTCTATGACTATATATCAAAGCCCAAGGTTAAAATGGGAAACCGCGACCAAAGCATTCAATTTCAAGCGAGAAAATGGGGTTTTTCCTGAGGTAACCGGTTACCTCACCATGTAATTAGTTAGAAACCTATTTCTCATCCAAAGAAGTCACGTACTACCTGAGGTAACCAATTACCTCACCATGTAACTGGTTACATCTGCTGATTTTTCCAAAAATCAGTAAATTCATCACATGACAATAGCTTCCCCCTCATTCTTTTGGTCTATATGGTTCTAGCATTGTGTGGAATATTATAGAGCCTTCAAGAAACCACTTACATTTGCTACACTACATCATTTTCAATCTTGCTCACCATACACCAGCATTTCCAAGCATATGAACCATTTAATATTGAGCTTGCATTGAGATTCCCCCACAGAGTTAACAAACAAATAACTAAGTTGGACCCCAACTCAGTAAGTTAGATGTAACTAACTCCAAAGCAAACCCCAAATCAAGCTCCAAACCTAACCTACTCCGAACCTAGCTTCCATTTAAGCAAACCATAACATTTTCATAAAGACCCTTGATCATTTCACAATTTTTCAATCTTCACTCTCATTTCTCTCTGAATTTTCTACAATTCTCTCTCACAATCATCTTCATCTTCTTCACCAAACCTCACTAGAGCTCTTTTCCTCCATTAAAGCTTAGCAAGCTTCATATTGAACTTGCTAATATTTTGAGATAAACCTCCATTCCACTATATTTCTTATTGAATTATGCAACTACAACAACTTCTACTTCAATTCAAGTGTTGGAAATTGATCATTGTAAGAGTTTCAATGTAACTTCGGATTTGAAGCATTTATCACGTGCTCTCCGGTTTTCTTGCTACGATTTGCTCTAGATCTTGGAATTCTCTAATTTTCTTTGCTTCTTGGCATCACATTTTTGCTCAAAAGTTACCAAGGCAAGTCTCAACCTTGTAGGTTGGTAAATTTCTGCTTAATTCACTATTTTTGATTGTTTTCACGATGAAGCTCTTAAGTGATGTTTTGTTGCTTGGATTCTTGCTTTGCATGATCAATTCTTTTTGCTTTCAATTCCTGTGAATTAACATGAATTTTGCACTTACTGTTATGCTCTATTACCTTGTAAGTGCATGAAAAAGTGATTCTAAAAAAGTGCTTGTGGATTATGCTTTTTTGCTATTTTTGCCTGAGGTAACCGGTTACCTCAGCATATAATCGGTTACCTAACCCTATTTGTGCCCCTGGAACTGCTTTTTTTCTTGAGGTAACATGATACTTCATGAAGTAACTGGTTACCATTAGTACTTTTTGCAAAAATCTTGCTTTTGAGGGCTGTTTTGCATATTTTTCTTGTGTGGCTTCCCATGTTTACTTGTACTCATGATAATGTTGTTGTTTTAGGGAAGAATCTACTTGACATGACTTTTTCTCGATTAATTGCAAAAAATATCTAGATTTATTTTGAAAATTGATCACATGTTCAAAACACTTTTTACACAATTCTTGTTTGTGTGTTAACATGATTATGATTAGTGATGCATGCTAATTTTTGTCTTTGTTAATGCTTGGAAATTTCAATATGATGCATTAGATTTGTTCTTCATGGAGAAAATTTAATTTTGTACAATCGTTATTTCACACGTTTACTTTGATGATCTTTCGAATCGTTTGAAAGATTGTTGGCTTGTTCTTTCCCTTTGATCGATTGATTGAAACCTTGTTTCGATTGGTTAATCTTTCCCCACTCTATTCTTTAGGATCTCCTTAGAGCCTTTCTTTCTTGATCCTACTGAGCCAGAGGTTTGCGCAATGCATTGGAGCACTGTACAAATTGCATCGTTACTCTATCAATTTCAATTTCTGCACTGTACTTTGGGTGCCATAGAAGGGATGCGAGTGGAGAATTCCTACACTCATTCTGGTTATTTTAGGTAGGGGACGAATTACCCTATGCTTAGAATAATCGTTATTATCTCTAGACTGTAGTGTCTCCCGATCCTCATTTGAGCTAATCCTTGATTGCTCGTACATTTTCAATCTTTCCTTTAATCACTCATACCTTTTCAATCCCTCCTTTGATCAATCACCATTTCCTTGCTTCAAGATCAATGTCTTATTGTCGCAACTGTGAAAAATACCTGGCGGAAAAAATAGAAGAGTCACCACCAAATGTTATTTATCCCATCAGTGGAAAGGAAAAGATAGAAGAAAATCTCAAAGAAAGGGAGAAGACATGGTCATCGCAACCAAATCTTGGGTTCGGGAGTCAATTACGCGAGAGGAAGGTATTAGCACCCCCTCACGTCCGCTGTACTCAATATGATCCACACTTGTTATCTAATCAAAGGGTGTGTTTACCTAAAGCCTACTGCTAAACAAAAATGAGAAAGTAAAAAAGAAAAAGGAGACTCGATAGGACTTCGCCGTCCTAGGCCTACGTATTCCCTCGTGCAATGGGAAAGTCAGAGTCAACATAGTTCAGAAAACTATGGGTGAAAGAGAAGGTTGCTCGCCAAGACATTGTCGTCTTGTGCCTACATTTTCTCATCTGGTATGATAAATTAGAACAGCCGTAGTTTGGTGCACCACGGGTTACTTATTTTTTTAAGAGCGACGTTAAGTTCCCATTCCAGCAGTTAGGGTCGATGCCGATTTGCAGTAGAACGGAAAAATAACGTACTCTTTCTGAAAAAAAGGTTTGACACATGATCTCAAAGGATGAAAATGATTTGTATTTGTTTGTGATTTTTAGAGAAATGAATTGACTTTATTTGGAATATGCATCACACTAAAGTCTATGACATAGGATCGAATACTTCGCGCTAACGATCCAAGTGTCTCGCACACAAAGTATCCTAAGATAAGGTTAGAAATCATTCGCTCATCTTTTAGGCTCATGGCATACAATGCACATTATCTTTATTAAGAGTTTTGATATTGTTTTGAGAAAGAGGACAGAAATACGCACGAAAGGTCTAAGGGGAAACTCGGTCCTAACATTATCATGCAAAGTGGTCCTAAGATCGGGATGCGGAAGGAAATTCTATCCTAATGTTAGCATGCAAAATATGGACCTAAGGTTGAGGTTAAAAAGGACTAACATATTGTTATCATATATGGATTAACTCCTAATGTCAATCCTACTCCCATCTTAATCGAAAATTAAGTTCGACTAGGAGGCCTTAAGGGAACATGCAAGAACAAACCAAAACAAACCAAAAACAACAGCTACAACAACACTTCAGCTTCAGAACAACAATAAAAACTTAATAAGTAAGCACAACAACATTTAACCTCTCATGTTTTAGCACATAACAAGTGTAAAAAGCAGCAGGCAGAATAGATGCACATTTAACAGCATGTGAAAATCCAGATACGTATGTGTAAAAGGTCAGGCAGCAAGCATACATAAAAAATGAAGCAACACACCAACAAAGAAATGATCATAAACGAGCATTCATAACAAGCTAAACCAAGCATCAAGATAGAAATCAACCAAGATTAAGCAACAATTGTCATATGATCAAGTCATCCAAGAAAAACACATGATTATGTATCCATAATTCAACAAAGGCATATGACATCATGCGGATCAATCACGAACATGCATCAAGCAAAGTCAAATGATGAACATGTATTCAAAATTAAGCACAAGCAATTTTGATTCACAATAAATCGTTCATTAAGAATATTATGCATATCCACCACCAATTAATCATTTTGAACACACGTGCGTTTGCGGAATCGGAGACAAACAATGAGCATGCAACACAAATCCAGCAAGATCAACATCAATAATTAGCAATTGACATGGTATAAACAATTATGCAACATGATCACCACGTCATGAATGCAACACGAAAATTAAAGTTAGTCAACAACAAAGACCAAAAGTCACGCGTCAGAAATTTCAAGCATGTTATCAAGCATGATGAAATAGATCAAAAATAGTCCACATATATGCATCATATTAATCCATGAAGATTATAAATGGAAAGAAATCAAAACAAGCTTGAAGATGCACAAAAATCACATTTTGCATCAGTGTTAACCGATTAACCATTTGCAGTGCAAAAGTGGCTAATCGATTAACCCTTTTGAAAATCCAAAAATTCTAAAATTAACACTGGTTAATCGATTAACCAGTTTTGCACTACAACTGGTTAATCGATTAACAGTGATGCAGTAGTAGAAAATCACCAATTTAAAATCACTTTTCAGCAATTAATCACTTGTGTGTCCATCCATATGCTCAAGAAATTAAATATGCATAAAAATTATAGCAAATCACAACAAGGAAACATCAATTAGATCCAACAAACACCAAACTCAAAGATCAAAACAAGCAATGGATCAAATATCACCAAAAAGCCAAGGATCTACATTGTGAAATGTAAGATTATGCAAAATCAAAGCTAGATCTAGGATTTACCAACCTACAAAGCTGAGATTTGTTTTGGTGAGTGTTGTTAAGCTGCAATTAATAGATCCAAGTAAGAAATCCAAGGATCTATGAAGCTCTAGCAAGAAAACTTGAAAATCCAAGAAATAATTCACAAATAAGCAAAAGCTCTTCAAGAAGTGATTCCAACAACTTAATTCAAGATCCAAATGAACTTCCACACTAGAAGTGAATCAAGGATGAAGATGCAATGAAGGTTTAGCTCAAGAATTCACAAATTGCAATGAACGATTGTGAAGTTTTTGGCTATGGAGCTTTGGTGAGGGTTTTGGAATGAGAGAAAAGTTGAGAGAAATGAAATGAGATGTGTAGAAAGATCATAAAATGAGTGAAAGTTATGAGAGGTTTGGAGTGAATTTGTTTAAATAATCCCTAGGTTAAAAATTAAATGTGGCTTGGAGTGTGGGTTAGTGTGAGGAATGGAAATTAGAAGTGGAATTAGGAATGGAAATGTTTGAAATTTGGAGGGAATTTGAATTAATTGTAAAATAAATCAAATTTGAAACCACTTCTAGATCCTTCTACTGTTGTGAGAATTAAAATTGAGTGATTGAAATTGGGATCAAATTCTGTAATGCTGAAAAATGAACATTCTGGGCAAATTCTATACTGGTTAATCGATTAACACTTTACTAGGCAAAATGTGTTAATCGATTAACACTTTTCTACGCAAAAAGTGTTAATCGATTAACACACAAAAATTGAATTTCTTGGCACCACAAGGATGGAAGCTCTGGGGAATCGCTCGTTGCCACTTGTTCTGAGCATAATTTGACCTCTGAAACTTGTCTTTTGATATTGCACCTGTATAATGCCTGAAATACACTATGATCTATCTCCTGCGCTCAAAATAACCTGCTGAAAAATATAATCTAGTATCCGATTACTGAGCAAAATAAATGCTGAAGCCTATGATGTTTGTTCTTTACAAACTTGCAATAAAAGAAAACCTTGAGCCATATAAATACCTTGATCCCATGTCTCAAGAGCTAATGTCGTGATATGCATAATGATAATGCAAATGAACGAAACATAAGCCAGTTACAGTTAAAATGAAAGGGAAAATTTTAGGGTGCTACAACTACCCCTAATCAATCGGCTTAAACTTGAAAGGATGATAGCGTCGGCTTTCAGACGTTTGAGGTGTAAGGTGATTGAATACAAAAAAAACCTAGAAATTTGCAAACTGTGGGGAGTAACAAACAATAAGATGTAAGATGTCAACCAAAATTTGGAACGAAGGATACTAACCAAAAGTTAGGATTCAACAAAAGAAGACCAATGGCCGAAGGTGAATTTACATCAAAGGATACCAACCAAGAGTTGGAATTCAACATATGGTACCAACTAAGAGTTGGGATAACAAGATACTAACCAAGAGTTAGGATAAGTAAAAGGTATCAACCAAGAGTTGGGAGTCAACCAAGGATACTAACCAAAAGTTAGGATTCAACCAAAGGATACCAACCAAGAGTTAGGATATAATAAGGTACTAACCAAAATTTAGGTTAAAATGGATGGTACCATCCAGAAGTTGGAATGCAACAAAGTACTAACCAAAAGTTAGGATAAAACAGAGGGTACCAACCAAAAGTTGGAATGCATCAAAGTACTAACCAAAAGTTAGGATAAAACCACAAGATACCAAAGTTGGGATAAAACACAAGATACCAACCAAAAGTTGGAATACAACAAGGTACTAACCAAAATTCAGGATAAAACAAAGGATACCAACCAAAAGTTGGAAATAAACAAAGATACCAACCAAAAGTTGGGATAAAATAAAGGGTACCAACCAAAAGTTGGAATAAACAAAGGATACCAACCAAAAGTTGGAAAACAACCAAGATACTAACTAAAATGAAACCAAGGATACCAACCAAAAGTTGGGAAATAACAAGGTACTAACCAAAATTTAGGATAAAACCAAGGATACCAACCAAAAATTAGGAAACAACCGAGGATACCAACCAAAAGTTGGGATAAAACAAAGGATACCAACCAAAAGTTGGGAAACAACTGAGGATATCAACCAAAAGTTGGGACAAAACAAAGGATACCAACCAAAAGTTGGGATAAACAAATGATACAAACCAAAAGTTGGGATACAACAAAGGGTACTAACCAAAAGTTAGGATAAAACCAAGGATACCAATCAAAAGTTGGGAAACAACCGAGGATACCAACCAAAAGTTGGGATAAAATAAAGGATACCAACCAAAAGTTGGGAAACAACCGAGGATACCAACCAAAAGTTGGAAAACAACCAATATACTAACCAAAAGTTAGGATAAAACTAAGGATACCAACCAAAAGTTGGGAAACAAATAAAGGATACAGGAAGTATAATCAACGAACTTAAAAACAGAAGAGAAGGTGACTCCGCAGGGGAAAAAGAAATCCAGACAGACAACTTTGTGGGGGACACAAAATAGTTCCTTAGGAAGGAAAGGTGATAACGATAATTGGACTTTAAACCTGACGGGTGCGTCAACCACTGTTGACTTATCTGCTGACAAAATTAGAAACGAATTATGCTTGGGGAAAAAGAATAATGATGCCAACCCTGCTAGGGGATCATACTGAGCTCACTCATCTGTTGAGGATCTACTGTTATCCTTACTCTTCCAAGGATAAGGGAACAACAACCAGAGATACTAACATGCTCGGGAAGCACAAGCAAATCTCTAATATCCTGTCCAGGGTCGCCAGCTTCTAAACACTCGCCGGGGAGAAATAAACCACACACAACCCTGGCTGGGGGAGATTAAACTTATGAACTCTTGTTGGGGACTTCACTAGGAAGACAAGAGACAAATCACAATGCTCCGTTGAAGAAGGCAGTGCTTCCGTGGCATCTTCCGGGGAGATCAACTCTTAAAATTTTGCTGGGGAGACTAATCATAATCTAATCTGAGGATGAAAACACTTTAGTAATCTCCATCAGGGGGAGCAACTCTATTGGGGAAAAGTAATCGCGCCATCCTACAAACACATATCGAACAAGAAAAAGTCTATATATGGAATGGCAACCTCGGTTACCACCCAAGACACTCACGATTTAAGAAATTTCCATTGTTTTTTAACCTGCTTCTCAAAGCTTCAATGTTAATCAAAATATTTTGCAAACAAAATAGTAAAAGCGAAAACAAACAATGGATAACTGAATGAAGTGAAATTTTATTGGTTGAATTAGCCTGTAAATAGGCAATTACAGTAGGAGGCAATTTCTGAAAAGAGGTAATTGCACAAAAGCAAAAGAAAATACGCAGGTTGGCAATGTGGAAACAGGTTTCTATCAAGTTGTGACTCAATTATGACTGATTGGACTGATTCCTATCCTTCGGGATTCCCATGTATCAAGATGAGCCTCTCGCTTTCAAATCCCTAACTATTTCCTGGATCTCCCTTTCGAGTTTTCAATCCACCGGGATACCCATTTTTTCCAAAGTTTCCTTTGTAGGTTTTCAACTTTTCGGGTTATTCAATTCTTTTCTTTTCTTTTATCCCAAATTTTTGCCCGAATCTTTTCCTTTTGCGATTCGTCGGGGTGCTTTTTTTTGCCTGGATCTTTTCTTTTTATGGTCCAGCGGGTCTTTTCTTTATGCGAAGTATTTTTGACCACGTCTGCGTTCATAGGGGATGTAAAATCTTCACCATCCATAGTTGAAAGCAGCAAGGCTCCACCAGAGAAACCTTTCTCACAAGATATGGCCCTTCATAATTTGGAGTCCATTTGCCTCTGTGATCTTTCTGAGGAGGGAGTATCCTTTTCAAAACCAATTCACCTGTCTGGAAACACCAGGGACGCACTTTCTGATCAAAGGCCTTCTTCATCCGGCTTTGATATAAACAACCGTGTGCAATGGCTCCCAATCTCTTCTATTCGATGAGGTTTAGTTGGTCCAACCTGGTTCGTACCCATTTGGCTTCATCAAGTTCACATCTGCCAAAACCCTTAAAGAAGGAATCTCAACTTCTATTGGTATGACAACTTTCATACCATGCCCATGTCGAGGTGCGTACCGAAGTATGGTAACCGTGTAAAGGAAATGGAAACATCTCATGCCAATCTTTGTATGTTACCACCATCTTATGTACAATCTTCTTGATATTCTTATTTGTTGTCTCAACAACACCATTCATCTTCCGAGGATATGAAGAAGAATTGTGATGTTCAATTTTGAAGCTCTGACACATAGCAAAGGGACAAGGAAATGTCAACACTTTCAGAGGATTCGAAGGCCCGTGTACCTTATCATCATAAATTTGGCATTTATGGCATTTTCTGGCATATTTAAAACAATCTAACTCCATAGTCATCCAATAATACCCTACTCTCAACAATTTTTTGGCCATAGCATGCCCACTGGCATGAGTAACGAAAGAACCCTCGTGAACTTCTTCCATCAACAGGCTCGCTTCATGTTCATCAACACAATGAAGCAAGATCATATCAAAGTTTCTCTTGTACAACACATCGTCCTTGTTCAGATAGAAATTACCAGCTAGCCTCCTCAGAGTCTTCTTATCTTTGTTGGATGCCCCTGACAGGTTTTCTTGACTTTTAAGAAAGCATTTAATATCATGAAACAAAGGTTTACCATCTAACACGTCTTTGGTAGCAAATATAAAAGCAGGTCCATTAAGATGCATAATACAGATTATCGGAACCTCATTCCAATAATTCATCTTGTACATTGACGCTAACGTTGCCAACACATCTTTTATCTGATTTTCATCCTGAGGCACATGATGAAAATCAACCCTGTCAAAGAAAGGTAACAATCTTCGGGCATAATTCTTATACGACACTAGGTTTTCCTGGCGAGTCTCACATTCACCCTTAATCTGATTAACCACCAGCACTAAATCACCATACACATCAAGATTCTTGATCCTTAGATCAATGGCCTCTTATAACCCCTTGATGCACGCTTTATATTCTACTTTGTTATTGGTACACGTGAACGCCAATCGAGCAGTGAATGGTATATGAGAATCATGAGGAGTAGTAATGATTACTCCGATTCCGTTACCATATGAGTTGATATCACCATCAAAAATCAAACTCCACTGAGATCCGATTTTAGGCCCCTCGTCAGGAAAAGGCTCATCACAGTCTTTCATTTTCAGAAACGTGATATCTTCATCTGGAAATTCAAACTTCATTGGTTGATAGTCCTCAATCGGTTGTTAAGCAAGATATTCTGACAGAACACTTCCTTTGATGGCTTTTTGGGAAATGCACTGAATATCGTATTTTGTCAAAACCATCTATGAACGAGCATTCCTTCAAGTGAGTGCTTGCTTCTAAAACACATATTTAATTGGATCCATCTTTGATATCAACAGGGTTGTGTGGTTTAATATATACTGACTCAAACGCTTAGCTACCCAAGCGATTGCACAACATGTTTTCTCCAGCATTGAGTACCTCGACTAACAATCAGAAAATTTCTTACTCAGGTAGTAGATGGCATGCTCTTTTGTACATGTCTTGTCCTGTTAACCGAGCACACACCCTATTGAGTTCTCAAGAACCGTCAAATACATAATCAAAGGTCTTCCTGCTACCGGAGGCATGAGGATCGGAGGTTCCTGCAAATATTCTTTTATCTTTTCAAATGCTTTTTGATAGTTTTCATTCCACCTGACCGCTTGATCTTTTCTCAACAATTTGAATATTGGTTCACACGTGGCTGTGAAGTGAGAGATGAACCTAGCAATGTAGTTCAACCTCCCCAAGAAACCACGAACCACTTTTTCTGTTCTCGACCCAGACATCTCTTGTATAGCTCTTATCTTGGAAAGATCAACCTCGATACCTCTTTCACTAACAATGAAACCTAGTAGTTTACCAGATCTCACCCCGAAGGTGCACTTGTTCGGATTCAACCTCAGCTTGAATTTCTTTAATCTTACAAACAACTTCAACAAATTAACCAGATGCTCTTCCTCCTTCTGTGACTTCGCGATCATGTCGTCAACATAGACCTCAATCTCCTTGTGAATCATATCATGAAAGAGAGTCACCATAGCCTGCTGATAAGTTGCCCCAACATTCTTCAAGCCAAAGGACATCACTTTATAACAGAACTTCCCCCACAGTGTTATGAATGCCATTTTCTCCATGTCCTTTAGGGCCATTTTGATTTGGTTGTACCCAAAGAATCCATCTACGAAGGAAAACACAGAAAATTGAGTAGTACTATCCACTAAAATATCAATGTGAGGGAGCGGGAAATCATCTTTCGAGCTTGCTCTATTCAAGTCCCTATAGTCAACACACATCCTGACCTTTCCATCCTTCATAGGTACAACCAAAATATAAGCAACCCATGGAGGATAATTAGTCACAGCAAGAAACCCGACGTCCAAATTTTTCTGAACCTCTTCTTTGATTTTGACAGCCATATATGGTATTGTTATTCTCAACTTCTGCTTGACCAGAGGACACTCTTCTTTGAGAGGCAAACGGTGCACAATGATATCTGTGTCAAGCGCAAGCATGTCTTGGTAAGACCAAGCAAAGATATCCATATACTCTCAAAGCATTTCAACTAATCTTCTCTTGACACTATCTTCCAATATGGCCCTAATCCTGACTTCCTTCTTTACGTCCTCAGTACCCAGATTAATGATCTCGATATCCTTCTGATGAGGCTGAATAATCCTCTCTTCCTGTTTCAACAGTCTGGCTAACTCCTCAGGAAGTTCACTGTCTTTGTTAGTCTCCTCTTCAGCATGGTAAATAGGATTGTCAAAGTCATACCGAGTCATAGCTGAATAATTATTGATGGAATATGAGGGAACGGATCTGCATGAGTGATCTTTTATGTTTTATTAAGAATGCAAGGATGAACAAAACAAAACAAAAACACATTGCCACTTTAAATATGAAAAAGTAAAATGAAAAATAGGGAGTGCAACATTTGAATGCAAAACATCCTTTATTCATGACAACATTGAAATTAAAATATGTGTGGCCCTACAAATAAGCTACTACGCCTTGGGCACAGTGCATGACTTTTAAAGAAAAATTACTCTGTGCAAGTGACCAGGATGACTTCCTCGGAAGACCAATTGCATAAATCTTGGCCTGGTATGTAGGGGAGGATCCAACTATCCATGTCGTAATTACTATCGACCTCGTCTTCCCCTATTGCATGAATTTGATAAAAAATGACCCCAACGCTTGTGAACTTGGCAGGACCCTTGAATTTCAGTGGAGCTTGCAAAGGCTTGTAACCCAGTCCAAATTTATCAATCTTCATCGACACTTCAAGAACCTGGCCCCGTCCTTGGGAACTACCAGCCTCAACCATAACACGCGTTTCTTTCAAAGAGGACATTGAAACCTCTGGCTTTTTATCCTCCATAAGAGGCTCCTTCTGAACATGAACTGCTTCAAAATCCTGACAGAGGGTCTCATGTATCTCCCCATCAACCTCAACATATTTAAATGATGACAAATGGCTAACCATAATGTCTTCCTCTCTGCAGACGGTAACAACCCTTCCTTCAACCATATACTTAAGCTTCTAGTGCAAAGTTGAAGTAACTTCCTGTCGCACCCCAAACTTTGGCCCCTGGATGCCATTAACATTCTATGAGCATCAAGCATTGTTTCCTAACTCTAACCTTGTTTCAGGTTTATTGTTGTTTAATTCATCTGAATTAGGGTTTTGTACCTGTGGAATCAAGAAGACTATTGCTTGATCAGTCAATGTTTTGGATTAATCATCACCAAACCAAGTTCCCCTACATTAAAAGAGCTTATATTCAACAAAAATCAAGTACTAATTGATCTCATGGCAAGTCAATTGAAGCCCAATTTCACCTGGCCCTAAATTAGGGTTTTCATTAGGAAAAGTCAATTCTGCCTTTGACTTTTGATCCAAGCATGCTCCCAAGCCTTGAGACATGACTTAATATGCTCACATACATCCTTTAATCCTAATCATGATGTTGGAGAAGTCCCAAGTGGCAATTTCATTGAAGATCACACAGTTGAATTCATCTGATTCACAATGGATCTGACAAAGTCAACTCTTTGATTTTTAGGGTTTTTGGTTCAAATTGGAGCATCCAAGCCAAAGTTCACCAAGATATGCTCAATCCTTAAGTTTGATCATGAGAATATAAGAATTTGAGAGATTTCTTGCAAAAGAAGAAAACGTGGAATTTTTCTAAGTATGGAAAAACCCTAGTTTTGGTGTCAACTTTGAAAGGCCATAACTTTCAATCCACACATCCACTTTATGAGTTACAAAGATCAATGTGTAGATCTCATCATATACTAAAAAAGTTTCCTATTGACCTATGAGCAAAATATGCTTGGATTTTGAGTTATGAAGCTTCAAAGATTGAAAGAATTTCAAAAACACTTAGAAATTTTCGAGACAACTTTGGTACTCCTATTTTCAGTCAACTTCAAGGTCAATTTTCACCATGATCCCTTGAGATTCAATACTTTCACCAAACATGAAATTTGTAGAGAATGTTTATTTATTTCCAAAAATTACAAGAACTACCTCATAGCATTTGTGAGCTAGGAGTTTCAAAGAGAGGAAGTTGAGGTCCAAAACTTGATTTCCAAGTCATTTTCATGCCAAGACCACTTGCAAAACCATTCCAATCTGCAATACCTCTTTATAGAAATCCTTGAAACTTGCATATCTACCTCCAATCAAAAGAATACATTACTTTTGAGGTCATTACACAAAGGATTAAGCCTTAATTCAAGAATCATGCCATTTATGGAAGTTTTTGCATAAAGGAGTGACTTCCATTTGCATAAAGTAAAGCTTTTCCATAAAACCAGTCTTGAGCCTCTCAAAATGTCCTCTATAACACTCAAACTCTTTTTCAAAGCCAGAGAGATCTTACCTACTCAATATTATGTTGTACTTTTCCTTGAAACCATGGAAAGCATCCTAACTACGAAGTTGGATTTCAACCAAACCATGGAACCAACAAGTTCAAATTTTGTTTTCATGCCTTGCCCTATAAATAAAGGTTCACTTGAGGTTTTCAGGACAGAAGTGAGAGGTTGAATTGAAGAGAAAACACACTTCAAAGCACCCTAGAGCTCCTACATCAGAATTGGTTTTGCAAGACACCTCTTGTGCCAAAAACCACCACATTGCATAAACTCATCCAAAACCATTTCCAATCACCAAACCACCAAAAAAAATCACTCTAACACATCAACAAACATGTGTAAGAGGTGTTCAAACCATTACAACCATACACAACCTCAGAAAACAGAAAGTCAACTCTCAAACCACCAAAACTTGGCGTTTTTGCATTTTCAAGGCTAAGTCACTATCCAAACCAATTTCAACCCTTCAAACACCTTCAATAAATCAGTACCAAACTGTTCCAAAACCATTTTTCAATTTGTAGCTTCATATCCTTGAAGTTCATATTTGGTCATTTTTTATATTTTGCAAAAAGGAAGGGAGGTTCTGCTCCAGCAATCTTTATTTGATTCTGAGCACTCTAACAACTTTCTAAGGGAGTATTGAAGTTGTCCAAAGCATCATATCCTTTTTGTAAGCAGCTTTCTTGGAATTTCAAGTTTTGACTTCAAGAGGTAAGTTTACTTGGACTTTGAACTTTGTAAATCATGCCATGCTTTGATGTCCATTGACTATAGATATGTTTAGTGTGTTGTTTGCAATGTCTTTAAACCATCACTTGATGTTTATCATGTGTGAATAAATCTGCGTTGATGAAAATTAAAATTTAATGTCCTTTTGAATGTGCTACCGGGTTTTGAATTAGAGGCACTGTTTGCAATAACTAATGACACTATCATGATTCTTGTGAAATTCTGAGCAAGTTTGGTTTTTGGATCATTCCATTTCATGAAGAAATGAGAAAGTTGTGATACATTTTGCAAATCTGATTTGTGATCTTCTTGACCAGCCATAATGCATCACTTGAGGCCTCATTTTTCTTGTTTAGACTTATTTATTTATGGCTGGGGTGATACAATGGATGTATCAGCACCCCAGTGGTTTACCATGCGCTTTCATGTATTCTCGCCTTGCTTGTCCCAGGTTCGATCCCGTGGATCAACCTTTTGTGCCATTTTCATGGTATTTTTAATGCTTTACTATGTATTGTGTTTGTTTCACTCATATTTCACATGTGCTTGTTGGCTTACTTGGTAAAGTTTTGACCTTGGGACCCAGATGCGTGGGTTCAAACCCCATAGGATGCATTTCCTATATTTTTACCACTTATTTTCATGATTTTCTTGGCATTTTGATTTGATCATAACTTCCTTGATTTTAATCATTTTGATGCCATTCTTTATGTCAAATGTTCAAAATAATGTCTATTTTTCATTTGCATCAATAAATTCACAAAAAGAGTTATTTTTCTTGGATTTGTGTGTGTGCAAAGTATGTGCCTTTTTAGGGTTTTCATGAGTTTTCTTTGAATATTCCTCTTGATTCACCTAGCATATCTTGTTTGTATGAACCCAATCTTCTTTGTATGAAACTACACCTTGCTTGTTTGCCCACTCTTGTTGTTACATAATGGCCTTTACCTTGTTCACGTTGGTTTTCACATATGTATGTTTGAATATATGCCATGTTTGGTTGTTACCTTACCTTAAATGATTTATACACTTGTTGTATTATTTTTAAAGCATGTTCAAACCTACATGATTTACTTTTGAGATGTTTCTCATCATTTACCAACCCTTGATTGAATCCTTTTGCATGTTTGTTTGTTACCTACTTGTCTAGCATGATTCACCACAAGTCACATGATTGTTTACACACACATATCCTACACATGTTCAAGTTGTTTTGGTTGTTACCTCTCCTTGATTGTATCCATGTTTAAGTAATGTTTTAACTTATTCATGTCCTGATTCTTTGATCCATGTTTAAATATTGTTATGATTTATGCATGTTTGATCTTTGATATTTTGTTATAAGTAATGTTTTGACTTATACATGTTCCATGCTTGAATATTGTTATGATTTATGCATGTTTTATCTTTGATATTTTGTTATAAGTAATATTTTAACTTATACATGTTCCGTGCTTGAATATTGTTATGATTTATGCATGTTGATGTTGATCTTGGAACCTTTCCATGGGAAGTGATGTCTTGACTTATACATGTCCCATGCTTGAATATTGTTATGATTTATGCATGTTGATTCTTTGATCCATGTTTAAGTATTGTTTTGACTTACACATGATCTTTTGTTATAAGTAATGTCTTGACTTATACATGTTCCATGCTTAAATATTGTTATGATTTATGCATGTTGATCTTGATCTTTATAAGTAATGTTTTGACTTATATCCATGCTTAAATATTGTTATGATTTATGCATGTTGATCCTTTGATCTTTTGTTATAAGTAATGTTTTGACTTATACATGTTCCATGCTTGAATATTGTTATAATTTATTCATGTTGATCCTTTGATCTTTTGTTACAAGTAATGTTTTGATTTATGCATGTTCCATGCTTGAATATTATTATTATTTATGCATGTTGATGTTGATCTTGGAACCTTAACATGGTAAGTGACGTCTTGACTTATGCATGATGCTTGTGATGCTTGGTCTTGTAAGAACCTTATCATTATTCTCCCTTGTAGATGTTGTAACATCTGTGTTTACCTTTGGTTGTAACCATTTGGTTTGATTCTTTCATTGATAAGTATTTGGTTATAACCTTGTTGTTTCCTTTCTTGATGTTGTTACATGCTTGCATTTACTTATCTACATTTTCATCATGTTTGAATTAATGTATGCTTCTCCCTATGAGATATAGCTTGTTAGCTTTCATCTTCAAGTTATCCCCCATATCCCTTATTTCAAAGGAAAGTTTATCTATTGACTCAATGTCATAGATAAGTCATATCTCTTTAGTTTCCCTTTGACCTTGTTTGAGTCATTAGGACTGTTAGAGAACCTCATCCTTTTGACTTTGTTAAGTCAAGACCTTTAGCATACCTTGTTAGGAATCCTACAACTTAGAACTTAGGATTAGAGTTTGTCAACTCTTTAGGTGTACCATTGTTAAGGGTGCTTACCTTCCCCTTGGGACCTTGATAAGTCAAGTGTTCTATCCCTAGTTTGTCTTTCAATGTAGACTTAGAGAGTTTGTTAACTCTATATAAGTATCATTATTTTGGATGCTTATTCCCCTTTGAGCCTTGACCATAGTCAAGAGTTCTCTCCCTAGTTAGGAGAACTACGGTTGCTCTGATTCCATCCTTGTTAGGATATGTAGGCACGAGATGCGACGCCTTGGCGAGCATACTTAGTGATCAAACCCATAGGTCTTTACTTTAGCATACAACCATTAGAAACCAGACATTAACAAAAACACAACTACCAAATAAGAGGTTCTTGTAGAGTACTACAGATACTTAGGGTGCTAATACATTTCCATAGTATAACCAACCCCCGATGTCTTAGCTTCGTTGTAACATAGTGCACTTAGGGTTTTCTTTGATCTTTACCCTTTCCTTTGGATAAATTAAAGTTCGATGGTGAATACTGAAAGATTCACGATTCAAGTTAATCAATAGCTTGATATCTTATTCTTACTGCAACAAAAATGACGACTTCACTGGGGAAACACTTGAGGGTTGAGCCTACCTTATTTATAGTTGTATTTTGTTCATGTCTGTTTTCTTTATACATGTATATTTGTGAATACTGGTATATTATACCTATTTTATTGCATATGTACATTGGGTTGTTACCTCGAGAGGTGAGATAAGTCATATCCCGGACTTGAGTGTACACCTATGATAGGATTATGGTAAGATCAATAGTTGATGGTTGGGATTAATCCTAACATGTTTGACATATAATGTAACCGTACTCAGTCGAGGACCCTTCGGGATTACTGATGGCGTATAATTAGTCGTACGTTTATCACTTTTTCCGACCTAGGAGTCCGTGACACTGAGAGACCTTTTTGGTTACCCACTTACCCCATTTGGCCTTTAGGACGTAGTGCGGTGACTGTAAGGGAGTAGTCTCGAATGGTTTCTACGCGATGCTACACTCAAACGAGTTTATCTTGAAAATATTTTTAGCCCACATGAGTAGTCATGTAGGTTGATAATATCCTAAATACTTATCCATGACTCTGAGAACCTCATAGAACCAGTTGTGCAGGTACAAACAAACCATAATACATATCAATTGGGGAGGTTATACCATGGCTCCATACTTGTAACCCAAACCATAATGCATTATATATGTGGCTATATGAATACTTGTGAATGTGTTGCTTGTGCATCATCCCATCATAAGCATTCATGCAGTTGGTTTTGAGAAACTCAGTTGTTTTCTTTATTGCAAAAAGTCTTAGGTTATGGATTTTGGAAAAAGAAACATTAGGAAGTACAATTTCAAGAGACCAGATTTGACATAATTAAGGGAATTGGTGGCCTTAGTGTCTTGTCCTGAAGATTTTGGAAAGAGATATGGAAGATTATTGGGACTTGTCAAGATCAAAATGCAAGAAGGAGTTCTCAACACTCTCGTGCAGTTTTATGACCCCATGTATCATTATTTCACCTTTCCTGATTATTAACTCGTTCCAACTCTGGAAGAGTACTCATACTATATTGGTCTGCCAATATCGGACAAAAAGTTGTTCAGTGGTTTGGAGAGGTTCCCTTCACTAAAGGACATTGCAAATGCCATTCACTTAGAAGCTTCTAAAGTCAAAGCCAATCTCACTTCTAAGTTTGGACTCAGAGGTCTACCAACTGAATTTCTGATAAGAAAAGCCACTCTCTTTGGCAAATAAAATAGCCTAGATGATTTTGAAGTAATCCTCGCATTACTCATCTATGGTTTGGTCCTCTTCCCCGAAGAAGAAAATTTTGTCGACTTCAATGCTATCCAGATCTTCATCATTGGTAATCCTGTACCTACCCTGCTTGGAGATATGTACCATTCTGTTCACTATAGGACTTTCAAAGGAGATGGGACTATCCTACGTTGTGCTCCTTTGTTGTATAGATGGTTTGTTGCACACTTTCCAAGAACAGATCTTTTCAAGGAAAATCCAGATGGACTAAGGTGGTCTCAAAAGCTCATAGCTATTACGTAGAAAGATGTACATTAGTATGACCCTGCCAACAACAAAATAATGATCATTGACAGTTATGGTTCATTTCCCAACGTACCTCTTAGAATACGAGGGGAATCAATTACAAACCTATCCTTGATAGACGTCAGTTTGGGTTTCCTATGAAGGACAAGCCTAACAATATTCTGTTGACAGTTTTCTTCTATCTCAACACAGAAGCTAGTATGAGGTTTAGAGATAGCATTACAGATGCTTGGAGGTCTATCCACAAGAAGACCAAGATTGATCTAGGAAAGAATAATTGTATAGCTATTGAGCCTTTCATGTAGTGGGTCCATGCTAGAGCCCGTGATCTCAAGATGCCTTATCTCCCAGAGAGACCTTTGCAGATTGTTGCCACTTCTTCCTCTATCATTCCTGTTGAGAAAATGGAGGAGTACCAAGGAACTTTGGCTAGATCGAAGCTTGATCAATATTATTGGGAAGGAAAGTACCATGTCATTCATTCCGAGTAAGTGGAGATGAAGAGACAGCTGAAAGAGAAAGATGATTTGATTGAGCTGCTTGAAAGGAGGGTTATTGACAAACATGTGACATAAGAGAATTTATTTTTCTATAGTGTTCGACCCATGCGTAGTACCCATGAGTACTCTAACGTCCCGCCTACATCCGATGCTTGGAAGGGAATCGTCGACAAGCTGGTATTAGAGAATGAAGAGATGAAAAGACAAAAGAGGATTTGAGATAGAACCTTTCTAGCTAGACTTCATGGACACTCTAGGGCCTAATCTTTCCTTTGTATTTTAGTCTCTTGTACTGTACTTTAAAGTTGTAACTTTTTCCAATATTAATGAAATAAGATTTTTTGTGCCAAAAAGGTGTTCCTTTTACAAATCAATCTTCTGAGTTTCTTAAAACCAGTTTCATTGCATCTCATTGTTTGTGTTAACATTCAAAGGATTCCTAACTTTCTTTGCAGACATTGTAATGGACTCAAGAAAGAAAAAAAAATTCCAAAATACACATTCAAAAGCCTAAAGTTGGACAACTTAAGGATACTAGGAGGCCTAGTGGAAGACCCTTTGTCGTTTAGAAGCAAGTATGAAAATCTACTACCTCTATTGGAGCTCCAAGTAGATGAGGAGATGTTAATGGCGCTCGTTCAACTCTACGACCCCATTTATCATTACTTCACGTTTCCAGACTACCAGTTGCTACCAATGTTGGAAGAGTATTCTGCTTTGATGAGACTACACATCACTCCTCATCCATTCTCTGGGAGAGAAAGAATACTAAGTAGAAGAGTCTTGGCTGAAGCCTTATACCTAGAATCATCTGATCTTCAGACTCATTTGGATGTTAAAGATGGATTCTCTGGTTTACAAGCAAGAACTTTGATGGAGAGAGCTGAGGATCATGCTGATGAGCACAACACATAAATCTTTGACGCTACCTTGGCTTTATTGATTTATGGACTCTTTCTGTTCCCAAGTGCTGAAGAGTTCATAGACTTTAATGCCATCAACTTGTTTCTAATCAGGAACCTTGTTCCCACCCTGCTAGCTGATGCATATTTCTCCATTCACCTAAAGAACTCTCATGGATAAGGCCAAATTACTTGTTGTACCGCTCTCCTCCACAAGTGGTTTATTTTGCACTTGCCAAGGACGGTCTCTTTGTGGAAATTAAAGAATAGCATTGCTTGGACAGAAAAACTTATATCGCTCAGACACAATGACATCTGTTGGTACGATCCCATGTATGAGGGGGTTACCATGATTCACAGCTGTGGGGATTTCCCTAATGTGCCTCTTCTTGGCACAAAAGGATGTATTAATTACAATCCCATCCTAGCTTGCGCAAGCTAGGATATCCTGCAAAAGAGGAGCCTAATCTAGTCCTTTTGGAAAGATGCTTTCTTGAAGGAAGGAGAAACCCAGATCTGAAAGTGCGAATTGAGTATGCTTGGCGTTACCTTAATACCCAAGGGACAACTGCTTTGGGGCATCCAGACTGTACAGTTTCAGAGGCGTATCTTCTTTGGTCTAAAGAGATAGCCTTAAAGATGTTCTACACTCTCTTCGAGCCTACTCCGACAACTCCGAAAGAACCCTTCTCTATGGGAGAATTGGAGGATGTTTTAGTCAAAGCTAAAAATGAGAAGAAGATGTGGGAGGACAAACACTTCATGGTCATTCAAGAGAATAAAGAACTCTGGAAGCTGCTCTGTCAGAACCAGAAAGAAGAAATTTCAAGAAAGATAAAGCTTCAAGAAGGGGAAGGATCTTCTTGTCAGAAAGATTAGGCCTCTCAGTTTCAACTTTCAATCTTGTAATTTATGTCCATACTTGGGCTTTGAATGTGTATTTATTTTCCTGTAAAAATTTCCTTTGTTAATGAAAAAGTTATTTTGCTTTGCTCTTTCCTCCATTATTTATATTTGTAAACATAGTTTTGGGTTTCCTTTGAATGTTAGCATTGCATTTGCATTAGCATTCCATAAGCATTACATATGCATCCTCGTGTTCTATGGCTTATTCTATGCTGTTTACCTCCAGTCGGTCACACTGAATCCTCCGTTTCCTTATAATACAAGACCTCAATCTTGAAAGAAGATGGGTCGTTTGGAACAAGAGAATCAAGCACTTCGAGGAGAAATCTCTACTTTAAGGACTAACATGGAGGCTTTCTCTGCCGCCATTAAGGATATGATAGATGCTCGAGAACAAGAAAATCAAAAGCTTCGGGATGAAGTAGCAAGCCTAAGAGCTGCTAAAAGGAACCTGACAAATTTGGTCAAAGATTTGATCATATCTCAGCGAAGGGATGGTTCTTCTTCCTCTAACAACCAAAGATCAGAACAGAGTGATTAATCTAGAGGAATTCCTATAAGCTATACTCGGTTGTTCCCTATAATCTTACAGAATGGATTGATCAAGAAAGAAACTCCACCCACTATCCCTCAGGCTCACATTGAAGAGTGTTACGTTATCAAAGAGAAAGTGAAGGAAATGATTCAATTATGGGTGATATCTGTAACACCCCACTTTCCTAAATTAAAATAAAATAATATTAAATCAAATAAATATCAGAGTTTCCCTACAGAAGTGGGATATTACATTCAACAAGATTCAACAAAACACTTCATTAGATGTTTTCAAAATGAACAGCGGAAATCATCATTAGTAAATCATTCTCGGCCATCCGCCAATTTACATAAAACATCATTCATCATCAAGGTTCACTAAAATACGATATGTCACAGGAATACAACAAATATAACCATAACAAAAGTAAACACCCAAGTCCCGTGTTACATATCAGAGCATCCTAGGACTCGACTCGCACACCACTATCCAAGCTAGCTATGTACCTGGATTGTCTGTACTTTTGAAGAAGCACATACCACAACAACAACAAAGGGGTGAGAAAACGTGATCAAAATTATTGGTAATAAGATACATGAATAAAAGGCTGTAAATATACAAATCATCACCCCACCAACATCAACCACGACCTACTATCCAACATCAACACAACATACAATAATGCAAGAATGCAACTCAACACCATGCATGCAGTACCGACTCATTGGTTCATTCAATCGAACCCCTGATAGATCACTTACACTCCTCCTGAGAAATGATCTATCCCCACCATTCTCCACAAGGGAGTACGGGTAAGTCACCTACGCTCCTCCTGAGAAATGATTCAACTCCACCATTCTCCACAAGGGAGTACAGATGAATCACCTACGCTCCTCCTGAGAAATGATTCATCCCACCAAAACACCATGATATGCACGACACCAAATGCACAACACACAAAATCAAGCATACTAAGTGCACATGATCCTCCTGATCACATCATCATGCATCATATATATATACACACCAATCAATTATATTAATTACATTAAACATTAGGAAATTCACATTCTAACACCAAGTATACATTCCTCACCATTAAACATCATCTCTATACTCATCGTGACCAAAGGGATCCTACAAAACATCAACATTGGATGGGACCACAAAAATAAAACAAGCTGCTGCCACGCTCGCTGGAACACTCGCCTAGCGAGGCCTCAGCGGACGCTCGCTGCCTCACTCGCCTAGCGAACCTGGTAGCGAAGGTAGACAGTGGCTACTGGAAGTATTCACTACCCAACTCGCCTAGTGAATTCCTAGCAAATGCTCGCTACTAGCTCACCTAGCGAAGGTGCTGGCGAACGTCTGCGATTTCCCAAAACCCTCACTGTCTAGAAATTCATTAGAAGCTCATAAATTATCTGATTCTCACCAAACCAGTCCCTGTAGTCTTAGCCTAACATTCTAAGACTAAACTACACGACTTATTCCAGATTTGACCTGATAAAACATCAATTCTACCAATCAATTCATTTTCGACCCAAAATGGTAACCTTCACAAAACACTCAAACTATCCAAACCATCCCTATACGACCACATGCAAGAAGTTCACCATGACAGCAATGATCAGAAACATAACAACATACTAATCATATTCATCAAATCCCTATGGGGTTAAGGAATCCCCTCTACCAAATTCATGCAATTACCAATCCCAATCAATTTCTCCCCCCTTACCTCGATTAATTGCTTCGATTGATGAAGAACCCCCAAGAATCCGACAACCTTATCTTTCTTCCTCTTCCTCTTGTTCTTCCTCCTCAATATTTCTCTCCACTTGATCGTGTTCCCTCTTCTTCTTTATCGTGTTTTCTCTCCTTCTTTCCAAAAACTCCCTAATACCCCTCTTATACCTCTTATTCCTTATTTATTCATTTAACCTCAATAATAATACAAATAATAATAATAATAATAATAATAATAATAATAATAATAATAATAATAATATTACTATTAATTATCAAATTATTATCATTATTAATTATATTATATTAATATTAAAGTCTATAGTTTATTAAATAATCTCCACAAAGACACGCCGAAATAAAATAACACCAGAAAATTACAACTCTCCCCCACTTTAATTATTTTCGTCCTCGAAAATTACCTGATGGAAACAATTCCGGATACGCTTCCCGCATCCTACTTTCCAATTCCCAGGTCACATTGCCTCCTGTAGCACCTCCCCAAGCCACTTTCATCAAAGATATCTCCTTCCCTCGGAGTTGTTTCATCTTACAATCCTCGATCCTCAACGGCATCGTCTCCATAGGAAGATTCTCTCTGAATCACATGAGATGGGTCCGAGACATACTTTCAAAGTTACGAAACATGAAAAACGTCATGTAAGTTCGACAGTTCAGGCGGCAACGCCACCCTATAAGCTACAACACCAACTCTCTGCAAAATCTGATACGGCCCAATAAACTTAGGATCCAACTTCTTGGATTTCAACGCACGACCCACACCAGTTGTAACGCCCGTTTTACTTTGATTAAATTCAATTATGACTTTGCTATGTCTCTTTGCGTTGTAGTCGTAGTTGAGTATGTGTTTGGATCGAAGAAAGGAATTGAATCGGTCGAATTGTCGGAAAAATTCTGGTTTTGTCAGAAAACTTCGAAAATTCATATCTCTTGATCCGTAAGTCAGATTTGACCCCCGTTCGAAGCATTGGAAAGCTAAAAAGATGTTCTATCTGGAAAAAAATGAAATTTTTCTGCTATGACGACCATCATAGAAGTGTGACGACCGTCACACGAAAACTGCAGTTATGCAGAATTTGAACGTGTTCTGGTGGAATGTGATTTTGTAGCAAAAATATATTCCCGTAGACTCTTTTACCCTCAATTACATCATTTTTGGGAAAGGAAAGACGGAAAAGAGAAGTTACGCATTGAGAGAAGTGGAGAGCGAAGAATCATCCATCGGCGAATTCGAAAGATTTCTGCAGAAAAATCACCGTAGAGCAGAAGCCGAATCGGAAAGCGTGGAATTGGCCTCAATTCTAAGGTAAGGGTGGGGTTCAATTCTATAACCGGGAGTATGATCGAATTCATGTAGGGAATCTAGTCATAGGTATAGTTTCGTTAATCGATAAATATTAAGGAAAAGGTTTCCCCAATGGGACAAGATTTCTATGTAGGAATGAATGTGTTATGTAGTTATTAGTGCGATGCTCTAAGGTTTTCCTTATGGGCAAATACGTAGAACGAATATGCTATACGGTTATTCGTACAACGCTCTAATGGTTTTCCCTAATGGGCCAAAAAGGGCAGTTACCTGGTTGTGATTGATTTGTAATTAATTGTGTGAGAAAACGCCGTAATGTTGTTATCACGATAATATGCTGAATTCTTAATTGTTGATACGATGTTGTAATGTTCCTTTACGTGAATAGTTGGGATGATGAGCATATGATGCATATGAAATAGCAATGTTCTGTTATGGACGTTTTGTTGTAGGCTTGATGCCTTGTTGCATAGTCGGTGATGTTGTGGTCCATAATAGAGGTATTTCATGGCATAACATATTAGCGATGGCCTGTATTGGCGGCCTTGATGGCAAATTGGTACCACAACATATGCACAGTTGAGTCGCATTGTTGAGTCACATGAAGTTGCATAATTATGTTAGTTGTATATTAATGTTGTTCTACGTGAGATATGGATTGTTGCAGTTGTTATCGATGATGTTTATGATTTCGAAACTTATAATACTGTGATGAGTTTCTGGCATGTTTTCTATCATGCTCTATGTTATATCATTGATATCTCACCCTTTTCCGTTGTATGTTACCTCCTCTGGTGGTAATTTGCAGGTAGTCAGGAATAGAGCGTAGTTCCCATTAAGGTGTCGTTGGTCGCTCTGATACGTAGCACTCTTGGGGGGATGGACGATTGCTGTTATTATTTTAGTCGATGTTATTGTTGATTGAACTTGTTACGATGTTTTTGTTAAATTGTTTTAAGAGAACATGTTGTATACTTTATCGAACTTCCACCGGAAGTAATGACGAGTTATTTTATGATTAATGGTTAAGTAATACATTGGTGATTGTTCATATAATTTCGTGCTACGTATGATAATTGCAAGTTGTTGCATAATGATTGTTGTTTGTCAGGTTGAAGTGTAACATCTCTGATGTGAGGAATTTTTCCCGTGTGACGACCGTCACAGGCTCATGACGACCGTCATGCAGTCAATGTTTGCGTTGCTGCGCTTTGTTTGCTATATGAATTGTTGTTTTTCCTGTTATGCGCAAGTTTAGATTTGGGGTGTTACACGAGTCACTGGGTTATCTCTCAGGAACACGTGATCACCTTCACTGAATTCTGGTTCTTTTCTTCGGTTATCATGATAACTTTTCTGCCTACTTTGAGACGCTTTCATTTTCTCACGAATCATCTGAATTGTCTCAGTAGCCTGCTGCACAATTTCTGGTCCCAATACTACATTCTCACCTGTTTCATACCAACATAGAGGAGTTATGTATCACCTACCATATAAAGCTTCAAACGGTGCCATTCCGATACTAGAGTGGTAACTCTTGTTGTACGTGAACTCGATCAACGGTAAATGAGTATCCTACACACCACCCTTTTCCAACACACAAGTCCTTAGCAAATCCTCCAGTGACTGAATAGTCCTCTCTGACTGACCATCGGTTTGCGGATGATAAGCTGAACTCAGCTTCAACTTAGTACCCAAACCTTCCTGTAAACTCCTCCAAAATGCTAAAGTAAACCTTGGATCTCTATCTGACACGATACTCGACGGAACACCATGTAGCTTCATAATTATCCGAATGTAAATCTCTGCTAGCTTCTCCAACGGGAAACTGATATTAATCGGCACAAAATATGCAGACTTCGTAATTCGACCCATAATTACCCAAATAGCATCAAATCCTCTCGCCGTATTTGGCAAACCCGTAACAAAATCTATGGTTACACAATCCTATTTCCAAACCGAAACTTCCAACTGTTGCATCATTCCAGAGGGTCTCTGATGTTCTACCTTCGATTTCTGACATGTTAAACAGGCGTAAACAAATCGAGTTATATCTTACTTAAATCATGGTACATCTTCGTAGCTCCCAGATGGATACTCAGACTACTACGATGTCCCTCATTCAAAATTGACTTCTTCAGCTCGTCATTATCCGGTACGCAAATCCCGCCTCTGAATCTCAACATTCCTGTACTATCCAACTTAAAATCACTATCAGAGTCACTTCCTACTCCAGGCATCAAATCCACTAACTTTACATCTAGCTTTTGGTTCTCTCTAATCATATCCAAGAAATCATTGTTCACTTGCAATTTACCCAACATCACACCACCTACTGTAATTTCACAAACCATGCTCAAATCTCTGAACTGCTCAATTAGCTCCATTTCTTTTACCATCAAAGCCGACATATGAATTGTTTTTCTGCTCAAAGCATCAGCTACTACATTCGCCTTTCCTGGATGATAACTCAAGCTGAAATTGTAATCCTTCAAGAATTCCAACCATCTTCTCTGTCTCATATTTAGCTCCTTCTGATCAAACAAATATTTTAGACTCATATTGTCACTGAACACCTCAAATCTCGAACCATACAAATAGTGCCTCCAGATCTTTAACACGAAAACCACCGCAGCCAATTCAAGGTCATGGGTAGGGTAATTCCTTTCATGCGCCCTCAATTATCGCGAAGCATACACCACTACCCTTCCATTATGCATAAGAACCCCGCCTAATCCCATCTTAGACACATCACAGTACACCACGAAAGGTTCACTCGGATTTGGCAATATTAATACCGGTGTCGTAGTCAATCTCTTTTTCAGTTCCTCAAAGCTTTCTTCACAAGCAGTACCCCGTACAAAAACTTGATCTTTCCTCGTCAACTGGGTCAATGGCAACGCCAAACTAGAAAACCCCTCAATAAACCTTCGGTAATATCCTGCCAAACCCAAAAAGCTTCTGATTTCCGTTGCTGTCTTTGGCGGTTCCCACTGCAACACTGCACTCACTTCCGACGGGTCCACCGCTACACCGTCACCAGATATTACATGCCCCAAGAAACTCACAGTCTTCATCCAAAACTCACACTTCGATAGTTTAGCAAACAACTTATTATCTTTCAGCACTTGCAAAGCAATTCTCAAATGTCCTGCATGCTCTTCATCAGACTTAGAGTAAATCAGTATATCATCAATAAACACAACAATAAACTGATCCAGATAAGAATGAAATATTCGATTCATATACTCCATAAACACTCCTGGCGTATTAGACACCTCAAAAGGCATTATTGTATATTCGTAATGTCCATAACGAGTTCTGAATGTCGTCTTCTGAATATCACCTTCTTTCACCCTGATCTGATGGTAACCCGACCTCAAGTCAGTTTTACTGAACACCCGAGCTCCCACCAGCTGATCCATCAAATCATCAATCCTTGGAAGAGGATACTTATTCTTAATGGTCACCTTATTCAACTGACAGTAATCGATGCACAAATGCATACTACCATCCTTCTTCTTTACCAACAGCACTGGAGCTCCCCACGGCGACACGCTCGGTCTGATAAATTTTCTATCCAACAATTCTCTAATCTGAGATTTCAATTCAGCCAATTCCACTATCGACATCATGTATGGCGCCATAGATATAGGTCTCGTACCAGGAACAAGATCAATGATAAATTCAACTTCTCTTGTCGGAGGTAATTCTGAAATATCATCAGGGAACACTTCGGGAAATTCTTTCACCACCGCCAGCTCTTTCATGGACGTTTTGCTGTCAACAGATAATGATGCAAATAAAGCAAACATTGTAGCTTCATCCTCTAACAAGGTCCTCAATTCCTTATTAGACAAGGAATCCGCTAATGCTTCCTCTTCTAGAGTAAGGAACAACACCTTCCGAAAACAATCGATGTAGACTCGGTTGAACTCCAACCAGTTCATACCCAGAATAACATCCAGCTTACCAAGTAGCATACAAATCAGATCCACTCCAAAATCCCTACCGAAAATAGTCAGTGGACACTTCAAACACACCAAAGAAGTAGTCACTGAACCAATAGAGGGAGTTTCAATAGTCACCTGTTGCTCAAGAGTAGACAACACCAATCCTAATCTCTTCACACAATCAACAGAAATGAACGAGTGGGTTGCACCCGTATCAATCATAGCTGTCAAAGGAATATTATTGATAAAACAAGTACCTTTGATAGAACACTCCTCGCTAGCCGATTGAGTTCCTACCACATCAAATACTTTACCGCTGGCCTGAGGCGCCTGAGACTTCTTCGGCTTCTCGCAATGTGTACTGATATGACCTTTCTCAGAATAGTTATAACAAGTAGGCATAGCAGCCCTGCAATCCGCCATCACATGGCCTGGATTACCACATTTGAAACACTTCTTCAACTCATTAGGACAATCATTAGCACGATGCCCCGCGCCATCACATCGGAAACATTTCAAATCAGCAGATGTTTTCCTTTCTCTGGGCTTCTTATCAGCAGCAACCTTATGTTTTCCCTTATCAGAAGGAACACTGTAAGGGGTACCACTAAGTCTTTGCTTACCCTTACGGTCATTTACAGCCTTATAGTGTGCAATCCTGGCCCGATTATCATTATCATAAATTCTGCTTCTGCTTACCAGCTCAGGATAATTCCTGATCTTCTAACAAGCGATTCCCATCTTAATCTCCGGATGCAGCCTGTTTTCAAACTACAAACACTTGGAAGTCATCGCCGCTTCAGTATTGTAATAAGGACAATACTGTACCAGCTCTTCAAATTTAGCAGCATACTCTACTACAGTCATATTACCCTGCTTCAGCTCCAGAAACTCTATCTCCTTAGCACTTCGTATGTCTTCCGAAAAATACTTTTCTAGAAAACTAGTTCGAACCACATCCCAAGTAATTGCAGTTCCTGCAGTCTCCAATCTCTGGCGACTGTTGTCCCACCAAGCCTCAGCCTCTCCTTCCAGCATGTGAAAACCAAACCTCACTTTTTTCTCATCATTACAACCCATTGTCCTGAAAATTTTCTCAATTGCCTTCAGCCATTTTTGTGCAGCTTCATGATCCAAAATTCCCCCTTCAAACGTTGGTGGCTTGTTACTCCGGAACTGAGCTAAATCGCCGAATTGCGCACCCGCAGCTTGGTTCTGATTAGCAACCACCTGCGCCATAGCTTGCATAGCAGCATCATTCCTTCCTGCCATACTGCTCAACCATAACAACACTAGGTTAAAAAGCTTACACAACCTCTATCCTACGGGCAGACTCAACTACTACACTGGCCGGACAGACCGACCTGCTCTGATACCAATTGTAACACCCCACTTTCCCAAATTAAAATAAAATAATATTAAATCAAATAAATATCAGAGTTTCCCTACAGAAGTGGGATATTACATTTAACAAGATTCAACAAAACACTTCATTAGATGTTTTCAAAATGAACAGCGGAAATCATCATTAGTACATCATTCTCGGCCATCCGCCTATTTACATAAAACATCATTCATCATCAAGGTTCACTAAAATACGATACGTCACAGGAATACAAAAAATCCAACCATAATAAATGTAAACACCCAAGTCCCGTGTTACGTATCAGAGCATCCTAGGACTCGGCTCGCACACCACTGTCCAAGCTAGCTATGTACCTAGATTGTCTGTACTTCCGAAGAAGCACAGACCACAACAACAACAACAAAAGGGTGAGAAAACGTGATCAAAATTATCGGTAATAAGATACATGAATAAAAGGCAGTAAATATACAAATAATCACCCCACCAACATCAACCACGACCTACTGTCCAACATCAACACAACATACAATAATGCAAGAATGCAACTCAACACCATGCATGCGGTACCGACTCATTGGTTCATTCAATTGAACCCCGGATAGATCACTTACGCTCCTCCTGAGAAATGATCTATCCCCACCATTCTCCACAAGGGAGTACGAGTGAATCACCTACGCTCCTTCTGAGAAATGATTCAACCCCACCATTCTCCATAAGGGAGTACGGATGAATCACCTACGCTCCTCCTGAGAAATGATTCATCTCATCAAAACACCATGATATGCACGACACCAAATGCACAACACACAAAATCAAGCACACTAAGTGCACACGATCCTCCTGATCACATCATCATGCATCATATATATATATATATATACACACACACACACACACACCAATCAATTATATTAATTACATTAAACATTAGGAAATTCACATTCTAACACCAAGTATACATTCCTCACCATTAAACATCGTCTCTATACTCATCGTGACCAAAGGGATCCTACAAAACATCAACATTGGATGGGACCACAAAAATAAAACAAGTTGTTGTCACGCTCACTGGCCCACTCGCCTAGCGAGGCCTCAACGAACGCTCGCTGCCTCACTCGCCTAGCGAACCTACTAGCGAAGGCAGACAGTGGCTACTGGAAGTATTCTCTACCCAACTCGCCTAGTGAATTCCTATTGAATGCTTACTGATCGCGACTTTCTATGTCTAATACAACCTAACTGCAAGTGCACAGTCTATCGCGTAGTAAAAATAGATATCGATCCCACAGGGACTCGTAATCAAACTAGTGTTCTCGGGAGTTACTATGTTTAGCTAGGTAGAATATGTTTAAGGGAATAAGATTGTCACTGAAAGGGAAACTAAGACGGTTACTTAGATTATAATTGATTGAATCGATATGCAGTAATTGTGTTCTTCAGGGATTTGACAAGTTACGGTGTATGAAATAATTTTTAGAGTTTATTTAAGCAGAAAATGGTGATTTAAAGACTCTCGCCTCACGATGGTTATTGACGCTAATCATAATTCTAAGGGCCAAACGTTCACTTTCGTATCCCATTCGGGGTTAAAATTATTTTTTGGAAATCTCTAAGTTCTAATTCATTTTAAAGTGCTTTCGCTGTTATTAAAATGAATGACTCGCGTTTACTATCTGATCTTACCGCAACTTTCGCTTGTTGGTTCGTATCTTAATTAATTTCCCACTTTCGTGGCAAAACTACTTTTATTCTCGCTTTCGCGACGAAGTTTATTCAGTAAATTAATTTTAAACACTCAGACCATAAATTACTTTTGAAAAGAGAATTTTCAACCAGTTATTACCAAATCCCTTTGGAATTATTACTACATATAGATTACTTAAATTTAGCTAGACATGGATTTGGGAAAGATAAAACATAAATAAAAATAATAAATAATAATATGCATTATAATAAAACTGGAATTACGATTGAAATGAGAAACCTGTAAATATTCCAATTGGCCTTTGGGCAGATCCTCCACAGATGTTGGCAGGATTCTGGTCTTTATGCCAATTTGATCGTACAATAAAAGTAGAAATTACAGAAGAATGAAAGGAATGCAGGAAAAGTAAAGAGAAATAAATAAGAATATTAAACTGGAAAGGTTTGCTCTGGAAATAAATTTGGCAGCACTTCGTTGTATGAATGCGGCTCCCCTTCTGAGGTCCCCTCCTTCCCCTTTTATAGAAATGGAATTCTAACGGTTATAATTGGAGAGAGTGGACTTTGAGGTAGAAAAATCAGGGAGTAGTGGTCCACTATTTAGGACTTGGAACTGCTTCTTTAACGTGCAATTGAAGTGGGGCGTTTTTGCCTGCATGACGGTCGTCACAAGGTGTAACGGTCGTCACCCGTGTGACGGTCGTCATGGAGCTGTGACGGTCGTCACAGCAGCAAAAACAACCTTCTGCGCTTTTCATGATGTTTTCACTCTTTTTTCGTCCATATTTCATCTGAGATTGCTTCTTTTCTTCATAATGCCTTGTTTAGACGTGATCATCAAATACCTGCAAAACATCAGACAAATAACACGGAAATAACCCGAAATCGGATGGAAAACAGTTAAACTTTAGTTGAATTATGCATCAAAATATATATACGATTTCGTGTTATCAAACTCCCCTAAGCTTGAATCTTTGCTTGTCCTCAAGTAAAACATGAAAAGGTCGGCAAACACGAAGCAACTTCTTCGTTCGCAAGGTTGGGAAAAACTGGGATTCTTGGTAAGAACAAAACGAGTACCATGACGACACTGGACTACAAGTCTTCGGAGGTCTTCTTTTTATGCAAATTGGTCCCAGTCATGCTACTGTAACTTGGTGTCAAGGTTCTCGCGGCAAGTTCACCCTGTTTGTTCTAGCGCAATCACATTAAGCCCGTTGTCCATACACTTTCATGGCAAGTCGACCTGTTAGTGAATATGATCTCATTTTTGTTTTTGATCTTCTTCTTTGATCATAAGCTTATGTCATTGATTTTTCAATGAGTTTTCGTGTCGTTGGGCTAAATGCTCGGGTGAGGAGCACCTAACTTAGAAGGAAACGTGTCTTATATTTTTGGGCTGTTTAGCTCTCTTTTCATGATTTTTCATCTTTTCGGAGATCATACACTTATTTGCATTGGTCGCTCGCTTAGAAGTGTTTTAGGATGGTGCTGACAGCTAGTATAAACTACTTGGGGCTGAGTTTGCGTAGACACTTGAGACTTTGGTACACGTAGGTAGTGGAACTGACTCGCATAAACCGGAGATCTAAGGTGTCAAGACGGTACTGGTTTTGTTAGAACTGTCGTTTCCTCGGAGTTTCAAAACTTGGTTTGAACTCGGGTGCATTCTCGTGATGCTTTTGCTTCTGAGGAACGAACGAAAATTTTTGTTTTTACGTTGAATAATGTGGGGATGTTTGCGTAACGGAAAGAGTATATATAAACGAGCTTTATTTGCTAAAAATAGAAAATGTTTAAATAGAAATTACGAAATTCAAAGTACAGTGGAATAGAAATAACAGTGGAATGGAAATAAAGGCTCCGCTCCCACACTATCTCAATCAGTGTCCCCACTGATTTTGAAGCATGCGAGAGGGAGATACAACTGGAATGAAAATACAAATAAACTGGAAATATAGTAAACAAATAAGGAAAAATGGATAACTAATCACGTCCGCTGCCTCGGTCACGTCCGCGCTGGCGTCCTCTGGCTCTGGCAAGGGCTACTCGGTCCTCATAACTCATAGCTCCGGTGTGGTAGACGGTGTCTCGGAGTCCTTCGACCTGCAAATTCAGATTCGCCAGGTTCTCAGTAATGGTAGCTTGGCCGGTTTGAAGTTGTTGCATTTGAGTCCGGTGCCAAGCTTCGAACTGGTCTGCTCGCTGATTCTGCTGCTGCAGTATAGCGAGTATCTGGGCCTGCTGGTCGAGAGAGTGGCGGAGGTCCTCTTCTGTGTAGTCGGGCACTGGATGATGGCGGCGGCGGCGAGAGGATGTACCTTCGGAAGGAGGAGGCTGCGATGCCTCCGGTTGCTCGGACCTGTCCAACTCAGCTTGGATTTCATTGTCAGAACCTTGGGTGTGGTCCTGAGTAAGAACATCGGCAGCAGGAGGGGCAGTGAGGTCAAATAACCAGTTGGTATGATCCTCTGGGTGTGTCCGGGTGCGTGATGGAAGGATGATGCTTCGGACGGTTTTGCCACGCACTACCGGATGGTACTTGCCGTCAGCTCTGGAGCGGATAAGGTGAGAGGCTCTGCAGTGGTCGGTGTCAAGGAACACCGAGGGGATGGAATGGAGGTGCTGGAGGCGGTCGCCAAGGTTCAGCCCAAGTGCAATGGTAGTGACAATCCCGCCAAAGTAAAATGGCTTCGAGCCACGGTTGCAGTTGGCCTGAATGTGAGCCAGCAGGTGCGGCGTTGACAGGCTCGTTGTTGAAGATGCAATGGAGGAAGAAGAGCTCTTTCAAGTTCACCTTATGGTTGCTGTCTCTGGCAAAGATTGTGTTGCTCAATGCTCGGTGAAAGTACCGGATGGTTGGGTTATGGATATGCGTGGCGTGCAGAGATTCCCAACCATCGACGTTTATGCCGGTCAACTGGTACCACAGCGCGAAAGCTTCGTGCTGGAACTGATCGGTGAGGCGGCGGTGAGCATTGTCGCCTCGAGGTAGCTGAAGGATGGCGGCAATCTGGTTTTGGTTCACCTGATAGTTTGTGCCGAACATCCGGAAGCATGCGGCACCGGAGTGTTGGTTGAGGTCGCCGCTGGATGTGACGTAGGTAAACGAACTCAAGAACTCGAGAGTGAGTTGTTCGTATGTTGGCAGTGGATTGGTGCGGAGATTCCAGATGCCTGCTCTTTGAAGCATCCAAGTTACGCCTTCAAGGAGTCCGAGCTCCGTAAGCGACGGAATATGTGGATAATGAGTCGGCTGGAGCGACCTTTGATGGAATACGATGTAGTTTGCTCGCTGTCTTTCGCCTAAGTCACCTTCGCTGAAGACAATGTTACTGATATCCGGGGTTTCTGCATTTCTCGCCATTGTTGGAAGATTGAGAGGGTTCTGAAGATTGGGGTTTTTCTGCAAAGTGGGAAAAATTGACAGAAGTGTGGTTGGAAGTTGAGATTGGAGTTGAAATATATGGTGCAATGTGGGGAGATCGAAAATTTGTAGTGGGGTAGGAGTTCTGATGATTGGAAGTTGAAATGAGGGTAGTGGGAGAGAAAACACAACCCCTGTTATATCAGATAGAAGTTTTGGGTTCGTGACGGTCGTCACGTATGTGTGACGGTCGTCACCCGCGTGACGCTCGTCAGGGTCCTGTGACGGTCGTCACAGCAGCAAAATCTGCAGAACGCAGAATTTTGCTCTGAGGGCGTTCTTGCAGTGACTTTTAGGCCTAGTATTGATATGGCAATGTGTTATAGCAGCCAACAAACAAAGAATAACGTAAAAACAAAATAATTGAATATAGACTATAATTGAAGTAACATGAAATTGAAATGATTGTATGTAGTACATAAAAAACTAACAATGCGAAAAATCCAAATGATTAAACGAAACTAAACTAAACCAAACTAAACTGAATCTACTGCTAAAACTAGTATCTAGTCTTTTCGTGCCTTCAACTCATCGAGTTTACGCGCGTAGTAGTCGAGCTGGTCATAGACTAAGTCCATGAAGACTACCAGTTCGCTGTGTATGCTTGCGATGTCATCTTTTACAGTAGTCAGAGATGCATCAACGTTATCCAATCAGAGTAGAACAGTATCCATTTTGTCGGTGGTCTCCTCAGGGATAGGCTCAGGATAGGTGTTGTAGTGCGGCGGAGTCATAGGGTCTACTTCAGCTTCGGATACAACATCCTCATAGTACATATAGTCGTGTGCCTCAGAGATATGGTCACTGTCATACATATAGTTCTGTGGTGTTGACTGTGGTGAAGGAGGTCCCATAGGCTCGTCCAGTTCATAAAGCCAGTTGTCCTTGTTGTGGATACTTGTCATCTGATGATCAGGCAGTGTGATTAGCTGTACTGGTTTTTTGTTAATGAGGTACTCATACGGTCCAGGTCCCATAGTTCCTAAAATGCGCCTGTTAAAGCAGAATTGTATATTCATGGGTCGGATGGTGCCAAAACGAGTGCTTGCATTTAAGTGGAATCTAAGGCCAAGCTCGTGGGCAATCATTGTCACGAGGCCTCCTATAAGAATAGGTGTTTGTGGTTCATGCGTGAGGCGTTTGAAAGATCTCATCATGAAAGGCACTGCATTTACTGTACGTCCCTGAGAAGCACAGAACATGATGAATAACTCCTCTTTAGATACTGTAGTAATATTTTCTTCTTTCCCAAAAAGGGTGTGAGCTAGTATCTTATGGAAGTATCTGAAAGCTGGGTTATGAATATCATCATTATACATTCTGTCTGGTTTAGGGTGATAGCCGCCTGCGATTCTACCCCAGAATTGGTCGAGTTCGAAATCAAGATCGTCATCGTCTGCACTGATGAACACATGCGGTCCATTAGGAAATCCTAGGAGGTTAACTAGTGACATTCGGCTATGGGTTTGGTCCATTCCAAACATTCGAAAGGTAATCAACTCTGTGTTGGATCCAAAACCATAGTTGGGTATATATCTGAAAGAACTAAGGAATTCATAGGTAAGATCCTTATAGGTAGCAAAACGTGTTTTCAAAGCAGTGTTCTCCCAACCCAATTGATTTAACAGGTATTGAATTCTATCCGTGATTCCTAGTTTATCCATGGTAGACTTATTATAATACAGTGTTAAGGCGATTTCTCTTTCAGTTAGTGCTGCAAATCTTGCCTTTTGAGCTAGTCCTCGAAAATGAACCTTTGTGAAGTCGTACTCGGCCATACTCGCAGGTAATTCGGAGAAAACAGAAGGAATGTTTTGAAGACTTTAAAAATCTTGAAAAGTTTAAAACAGGAGTTTGAAGTCAGGATTTTTAAAAACAAAAAGCGGTAGAAACAAAAGACAAAAGAGAAAAATAAAATAAAAATATGAAAACAAACGAAAGTAGAAAGTAATAATAATTATAATTTTAGAATTTTTGTTGGATTTTCAAAGTAGAATTTTTAAAGAAAAATTAAATACAATAACGAGGGAAATTGGGTTGCCTCCCAGTAAGCGTTGTTTTTAACGTCTAAAGCCTGACGATAGCTTGGTGACAAGCTATTCGGGTGTTTGAGCTGGAAGCTCAAGCAATGTTATACTGCTGACTTGAGGGCTGTTGTCGTTCTTATTATAGTGTTTTACTCATTGCCCGTTTACGATAAACGGTGCATTCGTCTTATCGGTAATTTCAACAGCTTCACTCTGAAGTACTTTAGTCACTTCATAAGGTCCAGACCACCTAGATTTTAGTTTACCTGGGAAGAGTTTTAATCTTGAATTAAATAGCAATACGATGTCTCCCACACTGAATTGTTTCTTGACTGAACGTTTATCATGCCACTTTTTAGTTCGTTCTTTGTATATACGGGCATTTTTGTAAGCGTCTAATCAAAGTTCTTCCAATTCGTGTAAGTTCAAGATTCGCTTTTCTCCTGCCTTGGTGTAGTTGAAATTGAGTGTCTTAATGGCCCAGAAGGCCTTGTGCTCTAGTTCTACAGGGAGATGGCAGGATTTACCGTAAACTAATTTGTAGGGTGTAGTACCTATTGGTGTCTTAAAAGCGGTCCTATAAGCCCATAAAGCTTCTTGTAGCTTTGACGACCAATCTTTCCTTAAGGTAGCGACAGTCTTTTCCAATATCTGTTTTATTTCTCTGTTCGAGACCTCTACTTGTCCGCTAGTTTGCGGATGATAAGGTGTAGCTACTCGGTGTCGGACTCCATATTTAGAGAGAAGTTTATCAAATATTCGCGATATGAAGTGAGATCCGTCGTCACTAATGACGAGTCTGGGTACACCGAATCTAGGAAAGATTGTGTTTTTGAAGAGTTTGATTACTACTCGTGCGTCGTTTGTTGGAGCAGCAATGGCTTCTATCCATTTAGACACGTAGTCTACATCGACGAGTATGTAGTTATTACCAAAAGAAGGTGGGAATGGTCCCATGAAATCTATTCCCCATACGTCAAAGATTTCTACCTCTAAGATTCCTTTCTGAGGCATTTCATCGCGTCGTGAGATGTTGCCGGTTCGTTGGCATCGATCACATTTTAGCACAGCGATGTGAACGTCTTTCCAGAGGTTAGGACAGAATAAGCCGGCTTGGAGAATCTTAGCGCACGTCTTGGATGTACTAGCATGACCACCATATGGTGCTGAATGGCATTGGGAAATGATATTTTCTATTTCTTCCTCTGGGACACAGCGACGATATATGTTGTCGGCCCCTCTCTTGAAGAGTAGAGGTTCGTCCCAATAATAGTGTTTCAGATCGTGGAAGAATTTCTTCTTTTGCTGATAAGTGAGATCCGGTGGAAGCACGCCTGCAGCGAGGTAATTAACGATGTCAGCATACCAAGGTAATGTGACTTGGGCATAGACGGCTTCTACGGCTTTTTCGAATTCTGGATCTTCCGAGATTGAGTTGGGTATGTCACTTTCTAATTTGGCTATCAGACGTTCGTACGGGAAATCATCGTTTATCGGTACTGGTTCGTGTCTGATGCCTTTTATTCGGGATAAGTGATCTGCAACAACGTTCTCGGTTCCTTTTTTATCTTTGATTTCTAATTCAAACTCTTGTAATAACAGGATCCATAATGTCAAACCAAGACTATTGAAATCTGCAACAACGTCCATAAACACTTCCATAATGTCGTCTATGAAATCTGCAAAGATTGCCATCATGCATCTTTGGAAGGTTGCTGGAGCATTACAGAGTCCGAACGGCATTCGGCGGTAAGCAAAAGTACCATAAGGACAGGTGAATGTAGTCTTTTCTTGGTCATCGGGATGAATGGGAATTTGGAAGAATCCTGAATAACCATCTAGATAGCAGAAATATGAATGTTTGGCTAATCTTTCCAACATTTGGTCTATGAAGGGTAACGGGAAATGATCTTTGTGTGTGGCTTTATTAAGCTTCCTATAATCAATACACATCCTGCTGCCAGTCACGACTCTTTTTGTTATTGATTCGCCTTTTTCGTTTTTAACTACTGTGACTCCTCCTTTCTTCGGTACGACATGAACCGGGCTAACCCACTCACTATCGGAGATTGGATAGATGATTCCTGCATCTAGCAATTTTTTTACTTCATCTCTGACTACAGTGCTCAGGATGGGGTTCAGTCTTCTCTGATGCTCTCTAGAGGTTTTAGAGTCTTCCTCTATTGTGATTCGATGCATACAGATCGAAGGGCTTATACCTTTTAGATCACTTATGTTATAGCCTAACGCGGTGGGGTACTTCTTTAGGACTTCTAATAGCTTTTCGGTTTCTGGTTGTCCTAAGTCAGCGTTGACTATCACTGGTCTTTTTAGTTCATCGTCTAGAAATTCATATCTAAGGTTTTTGGGTAGTGTTTTAAGTTCTAAAGATGGGTTCTTCGGACCTGGCATGTGGTTTGGAGTCAGGCTAAGCTTTCGCTTAGGCTGTCGTCTTTATACGGTTTACGCCAATCATCGTCTTCAGAAATATCAGGTATTTGAATCTTTATTATTTCTGAATACGTGGTCTCTTCATTTTCAAGTTCTCTTATGCATTCGTCAATTTCGTCTACTAAATAGCAGGTATCGTCTATGGCTGGTGCTTGTAAGAACTTGGTGAGAATGAACTCTATCTTTTCTTCTCCTACTTCGAATGTTAGCCTTCCTTTCTTCACGTCTATAATCGCTCCGGCTGTAGCTAGGAATGGTCTTCCTAGGATAATTGGGGTGACAGTATCCTCCTTGATGTCCATGATTATGAAGTCGGTTGGAATGTAGAATTGTCTTATGCGTACTGGAACGTTTTCTAGTATTCCGACGGGGTATTTTACTGATCGGTCAGCTAATTGAACGGACATTTTGGTTGGTCTGAGGTCTCCTATATTCAGCTTTTTGCATATAGATAAAGGCATAACACTGATACTGGCTCCTAAATCGCATAGAGCTTTGTCTATTACGAACTTTCCAATGACGCAGGGTATGGATAAACTACCTGGGTCTTTTAATTTAGGAGGCATGATTTGAATAATGGCGCTACACTCTGCAGTAAGTGTAACTGTTTCGTTATCCTCGATCTTTCTCTTATTCGACAGGATTTCTTTGAGAAATTTAGCGTATGACGGTATTTGAGTTATCGCTTCTGTAAAAGGAATGGTAATATTCAGCTGTTTAAGGAGCTCTACAAATTTCTTAAACTGTCCTGAAGTTTTGGAGTTTATTAGTCTTTGAGGATAAGGAATAGGTGGTTTATATGGCGCTGGAGGTGCTTGAGTTTTTTCACTTGCGGTACCCTCCTTCTCGTTGTCTTCCTTCTTCTCTAACTCGGATTCCTTTTCTGCTTGTTCAGTTAGTTTTTGTTGCATGGCTGAGTTTTCGGTCCTCGGATCGATCGGTTCGTCCAATTCTTTTCCGCTTCTTAGTATTACAGCATTTGCTTGGCCCTTTGGATTTTGTTCGGGTTGTCCAGGAAATGTGCCAGCGGGTGCGGCAGCAGAGGCTTGTTGTTGAGCCACTTGTGATATGTGTTTCTAGCATTTTGTTATGGGTGGCTAAAGCGTCTACTTTTCCAGTCAACTGTTTAATTTGCTCGCTGGTGTGTATGTTTTGATTCAGGAATTCTTTGTTTGTTTGTGCTTAAGTAGCTATGAATTTTTCCATCATCAACTCGAGGTTTGATTTCCTAGGTGCAGTCTGAGCAGCAGCTGGTTTTTGATATCCTGGCGGAGCAGTAGGCATTTGCAATGCATTTTCGCTTTTGTAAGAAAAGTTTGGATGATTTCGCCAACCTGGGTTATAGGTATTTTCGTAAGGATTTCCTTGAGCATAATTTACCTGGCCTGGTGGGATTCCGGCTAGCAATGGGCATTCGGGTGCATTATGAGTGGTGCTTCCGCATAACTCGCAATTTGGAGTTACGGCAGCGACGGTTGCAGTGGGGTTAACGGTCAGACTATCAATCTTCTGTGCTAGAGCATCTACTTTAGTGTTGAACTTTTCAAGGCTGCTGATCTCGTACATCCCACCTTTCGCTGTGGTTTTCTCTGTTGGAGTGTGCTCACCTCCCCATTGGCAATGGTTTTGAGACATGTTTTTTATTAATGATAGGCTTCGTCATATGGCTTATCCATAAGTGCATCGCCCGCGGCGACGTCTATTGTCAATCTAGTAGTGTATAAAAGCCCATTATAAAAAGTATGGATTGTCACCCAGTCTTCTAGACCGTGGTGAGGACATGTTCTCATCATGTCTTTGAATCGTTCCCATGCTTCGTAAAGAGATTCAGTATCTTTTTGTCGAAATCCGTTGATTTGAGCTCTAAGCATAGCAGTTTTGCTTGGCGGAAAATATCTCGCTAAGAAGACGTTCTTCAATTGTTCCCACGTCGTAACGGAGTTGGACGGTAAAGATTTTAACCATGTCCACGCTCTGTCTCTAAGAGAGAATGGGAAAAGACGATGTCTTATCGCGTCTGGAGTTACTCCATTTGCTTTCACTGTGTCTGCGTATTGTACAAACTTCGTTAAATGTTCGTTCGGATCCTCAGTTGCGTTTCCTGAAAATTGGTTTTGTTGTACAGCTGACAGCAATGAAGGTTTCAGCTCAAAATCATTTCGGGTAATAGCTGGGGCAGCAATGCTACTTCTAGGCTCCATCTGAGAGGGTGTAGCGTATGCCTTCAGCGGTTTGTTTGGAGGTCCTTCAGCCATGTTTGATTCTTCTTCGGATTTGGGAATGGGAGTGAGAGGATCGGGAATGTTATATTTGAGTTGGTACTCAATGATTCGACTTCTTAGATGTAAGAAGCGTTCTAGTTCTGCGACTGAAGGTTTCAAGATATCGCCTTGTGAGCAATTACTTGGCATACAATCGACAACACTAGTAAAGGAAAAATGAAAATTGTTAACCTAGTCTATACAGCGTAACAGAAGGTTACACTATTGACTAAACGGGTCCCTGGCAACGGCGCCAAAAACTTGATCGCGACTTTCTATGTCTAATACAACCTAACTGCAAGTGCACAGTCTATCGCGTAGTAATAATAGATATCGATCCCATAGGGACTCGTAATCAAACTAGTGTTCTCGGGAGTTACTATGTTTAGCTAGGTAGAATATGTTTAATGGAATAAGATTGTCACTGAAAGGGAAACTAAGATGGTTACTTAGATTATAATTGATTGAATCGATATGCAGTAATTATGTTCTTCAGGGATTTGACAAGTTACGGTGTATGAAATAATTTTCAGAGTTTATTTAAGCAGAAAATGGTGATTTAAAGACTCTCGCCTCACGATGGTTATTGACGCTAATCATAATTCTAAGGGCCAAACGTACACTTTCGTATCCTATTCGGGGTTAAAATTATTTTTTGCAAATCTCTAAGTTCTAATTCATTTTAAAGTGCTTTCGCTGTTATTAAAATGAATGACTCGCATTTACTATCTGATCGTACCGCAGCTTTCGCTTGTTGGTTCGTATCTTAATTAATTTCCCACTTTCGTGGCAAAACTACTTTTAAATAAGTTCTCGCTTTCGCGACGAAGTTTATTCAGTAAATTAATTTTAAACACTCAGACCATAAATTACTTTTGAAAAGAGAATTTTCAACCAGTTATTACCAAATCCCTTTGGAATTATTACTACATATCTGTCGCTTGCGCGAAAATAAGGTGTCGGCATGATAGAAGAGTCGCCACCTTTCGTTATTTATCCCTCAGAGCGGGAAAGGAAACGATCGGAAAAACCTGACGAATAAGGGTAAGACAAGGCCATCGCAACCATTGTCTGGGTTCGGGAGTCGGTTACGCAAGGGGAAGGTATTAGCACCCCTCACGTCCGTCGTACTCGACGGGATCCACGCTTGTCTGTTTACTTGGATGGGTTGGTTATAATCTATCTACCTATAAAGGCTGGCTGAAAAAAGAAAAGAAAAATGACTCGGCAAAGCATCGCACTTTATGCCTACGTATTCTCATCAGAGAATGAGAAATCAGAGTCAACGTAGTTCGGCCTACGAAGGGTTATGGGGGAAGGTAGCTCGCCAAGACTTCGCCATCTTGTGCCTACGTACTCTCAACAGGCGTGAGAGATCAGAGCTCACGTAGTTCGGGAAACTACGGTTTATTTCCTGTTTTGAAAGAAGTGTTTTTTATTGTGTTTGCGATTTCAACCGCACTAGAGACTATGACCTGAGAGTGAATGCGTCGCATGTCACCCAAAGGGTACCATACTAAACATCCAGACTGTGGAAAAGGAACTCTCCCACAATCCTTTCTCAGATAGCTTAAGGCTCGTAAAGTACGAAAGAAATCATTCATGATTACTGTATCTTAAACTGTTTTGAGATGAGAAGAGAACAGGCCCAACTAGGAGGGAAACTATCAAGTCCTACTGTTATCATGCCATGGATTCATCCTATGGTTGAGGTTTGAACATGGAACTCCTAGATGTTGTCATGCATAGGTTTCAACCTAAAAGTCTATCATCAAATCCTTATCAAAGGAAATGAGAGTCCTAAGGGATCATGTCAATGATACACCAAAACAGACAAAAGCATCAGCTTAACAGTAAAATGCATGCAATGCAAGTGAGGGAGGAAATGTGTGTGGGGCTTCAGCCTCCACAAGCTCGTCTCGACCTCAAACCAGTCATGAAATAGCAGTAATCATACTGAAAAATAAACAACATGCTATCAAGCAATAAACAGTAAACTGCAGTCATACAGATAAAAGAAATGAAATACCATCCATGCTTGAGAAAGAAATTATCTACATCTAAGCTCTCCCAAATCCTAACCCTAAAAAAAAACCCTAATCAGATCTCTAAGCAAAGCCCTAAAGCAAAACCCTACACAAGAGAAATCAATCCCAGTCTTCAAGCTTCAAAACAAGCTTACCAAAGAAAGGGAGCTAAGTAGGCAGACTCATAGTGCCCTCCTCAGGAAAGCACTAGGAGGCTTATACTCAGGAATCATATCCCATGTGGCTCAACAACTGTGATCGGTTTACATTCCTCCTCAGGAGAAACTAAACTCACATGAAGGCTCCGACATCATTGGATACTTGAGAAATCCTACATGAACTAAGGGAACTAAGTGAATAGACCCATAGTGCCTTCCTCAGGAAAGTACTAGGGGGCTTCCACTTAGGAATCATATCCCATGTGGCTCAACAACTGTGATCAGTTTACATTCCTCCTCAGGAGAAACTAAACTCACATGAAGGCTCCAACATCATTGGATACTTGAGAAATCCTACATGAACTAAGGGAACTAAGTGAACAGACCCATAGTGCCTTCCTCAGGAAAGTACTAGGGGGCTTCCACTTAGGAATCATATCCCATGTGGCTCAACAACTGTGATCAATTTACATTCCTCCTCAGGAGAAACTAAACTCACATGAAGGCTCCAACATCATTGGATACTTGGGAAAGAGGTGAGAAGAAAGAATGAAAGACATCCATAGTGCCTTCCTCAGGAAAGTACCATGAATTTCCCTCAAACTTCAGGGCCTCAAACCTCACAAACAGAGAGCAAGCTCCTAGACTAGGACCTCAATCCACACATCCTCCAATCCCTGGGTCTTGATCTTCAATCTTCTCCTTCATCATGCTCCTTCAACAAGGTCTTCAAAGCAAACCAAGCCCCACAGCAATTCCCCAAAGATAGACAATCAACACAAAACATGCCACACAAACAGTCCTATTCAGAAAATACTTTGAAAATACCAAAGTCACAGGGAAAAATCTAATATTCATCCACAAGGGTCTATTACACCTACCCCTAATAGCCCTATAGTCCCATACCCAAAAATCAAGATAAAAATCCTAAAAGAAATGATTTACTTCACCTATGTTAAACCTAAACCCTAATTTTGGTACCCTAATGCTAACCTAATTAAACTAATCAAATTTTAACCTAAAAATCATGAAATAAATCCAGAGGGAACTAAGGCTCAATATCTAATCATACTAAAAAGATTGAATCAAAAAGATTAAGGGAAGGTCCTAAAATAAATTCTACAAAATGAAGTACACACCTAAATCTCATTAAAAAGCTATTTAAATGGAAAATATGCTAAAAATATAAAACTAAAAATAAAATGGAATTTTATTTTTCACTAATTTTCTAGACAAGAATATAAACCTATAGAAAAAGCAAGAAATGAAAAATATTAATTTTTCTATTATTTATGAATTTTACAAGATGCAAGAAAAATAAAAGAAATTAAAATCAAGAAATTAAAATAAATGGGGGAGGGGGTGTGAAAATGAACGCGCCCAGTTCATTTAATATGATGGGCCCAGGAAGGGGGGTGCGCCTAGCATGGCGTGCCTGGGCCCAGTTATTCAGAAAATCAGATTAAAAAAACAAAAGAAAAGAATAAATGTTCGGTGCAATTAGCAAGGGATTGAAGTTCAATTCAGTTGGGCTCCACTGAAGGGGGTGTGGGTAGCGAAGTCTGGACAGGCCCAGGATTTCCCATTTAATTAAACGCAGCGTTTAGCTTTAGGTCAATTCCCTCCGTTTTCTTTTTGAATTCCATCCGTAGGATGAGTTTAACAAGTCAATTAAAAAGAATGATCCAACGGTGGAGAGTCACCGTCCCCAACCTTCCATCTAGGGTTTCAGAATTAACATGCCATGCAAACGACTTTCTCAATCTCGTGCTCTCTCCTCTCTCAATGAAAATGGAAATTTCCAAGACCAAAAATGATCTACTAATCACCAGGAATATAGCCACGTTCTTAGTTTCCTCTAACACTCCCTACAACTCCCAAACAGAACGCATGAAAGCTCTAGTTCCACCATTGTACACTGATATCAATCTTGATCAAACTTGATTCTACTGGTACTACCTTGCTCATGGCATTGCCCTAATCATCTTATGCTATAATATGCTAACTAAAACCTACTATACGACCTGTTCTTGGATTTTAAAGAAAATGTGACCTGCCATGGAACTTCATAGAACTTCCTCTACTCTTCAGAAATTAATCACCTATCCTAACATGTTCATTCTTCACCTAAAAATCTAAAAGAAAACATATAAATAAGGTGGTATGAGGAGAATCACCAACCTGTCAAGTGTCTATGGTATGTGCAGGTATGGCTTGATTCAGTGCTTGATCTTGCTTCCAAACACTCCTCTAATGGCGTGGAGGTTTCTGTTTGCAATGACTTTGAAGGAGAAGGCTTGTAGAGATCCACACGATTCTTGCTTGATCTTGAAGGAAGCTTTGAATTCCACTCTCTCCCTCACTCTTCTCCACTGAATTCTCCAACCTTTATTCTCCTCATGAGCCACTCAATATATATCAATCAATGGAAAAGCCTAGATGCTTCTAGAATGAGCTAGAATGCCTTGGAATTTCTCTTTTGGTGGCATGTTGAATATCTCTCATCTCATGCATACAGCCTTTGTTTTGGTGCCAAAATCTCCCCTTGTGAGATATTGAGATGGAATGTGCAAAAAACCAGCCCAACCTTGCCTTATGTGAAGTTTTCCCAAGTTACCTTAATATGCAAGTCACATGATTACAAAGCAAGTCCAATTTCTAGGCCTCAAATCAAAATTGTGCCTAAACCATTGTTTTTAAAATGATATTTGAACTCAAAATGATATATTGGATGACCTATTTTGGATTCATAGATCTCCCAAACCAATTTCCAACTTGACTTTATTTAACTTATATGCCTTTTTTAGGTCATTTTCACCCATTCTTGTCAATTCTTGCTACAAGCTTTTCCAACAACTCATGACCACTTTTCTAGGCTTAAAATGTCATTTTGAACAACTTTAATGTTTTGAGTTTTTTCATTTGAGGCTTGGAAGTAGGAGATATGGCCCTTGCTTAAAATGACCTATAACTTCCAAATGACCAAAATACCCTTGTCTTGTACAAACCATAAGTTGAGTTCTACAAAACCTATCAAGGACTTCTAGTACTATATAGAAAGCTAAGAAGATGCTCTTCAACATTCATGTTGACCAAGAGATCATAGGAATCATCCTACTAGGGCAAAAGTTGTCTGCAAGTTGGGTGACTTTCAAGGGCCCAGATTCACATACCTCAGATGACCTGTAATTTGTCAAAACCATAACTTAAGCTCTGCAAATACTATCAAGTACTTCTACCACTCAAATTAAAGCTAAGAACAAGCTCTACAACATTCATGTTGTGGGGAAGATGAGATGACAACCACATCTTGAGCTAAAACTGCCTAGAAGATAGGGATCAAACTAGGGGATTTTGCACTGTTCATCCTTAGAAACCCTAGCTTAAAACTTCTCAAACTCCTCAATCATGATGAGTTGGTCTAGGAATCATCCTTATAACATCTTCATACATCATTCCATGATCTCATGGCTCTTGGATTGGGTCTCAACCTTCTCCAAATCCTCAGTTGACCTAGGGTTGACCCAGTCAAACCCTAATTCTACCATTCATGGCTGAATCTCTTGCATTCTTGCATAATGACTTCTCTGGGCTTCATGATGGCTTTCAAGACATCTCATAGGCTTTCTCAAAGATTCAAGTTCATTCTCAAAGTCTCAGAATCATCTGAGGAGCTCCCACAACTCTCAAGTTATGAGGCACACAACCTTGGTTTCAACCAATTTCTCTGAGGATCTCTTGAACTTTCTGATGAAGGTATCAACCTTCAAACACTTGATGGATAAATAAATGTTGGTCAAATTTTGGGGTGCAACAGCTGCCCCTATTCAAACGGCTTGAACCTGACTGGGTGAGAAGCGAACGACTCTCAGCCAATCAAGGTGCGAGACGGTTGAATACCGGTAAACCCGAAAATTTGCCAACTGCACGAGCACACGATACTCTGCGGGGAACAAATCTTCGAATACTGCAATACTAGCTGCACGGCAACTAGTTGGGGAAATACTGATCTGACATCACCGTCAGTTATCCACGTTAACTTCTTCTGACATTGTCTTCAGGCAACCAAAACACCCAACATCACCGCTGGAAGACTAAACCACCTGACATCACCGTCGGACAATCAAAATACCCCGCATAGCCGCTGGAGAACTACATCTGACATCGCCGTCGGACAATCAAAATACCCCGCATCGCCGCTGGAGAACTACATCTGACATCGTCGTCGGACAATCAAAATACCCCGCATCGCCGCTGGAGAAAATACAACACTGAACAACTCTGACCTGGGGCTCACCCCTGGTAAATGGAACAAAAGGTACACTTGCGTATTTGGAACTACTCCGCTGGGAATGAGAGACTTAACCAAGCACACTATGATCTGGGGTTCTCCCTCAGAACCATAACGAACATCCAAATACTACTGCATACTGAGCCCACCGTAGAACTTCAACATCAAAGATATATGAAACCCTGGCCCCTGGCCACTTCCAGCTTTAGCTAGAAAAGATCTTCAAGTGCTTCTGAAGATGAAATCCTTGGCCTTCAAGGATATAAACCTTGCCCGTCGGCGATTCCAGCTTCAGCTAGAAAAGATCTTCAAGTACTTCTGAAGATAAGCATCCTTGGCCTTCAAGGATGTAAACTTTGCCCGTCGGCAACTCTGCAGGAGGTATCTTCGACTTCAGTCTGAAGAAGATGATCCTTGGTCTTCAAGGATACATGGATCTGCCTTCAGGCAACTCCGCCTCTGCTATAGAGTATCCGTGACTTCAGTCAGGGATATACTTCGACCTTTAGTCCGAAAAATGAATCTTAAGTCATTCATGACTTTGGGGATAACCTTGCCTTCAGGCACCTTCGCTTCAGCTTGGGAAATCTGTGACTTTAGTCAGAGAAGTGGTATCCTGAGCCATTCATGACTCTACGGGGATTCAAACACTTTGCCTTCAGGCAAACTCCACTTCAGCTGGAGAAACATCTTCGACTTCAGTCAGAAGAAACACTAGTCCGGTTATACCATAGCCCTCAGGCCTCGACTTTAGTCGGGAAAAACCGCTAGTCAATGTGGTACCATAGCCTTCAGGCCTCGACATCAGTCGGGAAAACCACAATTCACTTGATCGCAATCAATCATCACGTCAGGACAACTGACTTGGTCTTCAGGCCAACACGGATCACCTTACATACAAAAGCTGTATCTACAAACTTTTGAACCTTGTCTTCAGACAAACGTTGATTCATCAACAAGGAAACCTGAATCCATAGGAACCTTCTGATATCGCCTTCAGGCGTTTACGAAGTCAATCTTCAGATTAGACATCACTGTTGGAGCAAACATATCACGCTGCTATTCTCTTGACATCTTGTTAAGTCGTTGCTAAATAAAAGCAAACACCGGGTCACCAAAAATAACCATCAGATTAACACCTCTGTTGGGGAGAGAGGAATGAGGGTTCACCCAAACAATCCTGCGAACTCACTGGGGAAAAGGGAGAATGGTTCATCCAAACAAGCTTGTAGACTTTTGCTGAGGAATAGCGAGAGAGTTCACTCAAACGACTTCAACAACTGCTGGGGAATAACGAAAGAGCTCACTCAGACGTTTCCTGTAAACTTTACTGGGGAGCAAGTGCTTCTGCTCGAGAACAGGGTAACCACCTGGTTCATGCTTCATATGCAAATGCTGGAAAAATGAGCGTAATGCTCCGCGCGAAACGGAATGCTACGCTTTTGAGTAAATGTTATGCGATCATGCAAGGAAATGCCCCAGCAAAATAAATGTTGGGGAGAGGAATCATCCTCTCGGGGAAAGTAACCACTCTGCTGAGGAAGAGCTACCCTTCAAGGGAACTGCATTTTCTGCCAATCTCAACTGGACTTACACTTGAGGATGACGGACTCCTCCGGAGAACACAGCACATCGGGCTGATCAACACACTATCCTCTGCTATACTCTGCATGGGGAACGCGATAAATGCCCTGAACGGCTCTCTGGGAAACGACCCTTCTGGGGAACATAGCCTTCAGGCTACAAGACACTCATGTCATTAAGTCCTCAAACTCACGGGGATAAACAAACTTCTACTTGCTGGACAATCCTTCAGGATCTGCTTGGGGAAACATTTCATCTGCCACTCATGGCTGTGCTCGGCTGGGGATATCAATCTACCTGCCTGCTGTTGGGGAAGTGCCAACCACCTGCTGGGGAAAAGACCTCCACTCCGTTGGGGATTCCAGAAATCATCCTGGGCAACTCTTGTTAGGGACAAACTGATCGCGGCTTGAGCCGCTTCCAAGGTCTCGGCTCTCTTGGGGCTTCAGGAACCATCCTGGGCGATCTTAGCTGGAGACTCCAAGTATCAATTTGAGTAACCAACTTTGGAGACTGCGCTGGGGTCTTAAGAATCATCTTAAGCAAACGGCCCTGCTGAGGGATTCGAGAATCATCTTGACCTAAAGACTTCGCTGGGGATCTCAAAAATCATCTTGAGCACGTGACCTCGTTGGGGAGAATGTCAGGACTCGTCCTGAGCAATTGATCCTTCGGCGGAACACCTGTAAAACAAGAATGGTAACAACCTAGATCATGTTTATGATGCATATGCTTCGGCGTCATGCTCCACATGGTGGAAATGCTATGCGTTTATGCTAAATTCCATGCAATCATGCACAATGATGCGATCCCATCAGCAAAATAAATGTCGAGGGGCAAACCTCCTGTCAAGGAGAAAGAACTACTCAGGTAGAGGAACCATCCTGCTGAGGAGAACATGGCCACACCAATATCAATTGGACTCCGTCTGGGGAAATGATCTTCGGTTGACTGTTGCAGGGAAAACAACTTCAGTTGATTAATGCATGGGAACGAAGCTCTACGAGAACCTGGACCTGCTGAGAGAAAGCGATATCAATCGCGAGAATGAACTGCGCAGCCTTCTCGGCTACTCTTCTGGGGATAACAACTCTGTGGGGAAACAACTTCAGCTGCTCAACACTCCACCGGGGAAACAACTAAACATGGTCCGATCAATTTCCAAGGACTCGGCTCTCTTGGGAATCTGCAAACTCGGCTGGGGAAGGAGAAATCATTCTGCTTCGCTGGAGAGAGTGCGACTCTGGGGAAATACCGCATCGGCTGTTCAATACTCTGCTAGGGAACATCCACTCATGGTCCCAACTGCTTCCAAGGATTCGGCTCTCTTGGGGGTTTGCGGACTCAGCCGGGGAGAGAGAAATCATTCTACTTCACTGGAGAGTACGACTCTGATGAGGAGTTTCAATTTCGCTGGGGAAGAAAGAATCATCTGACTTCGGGGGAGAGTACAACTCTGCAGGGGAATAAAACATCAGCTGTTCCAACACTCTACTGGGGGAAGAGGGAATCATCCGACTCCGGGAGAGAATACGGCTCTGATGGGGAATCTCAATTCTGCAGGAGACTTCAGTCTGGCACCATCAGCCGCGGCATACTTCGGCGTACGAACAATTTCCTACGAAACCTGCACTTGTGACCCGGTGCTGGGGGAAGAATCCTGCTTCGGCGACTTTACTGGGGAAAACACGAGCTTCGGCACCCGAACATTTCTATGAAATCTGCACTCGTGACCCGGTGCTGGGGACATACTGATGGACCAATCAAGTCTGAGGAGTACTCGTGTATCAACACTGCTGGGGGATATCAATCCTTAGCCACTCGTGGTACAACTCTGTTGGAGATGTACTGATCCTATCAAGGAAGCACCTCTGACATCTGCGGAAGATAACAATCGATCACTGCACTTGAATCTCACTTCACCGAGGAAGACAACCCTGAACGGTCTTTTCCTGAACACCCTAAGTCCTTCTAAGGTACGAAGCAATCCGCTGAGAAACAACTCTTCTCTGGCTGACATCAAAATCTACCCGCCTAGAGATTACTTAATGAGGGAATCACCGTTGACTTCTGCTTGAGGAATGAGTCAATGACCTAGACTCGGAGGGAAAGGGAGTCACACTCGGACCCTGCGGGGATACAACATTGCATCAGTCCCACTGTTGGGGAAATAAACCCAAATCTGCCGGTCAGGGAAAGCTTCAGTCTCAACCCGCCTGGGAAAATAGCACATCAGGCTAATCAACGTTCAATGCTTGGGATGGCCATACTCTGCCGAGAATATCAATCTCGCCCTACTGAGGCTAATCTTGACCCTACTCTGATAAGGGATAAATGCCACCTCAATTGGCTGCAGTATCAAACTGCTCAGGGGAAACAATCTCAAACTATACATCTCTGCTGAGAAACAATCCTGATTCAACAACGTCAGCACAGGGGATACAGACTACCAATCATGGAGCCGAGTAACAGGTTAGGCTGTAGGATAACAATCCAATGACAGCAAGGCTTCTTCAGAAGGCTCAGGTTTTGGCAAGGTAAGGACACGACTCCCCGACACTCAATTCTTGCTAGGGCGAACAAACTCACTTGAACAACTGCCCCAGTACAATTCAACTTGCCCCAATCCGACTCTTGGGAATAATTCATTCTGAACAGAAAACAACTGGCAACAAGACAATCTTCAGATGGTTTGCCCCAACATCTGTACAACGGAAGGATTCATCCTCCACTAATCAACTCTCAGCATAGTTGGCTTCAAAATCTCTGAAGTAGTTTGCCCCTGAACGAGCGATGAGCGACTCAACATGCTCTGATCGAACACTGGAGGGATCTGCCCCCAAATCGCAAGAATTCTGGATAACTGCCCCTGATTGGGTCTCGAGAAGATTCACTTCCGATCAACCGCTTCTTGCATAAACTGCCTCATAATCACTGCTGCTTCGAGACACGTTCTTAGACTGACTGATTCCAAACTCACTGGAAGTCAATGCCCCAGATTCACATGGTTTCAGAGTATATACCGTTCTGATCCAGACTGCTGACGATTCAGTCCTGATCGATTATTCCCTGGTGGAATTTCCTCCGTGTCAGCTACTGACCTGCAATTAAAATTGTCTATTCACGAATGGTAATTTTAATGCAGTGTTCATGCAAATTTCAAAAAAATGTACTGTCACTCATTTACGTGTCATGCTAGTGAGTGACGAATGAACCAAAGAGTTCAAACGTAGTGCTGATTCGATCAGTGAAAAATACAATAAAGATATGATTAGCAACTCATGCAGGAGTCAGGTTACTCAACCTTATCGTAATGCGCTTTCAGAATAAACCCCGCCTCAATTAGGTCTTTTAAAGGTTGTATCGTGGTCGGGTTCACGGTTCGTGAAACAAAGGATATTTGGCTCAAATTATGATTTGTACCCACCCCTTCTACGTGATGTTCTCCGATCCTAAAGTTCAGTTAACTTAGCTCGAGCACTCGCCTCTTCGAGAGGTATGTTGAACATTGGGAACAACTGGTTAAAGAATTCACAAGGTGCTTCGGAGTGACAGTTACTCCTTTTTCGTTTCGGTGTCTGTGTCTACACGACTTCGTCCTTGTTTGAGGATTTTGCTTCTTTATATCCTTTCTTTTTCATTCTTTTGATTCCCTAATTTTTGCCTGGACTGACTCTTCGGAGTTCTTTTCGATTTTTCTTTTGAAGTCCAGCGGGATGCCCTGATTTTTGCCTAAGTATTTGCTTTCTAGCTTTTCCTTTTTTACTTAGCGGGCTTTCTTTTTTCTTTTTCTTTTTCTTGGAACAAGTTGTGTGACACTGGCTGTCTTGATTGCTCCGAAAGGATTATAACCGTCTCACTCCTGATTGGTGAGGTTTAACCATTGTGGTTGACGAGGTACGACCTCTGGCGAAGAATATGATGTGATTGGCCCTCGAAGGACAACACTCCTCTATAAGACTTGAACGCTCGATCAAGCTAACTGACAACTACCCTGCCCCGGGTTAAGATGTGAGGGTTAAAAAGTTCGAAAGGAACTCCTACTTCTCGGATCGAAGTGGTTAACAAGGGATTCTCTTCCTTATCTCTCCGGTGTTTAGGGAATTTCAAACAATGCCTTATACGTCATCGGCAAGGTTTTATCTGAAAGCAATTCGATCGTCGGCTATGAGTATTCAGTTTCGTCATCCTCCGTCCAATCTTTGCTAATCATAGTGATAAAGTGGAGTGAATAAAATGCAAGTGTCAGTGCAATGCAGTAAATGAGTGACAACGACATAACTAATGCAGAAAAATGCATAGTCACTTTATTAATATTACCATTCGAAACATTCAATGTTTAACAGCAAGTAGTAACTAACAGAAAAGAAACTACAAATGCAAATGGTAAAAGATCTGAGGACTGCCAATGCTGAGGACGTCTGCCTGTCTAGACCACTGGCTTCTGAACATAACCCTCTGAATCTGCAAGCTCAGACAGCTGAGAGGTTGTCACGCACAACCAAAACTCCTTCTGGAAAGGAAATGCACCCTTTATCGATCAACTGCTGCACTTTTGCCTGAAAAACTTTGCAGTCTTCAGTTGAATGCCCCGGAGGTTCCCCACGGTAACCACACTGAGCATGAGGATTGTACCCTGGAGGGTAAGGCTCTGGCACGGGCTTGAGAGCTTTCGGTTCCACCAAAGAATTCTGAATCAACTGTGGAAGAATCTGGCTATACGACACAGGCACTGGATGGAAAGAAGCATTCCTTCGTTCTAAGTGGTTGCGAGGCCTCTTTTGATTCTGGTGCTGGTATTCTTTCCGCCCAGGAGCAAGAGGTCGTCGTTTCTCAATGGCAACGTTCCCTTGTTTAGGCGCTTGCGTCCTTGAACTTGATCCAGGTAGAAACTGCGAGCGAGGCGATTCAGTCACCAAAGGTCGCGGGACATATTCAAGATCTTTCTCAGCTTCAGGCAAAGGAGTGGAATCATTCACCTCTCCTGCAGGGTACGGGATAAACTTTCCCGAGGCTCTCATGCCTCCCGGCACAAGCCTAATTGTCCTTGAATCAATAAGGTCCTGAATCTTATTCTTGAGAGCCTTACATGTTTCAACATGGTGCCCCGGTGCTCCTGAGTGGAAATCACAATGTGTGCTGAGATCAACGTCTGGTGACACATCATCCGGTGGATCCAAAGTCTGAAGCTTGAGAACACGGTTCTGAACCAACAGTGGCAACAGCTGGGCATAACTCACAGGTATTGGGTCCACAGCTCTATCAAGTAGCTTCTTCTTTTGATTATGACCTTCAGGGTTATTCTGAGATGCCTGGCGCGGCTGCTGACGAGACAGGCCTCGAGCTTCATGCTGTGTAGAGGGTCCATGAGGTCCACTTGGCTTCAGCACAGGTGGCACTGACAGCAATGGAGGAAGCACTTCGGTCCCCACCTCGGGTGCTCGATCACTCTCCTTTTTTAGCATACTTCTCACCACTCCCATGAGGAAGCTCAACTGATTCTGCAGCTGCTGATTCTCTTCTCTGAGTACTTGCTGGTCCAGGCGCACGACCTATATGTCATTCATGACCTGCCCCAACTGGCTTTGGATTTTCCCCAACTCAGCTTGTACCTGCTCCATTAGTCTGAGTTGCTCGATTCTGAGTCAAACCTTCAAACACAAGGGTTAGAAGACGAGCCCCGACTTCCGTCATGCAAGATGACTTATGCTAATGCCATGGGTGTCTGTACGTTTAGGAGATCACCCCTAATTCTGATGTCAACGTGCCAACATGGTGTCAATGCAGTGATAAGACCGGATCCATTCATGGAAGAAAATATCTCATATTGCTCGGGACACCAGAATCAGGGTACGAAATGCGCCTGCAGCACAGACACATGCTAATGGAATGCAAACATGAATATGCGAACTAATGCAAAATGCAGTCATGCAATAATATATCCCGGTAACTGCTGTTGTGAAGATTCGACATTAATAATCACTAATGAGAAGAAAACCCCGTTGGAGGACCACTAATCTGATCTGCTAAGAACGACCTTCTGATAGGACCATATACATAAGATCAAAATTCTGCTCTGTCGAGAGCAAATGTCTGATAATAAGGACCCCGGATGTATGATCAAGAAACATCTGCTGATGAAGTCTTCAGACCCTAAATCAAAAATCTGCCCTATCAAGAACAAACATACAGCTGCTGATGAGATCTTCAGACCCCACTCAAAATCTGCCCTATCAAGAACAAACAACATCTGCTGATGAGATCTTCAGACCCCAAAAATCTGCTCTATCCAGAACAAACCACTGATGACAATACTCTGATCAAAACCTGCTCTATCAAGAACAGACATACACTTGATAATAAGGTCCTCTGATCAAAACCTGTTCTATCAAGAACAGACAAATCTGCAACTGAGAAACTTGCTACCAACATAACTGATCCACTGTCAAGAAAACCAGGTGGTCTGGAGGTCAAAGTTTCCTGCAATAAACCCAATCCCGCTCACAAGTATGGACCTAATCCACGGACAAAGGTACGGCATCCTATGCGGTCATCAGCGTCACAGACTTTCATGAGTGACGATATGATTCCCAGAAGGAGTGGCATCATCAAGTCATGAAGAGGCCTCACTTAGCTGACTTCCAAATGATCGGTCCCCAGAGTCGACAATCCTCACGTCTGGACTCCCCTCAGATCCTCAGGACCGGAAAGAAGCACCTCTGCGAGAACCTCGTCTGAGCACAGATTTCGTAGGGAACTGTGCCTGCCCAGCAGACAGGTCCGTCTACTACTCTCCGCAACTATGTCTAGGTGCATACTCAAGCCCAGGTCCGGCTTCTCACTCACAGTAACCTCCCTCTCCCACAGCAGCACAAATAATCATATCAAACTGGAAATAAAATGCGGGAAATAAAGTGCGAGAAGTAAAAATGCGATAAATAAACGCAACCCAACAAGCAAACATACAAGCGCTAGGATTGACTCTCACAGGGAACCGGAGAACCAGAGATTCTGGGTTCGGTCCCCAGCAGAGTCGCCAGCTGTCGCTTGCGCGAAAATAAGGTGCCGGCATGACAGAAGAGTCGCCACCTTTCGTTATTTATCCCTCAGAGCGGGAAAGGAAATGATCGGAAAAACCTGAAGAATAAGGGTAAGACAAGGCCATCGCAACCATTGTCTGGGTTCGGGAGTCGGTTACGCAAGGGGAAGGTATTAGCACCCCTCACGTCCGTCGTACTCGACGGGATCCACGCTTGTCTGTTTACTTGGATGGGTTGGTTATAATCTATCTACCTATAAAGGCTGGCTGAAAAAAGAAAAGAAAAATGACTCGGCAAAGCGTCGCACTTTATGCCTACGTATTCTCATCAGAGAATGAGAAATCAGAGTCAACGTAGTTCGGCCTACGAAGGGTTATGGGGAAGGTAGCTCGCCAAGTCTTCGCCATCTTGTGCCTACGTACTCTCAACAGGCGTGAGAGATCAGAGCTCACGTAGTTCGGGAAACTACGGTTTATTTCCTGTTTTGAAAGAAGTGTTTTTTATTGTGTTTGCGATTTCAACCGCACTAGAGACTATGACCTGAGAGTTAATGTGTCGCATGTCACCCAAAGGGTACCATACTAAACATCCAGACTGTGGAAAAGGAACTCTCCCACAATCCTTTCTCAGATAGCTTAAGGCTCGTAACGTACGAAAGAAATCATTCATGATTACTGTATCTTAAACTGTTTTGAGATGAGAAGAGAACAGGCCCAACTAGGAGGGAGACTATCAAGTCCTACTGTTATAATACCATGGATTCATCCTATGGTTGAGGTTTGAACAGGGAACTCCTAGATGTTGTCATGCATAGGTTTCAACCTAAAAGTCTATCATCAAATCCTTATCAAAGGAAATGAGAGTCCTAAGGGATCATGTCAATGATACACCAAAACAGACAAAAGCATCAGCTTAACAGTAAAATGCATGCAATGCAAGTGAGGGAGGAAATGTGTGTGGGGCTTCAGCCTCCACAAGCTCGTCTCGACCTCAAGCCAGTCATGAAATAGCAGTAATCATACTGAAAAATAAACAACATGCTATCAAGCAATAAACAGTAAACTGCAGTCATACAGATAAAAGAAATGAAATACCATCCATGTTTGAGAAAGAAATTATCTACATCTAAGCTCTCCCTAATCCTAACCCTAAAAAAAAAACCCTAATCAGATCTCTAAGCAAAGCCCTAAAGCAAAACCCTACACAAGAGAAATCAATCCCAGTCTTCAAGCTTCAAAACAAGCTTACCAAAGAAAGGGAGCTAAGTAGGCAGACTCATAGTGCCCTCCTCAGGAAAGCACTAGGAGGCTTATACTCAGGAATCATATCCCATATGGCTCAACAACTGTGATCGGTTTACATTCCTCCTCAGGAGAAACTAAACTCACATGAAGGCTCCGACATCATTGGATACTTGAGAAATCCTACATGAACTAAGGGAACTAAGTGAATAGACCCATAGTGCCTTCCTCAGGAAAGTACTAGGGGGCTTCCACTTAGGAATCATATCCCATGTGGCTCAACAACTGTGATCAGTTTACATTCCTCCTCAGGAGAAACTAAACTCACATGAAGGCTCCAACATCATTGGATACTTGAGAAATCCTACATGAACTAAGGGAACTAAGTGAACAGACCCATAGTGCCTTCCTCAGGAAAGTACTAGGGGGCTTCCACTTAGGAATCATATCCCATGTGGCTCAACAACTGTGATCAGTTTACATTCCTCCTCAGGAGAAACTAAACTCACATGAAGGCTCCAACATCATTGGATACTTGGGAAAGAGGTGAGAAGAAAGAATGAAAGACATCCATAGTGCCTTCCTCAGGAAAGTACCATGAATTTCCCTCAAACTTCAGGGCCTCAAACCTCACAAACAGAGAGCAAGCTCCTAGACTAGGACCTCAATCCACACATCCTCCAATCCCTGGGTCTTGATCTTCAATCTTCTCCTTCATCATGCTCCTTCAACAAGGTCTTCAAAGCAAACCAAGCCCCACAGCAATTCCCCAAAGATAGACAATCAACACAAAACATGCCACACAAACAGTCCTATTCAGAAAATACTTTGAAAATACCAAAGTCACAGGGAAAAATCTAATATTCATCCACAAGGGTCTATTACACCTACCCCTAATAGCCCTATAGTCCCATACCCAAAACTCAAGATAAAAATCCTAAAATAAATGATTTACTTCACCTATGTTAAACCTAAACCCTAATTTTGGTACCCTAATCCTAACCTAATTAAACTAATCAAATTTTAACCTAAAAATCATGAAATAAATCCAGAGGGAACTAAGGCTCAATATCTAATCATACTAAAAAGATTGAATCAAAAAGATTAAGGGAAGGTCCTAAAATAAATTCTACAAAATGAAGTACACACCTAAATCTCATTAAAAAGCTATTTAAATGGAAAATATGCTAAAAATATAAAACTAAAAATAAAATGGAATTTTATTTTTCACTAATTTTCTAGACAAGAATATAAACCTATAGAAAAAGCAAGAAATGAAAAATATTAATTTTTCTATTATTTATGAATTTTACAAGATGCAAGAAAAATAAAAGAAATTAAAATCAAGAAATTAAAATAAATGGGGGAGGGGGTGTGAAAATGAACGCGCCCAGTTCATTTAATATGATGGGCCCAAGAAGGGGGGTGCGCCTAGCATGGCGCGCCTGGGCCCAGTTATTTAGAAAATCAGATTAAAAAAACAAAAGAAAATAATAAATGTTCGGTGCAATTAGCAAGGGATTGAAGTTCAATTCAGTTGGGCTCCACTGAAGGAGGTGTGGGTAGCGAAGTCTGGACAGGCCCAGGATTTCCCATTTAATTAAACGCAGCGTTTAGCTTTAGGTCAATTCCCTCCGTTTTATTTTTGAATTCCAGCCGTAGGATAAGTTTAACAAGTCAATTAAAAAGAATGATCCAACGGTGGAGAGTCATCGTCCCCAACCTTCCATCTAGGGTTTCAGAATTAACATGCCATGCACACGACTTTCTCAATCTCGTGCTCTCTCCTCTCTCAGCAAAAATGGAAATTTCCAAGACCAAAAATGATCTACTAATCACCAGGAATATAGCCACGTTCTTAGTTTCCTCTAACACTCCCTACAACTCCCAAACAGAACACATGAAAGCTCTAGTTCCACCATTGTACACTGATATCAATCTTGATCAAACTTGATTCTACTGGTACTACCTTGCTCATGGCATTGCCCTAATCATCTTATGCTATAATATGCTAACTAAAACCTACTATACGACCTGTTCTTGGATTTTAAAGAAAATGTGACCTGCCCTGGAACTTCATAGAACTTCCTCTACTCTTCAGAAATTAATCACCTATCCTAACATGTTCATTCTTCACCTAAAAATATAACAGAAAACATATAAATAAGGTGGTATGAGGAGAATCACCAACCTGTCAAGTGTCTATGGTATGTGCAGGTATGGCTTGATTCAGTGCTTGATCTTGCTTCCAAACACTCCTCTAATGGCGTGGAGGTTTCTGTTTGCAATGGCTTTGAAGGAGAAGGCTTGTAGAGATCCACACGATTCTTGCTTGATCTTGAAGGAAGCTTTGAATTCCACTCTCTCCCTCACTCTTCTCCACTGAATTCTCCAACCTTTATTCTCCTCATGAGCCACTCAATATATAGCAATCAATGGAAAAGCCTAGATGCTTCTAGAATGAGCTAGAATGCCTTGGAATTTCTCTTTTGGTGGCATGTTGAATATCTCTCATCTCATGCATACAACCTTTGTTTTGGTGCCAAAATCTCCCCTTGTGAGATATTGAGATGGAATGTGCAAAAAACCAGCCCAACCTTGCCTTATGTGAAGTTTTCCCAAGTTACCTTAATATGCAAGTCACATGATTACAAAGCAAGTCCAATTTCTAGGCCTCAAATCAAAATTGTGCCTAAACCATTGTTTTTAAAATGATATTTTCACTCAAAATGATATATTGGATGACCTATTTTGGATTCATAGATCTCCCAAACCAATTTCCAACTTGACTTTATTTAACTTATATGCCTTTTTTAGGTCATTTTCACCCATTCTTGTCAATTCTTTCTACAAGCTTTTCCAACAACTCATGACCACTTTTCTAGGCTTAAAATGTCATTTTGAACAACTTTGATGTTTTGAGTTTTTTCATTTGAGGCTTGGAAGTAGGAGATATGGCCCTTGCTTAAAATGACCTATAACTTCCAAATGACCAAAATACCCTTGTCTTGTACAAACCATAAGTTGAGTTCTACAAATCCTATCAAGGACTTATAGTACTCTCTAGAAAGCTAAGAAGATGCTATTCAACATTCATGTTGACCAAGAGATCATAGGAATCATCCTACTAGGGCAAAAGTTGTCTGCAAGTTGGGTGACTTTCAAGGACCCAGATTCACATACCTCAGATGACCTGTAATTTGTCAAAACCATAACTTGAGCTCTGCAAATCCTATCAAGGACTTCTACCACTAAAATTAAAGCTAAGAACAAGCTCTACAACATTCATGTTGTGGGGAAGATGAGATGACAACCACATCTTGAGCTAAAACTTCCTGGAAGATAGGGATCAAACTAGGGGATTTTGCACTGTTCATCCTTAGAAACCCTAGCTTAAAACTTCTCAAACTCCTCAATCATGATGAGTTGGTCTAGGTATAATCCTTATAACATCTCCATACATCATTCCATGATCTCATGGCTCTTGGATTGGGTCTCAACCTTCTCCAAATCCTCAATTGACCTAGGGTTGACCCAGTCAAACCCTAATTCTACCATTCATGGTTGAATCTCTTGCATTCTTGCATAATGAATTCTCTGGGCTTCATGATGGCTTTCAAGACATCTCATAGGCTTTCTCAAAGCTTCAAGTTCATTCTCAAAGTCTCAGAATCATCTGAGGAGCTCCCACAACTCTCAAGTTATGAGGCACACAACCTTGGTTTCAACCAATTTCTCTGAGGATCTCTTGAACTTTCTGATGAAGGTATCAACCTTCAAACACTTGATGGATAAATAAATGTTGGTCAAATTTTGGGGTGCAACAATATCGATTACTTAAATTTAGCTAGACATGGATTTGGGAAAGATAAAACATAAATAAAAACAATAAATAATAATATGCATTATAATAAAACTGGAATTACGATTGAAATGAGAAACCTGTAAATATTCCAATTGGCCTTTGGGCAGATCCTCCACAGATGTTGGCAGGATTCTGGTCTTTATGCCAATTTGATCGTACAAATAAAGTAGAAATTACAGAAGAATGAAAGGAATGCAGGAAAAGTAAAGAGAAATAAATAAGAATATTAAACTGGAAAGGTTTGCTCTGGAAATAAATTTGGCAGCACTTCGTTGTATGAATGCGGCTCCCCTTCTGAGGTCCCCTCCTTCCCCTTTTATAGAAATGGAATTCTAACGGTTATAATTGGAGAGAGTGGACTTTGAGGCAGAAAAATCAGGGAGTAGTGGTCCACTATTTGGGACTTGGAACTGCTTCTTTAACGTGCAATTGAAGTGGGGCGTTTTTGCCTGCATGACGGTCGTCACAAGGTGTGACGGTCGTCACCCGTGTGACGGTCGTCATGGAGCTGTGACGGTCGTCACAACAGCAAAAACAGCCTTCTGCGCTTTTCATGATGTTTTCACTCTTTTTTCGTCCATATTTCATCTGAGATTGCTTCTTTTCTTCATAATGCCTTGTTTAGACGTGATCATCAAATACCTGCAAAACATCAGACAAATAACACTGAAATAACCCGAAATCGGATCGAAAACAGTTAAACTTTAGTTGAATTATGCATCAAAATATATATACGATTTCGTGTTATCACTTACTACTAGCTCGCCTAGCAAAGGTGTTGGCGAACGTCTGCAATTTCCCAAAACCCTCACTGTCTAGAAATTCATCAGAAGGTCATAAATTATCTGATTCTCACCAAACCAGTCCCTGTAGTCTTAGCCTAACATTCTATGACTAAACTACACGACTTATTCCAGATTTTACCCGATAAAACATCAATTCTACTGATCAATTCATTTTCGACCCAAAATGGTAACCTTCACAAAACACTCAAACTATCCAAACCATCCCTATACGACCACATGCAAGAAGTTCACCATGACAGCAATGATCAGAAACACAACAACATACTAATCATATTCATCAAATCTCTATGGGGTTAAGGAATCCCCTCTACCTAATTCATGCAATTACCAATCCCAATCAGTTTCTCCCCCCTTACCTCGATTAATTGCTTCGATTGATGAAGAACCCCCAAGAATCCGACAGCCTTAGCCTTCTTCCTTTTCCGCTTGTTCTTCCTCCTCAATCTTTCCTCCACTTGATCGTGTTCCCTCTTCTTCTTTATCGTGTTTTCTCTCCTTCTTTCCAAAAACTCCCTAATACCCCTCTTATACCTCTTATTCCTTATTTATTCATTTAACCTCAATAATAATACAAATAATAATAATAATAATAATAATAATAATGTTACCATTAATTATCAAGTTATTATCATTATTAATTATATTATATTAATATTAAAGTCTATAGTTTATTAAATAATCCCCACAAAGACACGCCGAAATAAAATAACACCAGAAAGACTAAATAATTAAAATGGGTGTTACAATATCTTTCAAAATGTGCAAGCCTCAGGTTCGATTCAACCTTTTGCTGGGGCAAGATACAATTCTGTCACTGCATATGGTGGATTAATGAAAAAAGATTCTGGAATTGTAGTATCATATTGTGGTATTTTATTTGTACTTTTCCTGAATTTTTGTTATGTATTTGCTTTAGTTTGAATTTGTATTTAGTTAGTAGAAGCAAGAGCAAAGACAAACCGCCAAGGGTTGGGTTACAAACCAACTCGTGACAAGACTCAAGAGTTTTCCAAGAGACGGCCGAAGACCATCAACAAAGTTTTCATCAGTGGGGGCATCCAAATCAACACCGTTGAGGAGGATTTTAATGATGATTATGTTTATCAATTGGTATATCATGATGAGGCCGCTCTAAGAAATTGGGAGGCTATTAAGATTCCTTTCATCTTTCCTGTGACAGAGTAATTTGCTTGTTTTGTTTTGTAATTTCTTTCAAAAGTTTTTCCATAACCCTGCCCAAGGTTATTGGATTATTTTGCATGGCCAAATGCTTTCAATTTAATATTAATCAATGAAGATGTTTTATTAAAATCCTCATTTGTTTGTCTATTTCTTTTTTTGCTTTTACCTTAAAGAAAATGGCATTTCTTTTGAAAACTAGCAAAAATGTATTCCTTTTGTGTTGTGCATTTGTCTTTGTGTGATTTAATAAATCAAGTCGTTCAAAAACATGCAGTGAAATTCCAAAACCTGTTGAATCCAATGACTATGCCTTCCTTCCTGACTTTGATTCACCATAAATCAAGCTGAAGACGAAGACGACGAAGATTTTGAGATTCTGAATGAGTTGGCAAGAATGTCTGAGTATGAATATACAGATTTACAACCGCACCAAGAGAAGGTTAATGCCATTAATCTTGGCACTGATGAAAACAAGAAAGAAGTCAAGATTGGGGCAACGCTTGGGGCAGAGATCAAGCAGCGGCTAGTGAAGCTTCTAGAAAAGTATGTCAATGTATTCGCTTGGTCATATCAAGCTATGCCTGGTTTGGACACCTCCATAGTTGTTCATAAATTACCTCTATGACCTGAGTGTCCATCTGTAAAACAGAAGCTTAGAAATACTCAACCTGATATGGCTCTCAAGATCAGAGATGAAGTCAAAAATCAGATTGACATCGGTTTCTTGGTAGTATCCAAGTACCCAGAATGGGTGGCCAACATTGTGCCCATATTAAAGAAGGATGGCAAAGTTAGAATGTGTGTAGACTACATGGATTTGAACAAAGTCAGTCCAAAGGACAATTTCCCTCTATTGCATATTGACACCTTGGTGGACAACACTGTTAAATTCACTGTTTTCTCTTTCATGGATGGTTTCTCAGAATATAATCAGATCAGAATGGATCCCGAAGACATGGAAAAAACCATGTTCATCACACCCTAGGACACTTATTGTTATAAAGTCATGCCTTTTGGATTAAGGATCGTAGGAGCCACTTACCAAATAGCTATGGTCATATTATTTCACGACATGATGCACAGAGAAATTGAGGTATATGTCGATGATATGATAGCCAAATCTCAAAGTGAAGAGGACCATTTGGATCATCTATTGAAGCTATTTATAAGGCTCAGGAAGTGTCAATTGAGGTTGAATCCTGCCAAGTGTACTTTTGGAGTAAGATCTAGAAAATTACTTGGTTCCATCGTTAGCCAACGAGGGATTGAAGTAGATCCTGACAAGGTACGAGCTATCCAAGAGATGCCAGCTCCGTAAATTGAAAACCAAGTTAGAGGTTTCCTTGGGAGACTAAACTACATCTCCAGATTCATCTCCAACACAACTCCTACTTGTGAGCCGATCTTCAAGTTGTTACAAAAAGATCATACTGTTATTTGGAATGAAGACTGTTAGTAAGATTTCAAAAAAATCAAAGGTTATCTCTAAGAACCTCCAATCTTGATTCCTCCTATACCTAGAAAACCTTTTTTCATGTACATGATTGTGCTTAAGGGATCAATGGGCTGTGTATTGGGTCAGCATGATGAGTCCAGATGAAAGGAACATGACATCTACTATCTTAGCAAAAAGTTCACTGATTGTGAAAGTCGTTACTCACTTTTGGAAAAAACATGTTGTGCTTTAGCTTGGGCTGCCAGACGTCTGAGGCAATACATGGTATGTCATACCACTTTATTGATTTCCAAGATGGATCCAATAAAGTACATCTTTGAGAAACCTGCTCAGACAGGAAGGCTCGCCCGTTGGCACATGCTCTTGTTAGAGTATGATATCCAGTACGTCACTCAAAAGTCCATCAAAGGCAGTATCTTGTTAGATTACCTCGTCGAACAACGAGTAGAAGATTATGAGCATCTCAAGTTTGACTTCCCGGATGAAGATATTATGCTAACCAAGAAATACTGCGAAGACCCAGGCCCAGACGAAGGTCCTGAACCTGGTTCCCGATGGAAAATCATGTTTGAAGGTGCTTCCAACCAAAAGGGGCATGGTATAGGCGCCATCTTAATGAACCCAGGTGGTGGGTATACTCCTTTCACAACAAGATTATGTTTTGAATGTACTAACAACATTACTGAATATGAAGCTTTTATTTTGGGACTGGAAGCAGCAATTGATCTCCGAATCAAGACTCTAGAAGTCAGTGGTGACTCAACGTTAGTTATCTACCAAGTCAAGGGTGAAAGGGAAACCCAAAACGAGAAATTAATCCCGTACAAAGCTTATATTATGGAAATGATTGAGTATTTTGACGAGATAACCTTCAGGTATGTGCCAAGGTCTGAAAACCACGTCGATGATACTTTAGCTATGATGGCTGCTATGTGGCAGGTCCATTTTGTTAATGAAGCAATGCTCATCCGAATTGAGGGAAAGACCGAGCCTGCTTATTGCTAAATGGTAGAAGAAGAGTCTGATGGGAAACCGTGGTTTCATGATATTAGACAGTACTTACCAAATCAAGAGTATCCAGCTAACGCCACTTCGCTTGACAAGAAGACTTTGAGAAGGTTAGCATCCAAGTTCTTCCTTATCAATGATGTGCTATACAAAAGGAATTACGACATGGTCCTGCTTAGGTGTGTCGACAAACGAGAAGTAGACTTGTTGATGCAAGACATCCATGAAGGAACGTTTGGCACCCATGCCAATGGTTATTCTATGTCCAAAAGGATCCTGAGAGTTGGATACTACTGGTTGACTATGGAAATCGACTGCATCCAATATGCCAGAAAATGTCATAAATGCCAAATTTATGCGGACAAGGTGCACGTGCCTCCGACATTGCTGAATGTTTTATCATTGTGGTGGCCTTTCTCTATGTGGGGCATTGATATGATTGGAACAATTAAGCTCAAACTTCCAATGGGCACCGGTTCATTCTAGTCGCCGTTGACTATTTCACAAAGTGGGTTGAAGTTGCATCCTACGCCAACATAACCAGACAAGTGGTTTCCCGATTCATCAAGAAGGAGATTATCTGCCGATATGGAATCCCGAGCCGGATTATCACAGATAATGGGACTAATTTGAATAACAAGACTATTAAAGAACTCTATGATAACTTCAAGATTGAACATCACAACTCTTCTCCTTATCAACCAAAGATGAATAGAGTTGTTGAAGTCGCAAACAAGAACATTAAGAAGATTGAGCAGAAAATGGTTGTAACCTATAAAGATTGGCATGAGATGTTACCATTTGCTTTACACGGATACAAAACATTTGTTTGCACTTCAATAGGGGCAACCCCTTTTTCCTTGGTATATGGGATGGATGCAGTCCTTCCCATTGAAGTAGAGATACCTTCTTTGCGAGTCCTGATGGAAGGTAAGTTGGAAGAAGCCGAATGGGTCAGAGAAAGGTTCGATCAGTTGAACCTCATCGGCGAGAAGCGAATGAATGCCATGTGCCACAACCAACTATATCATAAAAGGATCAAAAGATACTTTGACAAGAAGTTCCGTATTCGATATTTTCGAGAAGGAGAACTCGTACTCAGGAAGATATTGCCAACTCAAAAAGATTCGCATGGAAAGTGGATGCCCAACTATGATGGCCCATTTGTTGTGAAGACAGCTTTCTTTGGCAGTTCACTCATCCTCACAACAATGGATGGAGAGCAACTTGCACATCCAGGGAACTTTGATGCAGTATGAAAATATTATGCCTAAATAACCCGATAAGTCAAAAACCCAAAAGGGCGGCTTATGCAACAATGGGTATCTCGGTGGATCATAACCTATGAAGGAGATCCAGAAAAAAGTTAGGGATGAAATGAAAAATGAGCTCGCTAAGTTGAAAACCCAAACGGGCGGCTTAGGAAAAAATGAGCGTTGCAGTGGATTGAAAACCCGTAAGGACGATCCAGGAAAAAGTTAGGGGCAAAGGTATTTCACTGCATCAGATGGTTGTCACCTCTGTAGAAGATTACACGAGAAGTTCATTTCAACCGCTCTTGTCAGAAGTGAGATCTTGGAAGACTCTTAGTCATTAGGGATAGATTGTCATTGGATCCAATGTGACCTTTTCCCCTATTGCCATTTTCAATTGTAATTGTTCCATGGAGCCTTGTCGTTTCCAAGCTACCATTCTTGAATAAAATCAGATTTTTGCACCATTCGTATATTTGACATTTACTATATTCATTACTTTTCTTTGTTATGCAAAACATCGCTTATTTGTTAATATCGATTTTTGAAAGCAAAATATTTTGAACTTAAAAACAACTTTTGAAAACTTAACAGAATATAAAGTTGCTTTGACTCATGAGAAGATTCAGTGGAAATCATATATTTACCAAGAAGTCTTAGGGCGGCAGAAGCCTTGATGTGCCATCTCAGCAATATTGGCCCCACCAAAGAGCAATTTCTCTGGTACCTCTTATCTGATGGAAGTTTTGAATACCCATTCTCAGAATGAAGGCTATGACTCCCTAAAGAAGTTTGTGTTGGCTTGCCTAAGCCCCGTTTTTTCCCCCAATGAAGTGGAGTAGATTATTTCCCCTAGTGAGTGGGTTTTGTCCCCATTGAAGTTACCAAGGACACTTTGTTTCCCAGGATTCGATGTGACCCCTGTTTCCCCCAACAAAGTAGATTATGGTCTATCTTCCCCTCTGAGTCTGCTGTTCCGTGTCTCTCGTTAGAGTCGGTCCTCGCACGTCTCTCTGCATTTGTGAAGAATATGGAATCTCTCACAACTTCTCAGCACCAAGGACTCCTCAACAAAATGGTATTGTAGACAGGAAGAATAGGTCATTGGTGGAGCTTGCAAGGACAATGCTTACCGATTCGAATCTTCCAAAATATTTTTGGATGGATGTGATTAGTACGGCATGCTTTGCAACTAATAGAGTAAATATTAGACCTATTCTTAAAAATACTCCCTATGAACGTTTCAAAGGGAGAAAACTAAACATTGCTTACTTTCGCATTTTTGGATGCAAGTGCTTTGTCTTGAACAATGACAAAGACAATCTCGGTAAGTTTGACGAGAAATTTGATGAAGGCATATTTCTTGGCTACTCTCTCTCTAGTAAGGCTTATAGAATTTATAATAAAAGAACTTTAACTATTGAAGAATCAATGCATGTTAAATTTGATGAATCTAACCCCTCCAAGGAGGAATTTATTTTATGTGATGATGATGATGATATTGTAGATTTTCCTAAAGAAGGTACTTCTCAATCAAATGATCAACCTAAGCATCAAGAAGAACCGATTCAAAAAAATTCAAAAGACGATGATCTACCTAAGGAACGGAGAACACATAGAGATCACGCGATTGATAAAGTAATTGGTGATATTAGTCAAGGCGTTACAACTAGACTCAACCTCAAGGATGCATGCTTGAATATGGCGTTCGTATCTCAAATTAAACCTTCCAAAGTTGATGAAGCCTTAGGAGATGACCAATGGATCATTGTATGCAAGAAGAGTTAAACCAATTTAAAAGGAATCAAGTTTGGGAACTTAATCCCAGGCCAAGTGATAAACACATCATAGGTACCAGATAGGTGTTTAAAAACAAACTTGATGAGAATGGGATAATTATTTGAAACAAGGCAAGATTGGTTGCCCGAGGATATAATCAAAAAGAAGGAATTGATTTCGAAGAAACTTTCGCTTTGGTTTCAAGGTTAGAAGTTATTCGTTTATTACTTGCTTATACATGTTCATTGAATTTTCAGTTTTCCCAAATGGACGTCAAGAGCGCATTCCTGAATGGCTACATCAATGAAGAAGTCTATGTCAATCAACCTCATTGCTTTGAAGACTTCAAGAATCCATCACATGTCTTTAAGTTGAGAAAAGCTCTTTATGGCTTAAAGAAAGAACCAAGGGCATGGTATGACCGACTCAGCAATTTTCTATGCGAAAAAGGATTTGAAAAGGCTAAAGTAGATAAGACCTTGTTCATCAAGAGAATTAAGGATAACACTTTATTAGTTCAAGTCTATGTTGACTACATCATATTTGGATCAACCAACAAAGATCTTTGTGAGGAATTCTCGTTGGTGATGCAAGGAGAGTTTGAGATGTCTATGATGGGAAAAATGAATCACTTCCTTGGATTACAAATAAAGTAGATGAAGGATGGCATCTTCATCAACCAAGCCAATTATTGCAAAGAGTTGTTGAAGAGATTTGACATGGATGGTTGTAAAGCAATGTATACTCCAATGGGATCCGAAACTTATGTTGATCAAGAAGAATCGGGTATCTTAGTTGATATCACGAAGTATCGAGGTATGATTGGTTCTCTATTGTATTTGACGGCAAGCCATCCTGACATAATGTTTAGTGTGTGTTTATGTGCTCCGTTTCAAGCAAATCCAAAGGAATCACATCTCACTGCAGTAAAGAGGATCATGAAGTATCTCAAAGGAACAACCAATGTTGGACTATGGTATCCAAAAGGTAGTATCTATAACTTAGTAGGTTATTCTGACTCGGATTATGCAGGTTGCGAAATAGATTGCAAAAGCACGAGTGGAACATGTCACATTCTAGGTAATACGTTGGTTTCTTGGTCCTGTAAGAAGCAAGCACGTGTTACTCTTAGCACAGTTGAAACAAAATACATTGTGGCGGGAAGTTGTTGTGCACAGATCCTTTGGCTCAAACAATAACTACATGATTATGGACTGAATCTCGGATGTGTTCCTCTAAAGTGTGATAGTACAAGCGCGATCAACACTACAAAGAGCCCTATCATGCACTCAAGGACAAAACACATTGATATTTGACATCATTTCCTACGAGATCACGTTCTCCAAAAAGAAGTTGAAGTTACTTTCATGGATACACATAATCAACTGGAAAACATCTTCACAAAACCACTTCCAAAAGAAGCCTTTTACAAGATTTGGAGGGAACTTGGAATTCTAGATGAAGGTGGTGTGTAAATCTTCAATAATAATTCATTATTTATCTAAAAATAATGCCAAGGTATACTTATACTATATGATTTATTATTTTCTATATGATCAAAGTTGAGAATTTTCACAAATTGTATTCTTACATGAGGTAATGTCCAATTTTATAACATGTTTGATCTTTCCATATGTGCATTATATCTTATAATAACATGTTAAAATGATTCTTTATGAAAAACTCATATTGGTTAAGAGATATGAAGTTGCTGTTTTTTGGCTTGTGGTAACCGATTACTCATTCCTGGTAACCGATTACCTCTATTGCATTTTCACTTCTGTTTGATGTCTGAGGTATGGTAACCGATTACCTCTTTTGAATTTTCACTTCTATTTGTTGTATGTGGTATGGTAACCGATTACCCATTCCTGGTAACCGGTTACTACTGATGCGTTTTTCAAAAAAATTTCCTTAAAACAAAATTAAAAAAGCCCATTAAAAGTCCACTTTATATTTCTTTTACTCTTTCAAAAGCACTTATTCAGACTTTAAGTCATTTTTTACTCTTCCAAACTCATTCTCTTCACTCTTCCATCTTCTCCTCTTCTCCATTAAAGAGTGGGTCAACAATCTTCAATACCCACTAGCACATTTCTCTCTTTAAATACCTCAATAAAGCTCATCTTTCTTCATCTCAATCCAAATTTCATCTGTGAAACCTTAAAAGCTTCCACCAACAGCAATGGCACCTAAGATGCAAAACAAAGGGAAGAAGAAATTCAGAGAAACAAGTTTAGAACCCACTAAAGAAGAACAAGCTCAAACTGTCAAGGCAGGAAGGCTGAACTTCAACATTCAGAATCATCCACTGATGTTGGTAAAGTATGTGAGTCTCAATTCCTTTCCTGCTCATAGCTTTGATTTCCCTGAACTTTTGAAATCTCAAGGCATATATAAGCTTGTTAATAACGTTGGACCGGTTTATCCGGATTTGGTTAAAAAATTCTAGACTACTTATAAGTTGGGACTTGATGACTTTGGAGATTTGATAATGCAAACTACTATAAAAGGGTAACAATTTCCATGAACTTAGAAGAATTAGGCCAATGCTTAGGCATCTCTTATAATGGAGAAAATATCATATATGGCCTTCAATTAGAAGCTGACCCTTGGAAAAAATTTTCTAGCATGAGTTATTATATTGAAATTTCCAAGATAACTCAAGAAGAGCTTTTAAGCGGACAAAATCCTGAAACCTCTAGGGTCTTTAAGCTGGCCAAAAATCTTACTGTGAGTTACTGCATATTGCATTTCATCCTTGCTTACATACTTGTCCCAAAGCACTCCAATAATTCTCAGGTGAGTGATATGAAGGTTCAACTCTTGTTTGCTATTAAGAAGAATTTGCAGGTCAACTGGGCATATGTGTTCATGCACCATATGTGTCATATCAAGTCTCTTACTAGAGGACTTCCTTATGGGCAAATCATTTCCATAATTCTATAGGCAAGCTCTATTCGTCTTTAAAGAGAACCACAAACCATGATGACCGCAAGGGTTAATGAAATCAATGTCACCACAGCTACAAAAAAAACACTGGTATTATGCAAAATGATGACAAACAGTTTGTCTACAAGGATGCTACATCTTCTTCTACTGTTGTTCCTATTCCAGAAGAAGGCTACATAAATGAGGTTATCTATAAAAAGATAGTAGCTCTTGAAAACAAGTTTGATCTTAGTACATGTAAACACAGGAAAGATATGGCCTATATGCGTAAAAATGTTCAAATAACTGGCTATGCAGCAACTCCGAGCTCTCAAGAAAGAAGAAGAAGAAGAAGAAGAAGAAGAAGAAGGAGATGTAGATGAAGAAGAAGATGAAGAAGAGGATATTATGTCTGAAAGTGACTGAATAATAATTTCTATTATTATGTTTTTGTTTTATGATCTAAGACCTTTTTGTTTATGTCTTATAGTTCTATTTTATGTTTTTATGATGTAACTAGTACAATATGTTCAGTTCCATTTGTTATGTTTTGTTTCGTGTTTGTGACATATTCTTAAACATGTTGTGTTCTGCTTTATGTTCTTGTTTTTAGTCTTTTTTCCACATGTGTGTTTCTTGTTGAAAAAATTTTCCTATCCTTTTTGTTGTTGACAAAGAGGGAGAAGAATTTCATGTGTTTGTATACTGCAAAAACTCTCTTAAATCATAGATTAAGGGGGAGCACTTGAGCACTTGTTATAAAAGCTGCAAAAACTTCCAAAGAAGATGTTGTCATCATCAAAAAGGGGGAGACTGTGAAGACATGGCTTTTCAAGCGGTTTTGATGATGACATACTCTACAACATGCAAGGATGGATAAAAGAATCTCAAAGAAATCAAGTTTGAAGAACTTCAATTTCGAATCAATATATCAAGACTTGGTAAAGAATGAAGACAAAGTTTTACATAAATGAAGGTACAACATGCAGCTTCTATATAGCTTGTACAAGTGTTCAACTTCATCTCTCATTCTTGCATATCATATTGAAAATGTTTTAAATTATTACAATGCATTTTTGCCTCTGTTTCAAAATGTTTTTGCATATTCTGTTCAGAGTAACCGGATACCACTTCCTGGTAATCGATTACCATGTGTTATCTTTCAAATTTTTTAAAATGTTACGGCTGGTAACGAATTACCCACACGTGGTAAACGATTACCACTGGTGCAGTGAGCCAGAAAAGTGCATCTGTTGGAAGAATTTTGTTTTCTCATTTCTTCTTGAACCATAGCAACTCTTGGCCATTTGAACTCTTTTGAAAAGGTGTTTAGAGGCATTTATATACCTCATAATCTCAGACTTGGTGATTAACCTTCTTGCAAAATTCAAATTTTATTTTCATCTATCAATTTCCAATTTTTTAGAAGTGTCAAAAATTCTTCATTTTCAAGAGTGAAACTATTATACTTCAAATTTCATTATTTCATCATAGTTTCATTCCTCTATCTTTAGACACTTGTATTTGATATGTAAGAGTTAATGTTTCAAGAAGAAGATCAGTTGCAAGATTGATATTTGAAGATTGTTGCAACTTACTCAAATCAGAATTTATTTCCTCTTTGATTACATCTTATTTTTCCAAGATTGTTGGAAATAAGTTTGTAAGGTTGTAACTTTGTTGTCCAAGATTGTCGGAAACAAGAGGTCCATTTGAGAGGATTTTTCTCATTGAACTTAGTGAAAAATCCAAGAGGATTGTTCTTGGTGTTTGATTTGTTAGAGTCTATATAGAAAGACTAGATAGAAGTCTTGTCTTAGGATCTAACAATATTGAAAAATCTCTTTCATGTTGAAAGGGGGCTAGAGTACTCTCAAACTGTAAGGGGAACCAGAATATATTGCCATGTCTCTTTACTTTCCGCTTTTACTGCATTCATCACTTAGTAACTTTTAGGAAATTAAAACAATCTACATCAAGACCAAAAAAAGATTTTGAGTACCTAATTCACCCCCCTCTTAGGTGTAACTCTAATTACAACATCATATCTTGGCAGAGGATTGCCAATGAGTGGTGTCAATGTTCTTTTCTGAACCAACTAAAACTGAAGTAAATGTTGTAGTAATTTAGAGTATGGCATAGGCGGAGTCTCGAACTGCCTATTTTCCATCCTTGGTCGATCTGGATATTGCGAGGAGCATTATGTGGTTGCTAAGGTGCAGCCGAAATGGCCACATTAGCAACCTGGTGTGGATAATTTTGATTGGCTCTTCCTTTACCCCGATAAGAATAAATAGAATTAGTGTCCCCTTCTCTCTTCTTGGAACCTCCAGCATACGGCTTCTTATTTCCTCCAGACAAGGAACCATTACTATTTCAAATCTTCCCAGCCCTGATTACAATTTCTACTCTTTCTCCAGCCATTACCAAGTCTGAAAATCCCGCGGATGCGCACCTAGCCAACTTCTCGAAATAAGGCCCCGAAAGGGTACCCGTGAACATATAGATGATATCTCTCTTTATCATTGGAGGTTGAACTCTGGCCGCTAACTCACGTCATCTCTGGGTATATTCCTTGAAACTTTCATTTCCTTTCTGAACCATATTCTACAACTGAGTTCTATTGGGCACCATATCACTATTGTATTGATATTGCTTGACAAAAGATTCAGCAAGATCTTTCCAATTTCTGATGTAAGTCCTCTCTAGTCCCATATACCACTCCAAAGATGCCCCAGCTAGGCTATCTTGGAAGCAGTGCATGAGCAACTTCTCATCCTCAGAATAGACATATATCTTCCGATAGTTGGCCCGGATGTGAGTTTTGGGGCAAGTCGTTTCCCTATACTTGTCAAAGTTTGGGACTTTGAACTTGTGAGGGATCCTCACACCTGGGACCAACCCGAGATCATTCATGTCGAGATCAAAAGCATTCTGGTTCTCATAAGCACACATTCTTTCTTCAATCATCTTGAATTTATTATCCACTTTAGAGGGAGACCAGCATCCAGGTCACGTATAGAAAATGTGTTTTCCTGTCTGTCTTCCTCCCACTGATGGTTGTGAGCTCTACCAGCTCCATGGGCAGCACAAACACTTCCACCACCAACACCACTAGGAATTCCACCAGTAACACCTCCGCCTGGAGTAACAACCACACCTTGCCCCACCTCCGCCCGGAGGAATGACAACACCAGCAACACCTCCGCCCGGAGGGATAACAACATTACCACCTGGATGAACCACCCCACTGTCATCGACTCTGGGAGTGTCAACTAGAGGCTGAACCAAAGTCCTCAACTGTTCTTGCCCTTGGGCCACGTTCTGCATCAATTCCATGAATTGAGTCATGCGAGTCCGCACTTCCAACAACTCTGCTTGAATCTGATCCATAATCCGCTTTTGATTTCCTCTTATATGATACCTATGAATACGAGGATATGTTATCCTGCTGAAGAAAACCAGATAGATACGAGAAAGGCCAGCCCATAACACCTGCGATGCATATGAGTATGATAATGTGAACGCAAATGTCATGTTTGAATGTTTCCAAGGTATTTTACACCTTGATGACTCTCTTCTGACCTCTCTCTCTTTAACTTCAAGCAATAGCTTCAACTTTTCAATCTAGTAGTGGAGTTCATCCTCTTTCATCTTTAGGGCCGTCACTGTGGCATTCCATTGATTGTGTAACTTTGAGATCTCAAGGAGAGCTCTGTCCATATCTTTCTTTCTCTATTGCAGGATGTTGTTGGCGCTCTTCAGATATTGGCCTATCCTCTCTCTACTCTTGATTTCATATTCTAGTTCTTTCTATCTCTTGACTAGACGTTCTGTCTTCACCTTGGATACATAGACTGCTTCATTTAAGCATGACCCAACCGAGAGACCTTCATCTTAATTTCTTCATTCTCTTTACGGAGTTCTGCTTTTTCGGCCCAAAGATTTTTATGCCTCTCAATCTCCACCGTCGTGGGTTGTTCGATCTCTAGAGGATACAAAAGTGCTTCTATGTGAAAAGGAAATCCGACAATCTCAGCTCTGCTCTGTACCCATTCCATATAGGGAAGGTTGTCTCTAGAATTACTCTTGCCCAAGGATGATCTTCCCCTTCTCTAAATAGTACCCCAAGCTCTCACGGCTTTTCTAATTGTTTCAAGATCCTCTGTCATGTTGTAGTACAAGGATCCTTCCACTTCTTCGTCTGTTGAAGGATCTCTTAGCACGTACCCCGGTTGTCTCCTGGTAAGGGAAGGATTGTAGTTGATTCCATCCCTTATTCCCATGAGAGGCATGTTAGGAAACTCACCACAATTGTATATCATCTCATCCTCCACAACCTCTTGTAAAGGAAACCAGACAATCTCAACTCTGCTCTGTACCCATTCCATATAGGGAGGGTTGTTGATACCATTCCTTTGCTTTTCGCTCGTGGTTTTGACACCATTTCCCTTTCTTTCTCCATTTTAGTTCCTTGAACTATAGAGCTCTGACTTCCTCATAGTATTATGAGGATACGTAGGCACAAGATCGCGAGATCTTGACAAGTAACCTTCTTCCAATCTTCTTTTCTTTCTTCTTTCTTCCCTAGTTCCATGAACTACGAAGCTCTGAATTTCTAAGTAGGCACGAGTGGCCCAATCCTCCCCGAGCACCTTCTTCATCCCTTTTCCCTTCCCTCTTTAGCTAGTAGCCTTTAGATAGATAACTCATCTAAGCCTAGAAGCAAGCATAATGGTTCCCATCGAGTACGACAGATGCGTGGGGTGCTTATACCTTCCTTTCATATAACCGACTCTCTTACCCGTTTCTCTTCCCCTTGGGGTTTATCGATATTTTCCTTGCCATTTGGGAATAAATAAAGTTTGTTGGTGACTCTATCGTATCTTTGAGCGCGCGATGAGCTCATGCAAAATCCCGCTGGCTTCAATGCCTAATCGAGTGTATAATTGTTTATGGAAGTCTCTTAATGATTGGTAACGACTCTATATTTAAACCTTCCAACATTAATATATTATTTACCATGCCTAATCGATTAGGTCAATAATTTGGCACATGAATTATTTCCAAATTTACACCTCACTTCGGCTTATAAATAGATAGCTTCTCTAATGTTTTTCAAAATCTAGAAAATATGAAAAACCTCACTTTTCATTTCTCTCTTAACTTTACTAAATATTTCATAAATTAATCTCGTATTCGTGAGCTTAACCCAGTTAAAAGATTTATCGGTTCGAGATCTACCTGGTGCAAAATCTCACTCGGTTTCTAAGTTCATATCGAATAAAAGCTCAGAAAGTTTGAGATCGTCTTGGTATAAATCTCGGTTCGGTTTGGAGGATAGCTAACTTAAAAACTCCATCATAGTTTATGGTCAGCCAGTATAAAGTCACGATTCGGTTCGGAGGATAACCAACTTCAAACTTCTTCTTTGTTCAAGATTAGCCTATGAAAAGTATCCCTTTAATGTGAAGACTAACCTCTATAACTTGTTCTTTGTTTGGTTTTGAGACTAACCACTTTAAGCAATGTCTGTTGTTTAGTTATAAATTATCATGAAATTTTCATTTACTTGTACAAGCGGGTTTATCGACATTACCTTATAAAAACTCTTAAGCATTGTGGATACCTTCAAGATCAAGTCTTAGGGAGAAGAGTAATTCACTTTATTAGACCAAACCTCTGAAGTTGAATGTCTCTAATACATTAAGAGGGAGACTATGGATGTCTATGGAATGGTTTTGTTGTTTGTATCTTAAGCTTTATTTTGGTGTTAGTCTTATATCATTGAGCCTCCTCTTCAATTGTGAATTTTTTAGGATCAAGTTCTAGATCCATATAATTTTAGCGTGCATAATTCAAATTGTTTATGTTTTAGTATGAACAATATATCTCAAGTCAACTAGTCGATTTTTTGGAACAAGAACAACATTTTTGAAAACTTCAAATTTTGAGAATTTGGGTCTTTGATTCGAATCACAAAACCATATGAGTTAAATCAAACTAAATAGGGGAAATAAGAATTTGGTGATAATGTGAGTCGAATCGCAGGTTACGCATGATTTGAATCATGTAACTATGTGACTCAAATCACAAGTTACACATGAGTTTAATCATGAATATCTTGTCATCCTTGCCTTGTTTGAGCCAAATCATGACTTTAATGACTCCAATCACAACTTGCATGTGTCAAATTACAATATATACTTGACTCAAGTCATATAAAAATGGGTTTCTCATAAAGTGTAGATCTTGTTTCATATTAATTTTCCTCTTGACTAAAATCTCTCAAGTGTTCATGACTCTAAAAAACATGATTTTTCACTACTTTATGTGCTTCATCTCCAACACCTATAAATCATTTTCTATAAAAAATCATTCATAATCTTACAAAACATTTACTTTCATTGATGATTTAAAAATTCACAAACCGCTTGTTTTCTCATTTTTAAAAAGAGTTTTGAATCTTTCTTGAACACTTGCAAATGACTTCTTTCATTTTCTATCTCATTATTTTTTATTGTTGCATGGATTTGAATCTTATCTTTCAATATTCATGATTGACTGAGGAGATTCGTTTTAAGTGTAATGTTTCTTTAAAGATTTGAATAAGATTTCAGAGGTTCGCAAGGGTGTGTGGTGTTTTGACTAGTTCTGACAATTCTAGTGGAAAAAAAGGAGATTATTCTCTCTAGTTTACCTTGGTAGTGATGTGTGAAATGCTATAGACATGGTAGGAATTCTTCTCAATCTTCAGATAGACCAATGCTCAAGATACTAATAGTTTTGATTAAATATTTCCACAAACGAAGACTTGGGAGCGGGTTGTTGGGATGGAAGATTCAAGAAGAGAATTTCATAAATGTTTTCCATAGAGTTCAATTTGTGGAGTTGTGTGTAATTAAAAGATCTAGAGAGAAGAAATTTATTTATCGATATTCATTTTTGACTTATGATTTTACAAACTCTTATAATTTTGTTACAAATTATATTGGAAGACTAACAAATTTTCAATGGGAAACCATTAGAAATTGGATTAAGCACAAAGCTGAAGGTGTGAAAAATACACAAGAAAGGGGGGGTTTGAATTGGGTATTCACTTCATTAATATGTTTTCTCGTTTCTTCACTTGTTGCTTTCTATAGAGTTCTTTAAGATGCATTGCGGAAGCATATATAATAAAGCATAACACAAGTAAAGAACACATGATATATCCTGGTTCACTTGAGCAACTCTCAAGCTAATCCAGTCCACCCTTCCAAGGTGATTTCTCCTCACTCAAGCAAGGACTTAATCCACTATAACCAAACTGATTACAGTTGCACAAGCTAACTGCAAGTGACTAACAAATAGACAATGACACATTCAGGGATCCCCAAGGATATAACGTTCATTGACACCTAATAGAATCCGATCAAATAAGATCTCCTATTAGTTTCCACAAATGACAACTGTCACTTGTCATCTTAAGTATTCTGATCTTCACAAGAACACTTGAGGAACCACTAATTCAAAATTGAATTTGTGTTGCCGGAGATTACATGAGTGCTTCTTATCAAGCAGATTACTCCTAATTAAGTACATAGCAAGTATTGAGCAACAACTCCTTGCTTCCTAATACAGAAACTAATCTAAAGATAAATCTCTACGAGATTATTAGAACAGTAGTTCCCATATTTCTTAAAAGCTTTCTTATGTGAGCATTGCGGCTTCTTAGCATAAAGCTTTTTTTGCTAATCAACTATGTTGCTAACTTCACTCGTCAGCATCATTGCTTTGTAACAAGCTGGCTTGCTTTGTAATGAGCTAACTTTCTTTGTAATTAGCTAACATTTGAATGAATCAAATGTTCTTCTTTTATAGTGCATTCAAAAGAGACGTTGTAAGGATAGAGATGTCCATTCAAATATTCCAACGGTCATTTCCCAACGAATAGAATACTCACATGTTGTATAGTACTGACATCACTTTCTTTTCCTTTTCTTGCAACATTAATATATCATTGTGGGAGACAACTCTTATCCACCAATGATGTGATCTTCATTTATCAGCTTGGATAGATCAGCTTCTGGCTTTGGTTCTTCTGATGATATATCTGTTGAGTAGTTTAGAAACAACTTTGGTATGATAACGTAATAACATAAGAGTCTGACTTCAGCACTTTGTTTATCAGAGTTGACAGCAACAGCTTATCTGATTAACACGTCTTCATCTGGGTGAAGCTATATAATCTTTATCTTCATAATTTAGTCTTCAGAGTCTTTCTGCACTTGGTCTTCAGAGCCTTCAGCCTTCAGAGCTTCAAGTCATCAGAGTCTTCAGCACGTAGTTCTTTAGAGGATTATATCTTCAGAGTCTTCAAAGTCTTAATCTTCAGAACCCTTAAGTCTTCAGAGTCTTTTTGTACTTAGTCTTCAGAGCATTCATCCTTCAGAGCTTCAAGTCATCAGAGTCTTCAGAGCTTGGTTCTTCAGAGGACTATATCTCAGATGCAATGATAGCTTCTAGATCAGATACACTTCTCAGAGTAGAATCCACAAGAGCATTGCAACTACAATATACAACATCTTTGGATCTTTCTAGTTGTGATTGGATACAGAGTCATACTTGCTTCTTGAATACGCTTTGATTTCTTTCAGATCAGATGCACTTCTCAGAGCAGAATCCACAGGAGCATTGCAACTGCAATATACAGCATCCTTGGAACTTTCTGATCGTGAACAGATACAGAGGCAAACTTGCTTCTTTAATAAGCACTTTATGTCACGTCACACACAATAACTCCATATTGAATTTAATGCACTTCTTGATATTGTTTGTTGATTTGATATCTTTATTTAACGATCTGCACACAACAAACATTAGAACATAAAATGGTTCTTTCACAAATACTTACTTGTTATCATCAAAACATAGAGATAACATGTAGAGACAATTCTTGCTCTTACAATCTCCCCCTTTTTGATGATGACAAAAACATGTATTTTGATAGAACATTTTATACATGGTAATCATCAAGCATTAACATATTCAGAGTTTCAAGCAACAGCTCCCCTTAAATGTTTAACCTTAAAAATTCTTTTTATGCTTGTTCAGAGACTTTCTCTGATCCCAAGACTTACAAAATAGAAATATTTAAAAAATAAAAAACAAATAGAAGATAAGGAATACTTCACTACGATATAAGAGAGCATAAGTCTTTAGCATCTGGACTAGTTCAGCAGAACTTCCATCTTCAGATCTTTATAACTTGCTTTCTCTAAACATCGTATCAGAGCCGTATATCTTCAGAGTCTTCTAGAGCATTTTCACATCTGTTTATCAGAAGCAGAACTAGCTTTTCTTTTTCTTCAGATGAGAAGCTCCCCTTGAATTTCAGACTGGGTGAAAATCAAATATTCTGACTTGTGAACCTTTCTGAGTGAACTCCCCCTGGCTAAAATAGGTCAGATATTTAGATCTTCAGAACTCCCCCTGTATCTGATACTAGTTCTTGATTCTGAGTCTGAGACCAATTCTTGCTTTTATGAAGATTTCTGATTCTTATGCTCTGATTATCATATTCACAGACAGTTTACATATTCTGAACATTATGATACTAAAATCAAGATGACTTTAACTTTCTCTTGAACATTATTGGGTCCATCTGATTCTGAACATATGTTCACGAAGTGTATAACTTCGATTATATGAACAACCAGTTCATTTGAACTCAGAGTTCATTCATTTGACTTGTCTTTAGAATGCCTAGTGATTTTGTTCAGAGTTCCTCGGTAAAACATCAAACATACAGTTAGTAATAAACGCATGTTATATCACAGTTGATGTTTTTGCATTCTTTTTATGTTATATCAGATTATATTCTATTTCTTCAGATTATGTCAAAATCATATTCTATTTCTCCCCCTTTTTGACATCATCAAAAAAGGTGAGTTTTTATTAAAAACAAGATTTAAAAATATATTCTATTTCTCCCTCTTTTATATCAGAATAAAAAATTAAATTAATAGAGTCAAGAAATAAAACCTGAGTGCCTAATTCTTATAGGTTGACATCTTTTCCAGAATTTGTTGAAGTATGCATAGAAGAGAGTTGTTGACAAGTTTCTGTTTAGCAAATCTTTCTCTGAAAAATTGTCGTTCTTTCTTCATAGCCTGTTGATCTTCTTGAATCACACTAACATCACGTTCTCAGCGTACAAGAGTAGTTTCAGAAGAAGAACCAACTACAACAACTTGCTTAGCCTTCTCAGCATCTACAACTTCTTATGTCAATCTGACAGTTTCTTTTCTGGAATCTTCCTATGCTAAAATTCTTGCTTCTTTAGCAGCTCTTTCTTCAACTTCTTTTTGCTTCTAAGCAAGAAGTTTAAAGTTTCTTATCCTTTCTAGCTTGTCTTCTCTTTCCTTAACCATTTGAACTTCAGCTTCTAGTGACTTGAAAAGCGTCCAGATTCAAAGTTCAACCACTTCTGAAAGACGTTCCAAAAAGTCTCAAACTCTAGAGGATGAAGGTTCAACCGAGGATGAAGGTTTATTGACATGAACATACTTAGAGAAATGAATAGTGCTCAGAGGTGATATGTTGAAAGGTCAGAGGAAAAGGTTCAGAGGGATTTGCATCATCTGGTTGCTTTGAAGAGGGACCTTCAGACGAATTGGTTTACTGAGGAATACTAATTGAAGAAGGTGTTGTTGAAACCATATTCTCTTTTAACAGAGCAGATGCAGATGGAGAGGAGCTTTCAGAATCAAGACTTTCACTTTTCAGAAAGCTCATATATCTTTGAGATTCTGAGATCTTCAGAGTTATTCTTTCTCTGAGTGCTTTCCATTCTGACTTTTATCTTTCTTCATCTTGTTTCTTCAACATCAAAACACTATACTTCAGAAGTATCAGAGTTTGATTTGACAGAACTTCTTCTAATTAAATCTTTTATCTAGATCTCCAGATAATCCAAATCTTTAGATGATCTACGACTTCAGATTTGCTCAGATCTTTAGAAGAGCATCTTTGACACCAATAGAAGGTAATGTGCAAAAAATGCGTTCTGATTCTTCATTCTTATGCATATGATAGTTCTCCAGCTGATTCTTTAGCCAGATCATCTGATACTTCAACAAGCAGCAGCAACATATTCTGCTTCTGCAGTAGAGAGTGCTATTTTGAGTTGCTTCTTGCTGTAACAAGGATCAGATTATCTGACAGCTTCTAGATGTGCTCTTGCGTTCAACTTTCTGTACAGCTTCTGATCTACCTTTTTGCTAACCTATTCTTTTCCTAGAGTGTACGTTGAAAGGATGAGAGTCTTAGCTGGCTACTCTCTGACAGATTAATCTTCTTTCTTCTACATTCTTCTTTTGAATCATAATGATTTCTTCAGCTTCCTTTCTTTTGAATAGAAACATATCTCCTCTGATGTTTGTACCATCTTGAACAGTAGTTATAAATTCCAAATTCTTCCTTTGGTCTTCATCTTCTGATCATCCATCTTCTTATACCAATGATCACGCCTCTTTATCTTCTTCCAGACAACTTGTTTTCTGATGAACGCTAGTTTCTCAGAATAAGCATAAGCTTCAAAAAAAGTTTATGAGCTGAGGAAACTTGCTGACTTCTTGCATCATAAAAACTTATCCTTTGAATAGACGTAGTTGATCATCACAAACTATCATCAAACCAAGATGTATTTCTAGCATCTATTTGAATGACAATCTTGCTCTTTATCAACCAACATCAGATCATCTGATGGTGACTTCTTCTGCTAACCCATCTTTAGCTTCTGATTCCAAGCTTATTATCAAATTCAATCTCAAGTTCATTCTTCTACTCAATTCCAAGAGTTCAGAAGAAGGTGAACATCAACAAATACATTCATGTATCAACAGCTTTACTGAACAAATTTCCTTTATGATATTTCTTCAGAACCTATCAAGGCTTCTGCTTTATCTTCTGGAGAGATTCTCTACATCAGACTTTCGAACCATAACTATTAGAGTTATGTTAGTTAGTACTTCTTGTCATCGACATTCAATCTTTCCCAGAAGATCTTCATCAACAGATGATAGCTCAATCAATGACATCAAGCCCAGAAGTGTTTCTTCAGAGGGTTTGATACTGATATGGTTCAGATACTAGATTTCATTGATTTCCAGAATAGATTCTTCAGACTGTGAAGTTTCAACTCTACTTTTCTTATATCTGATCCTTTGATAAAGTTCCATCTTCTTCTTGTCAGAGTAAGCTTCAGATCTTCTAATGAAGTTCTATTTCTCCCCTTATCAGAGTAATCTTCAGATCTTCTGATGAAGTTCCAGAGTAAGCTTCAGATCTATGCAGCTTAGCTCTAGCGAATGTAAGTAAACTCTTCATCCAGAGGAACGCTTCAGATCAGAGCAGATCTTCGTTCTTTAGATGTCCTTGTTATCCAAAAGAGAGCTTTGTTGCTGACGTTTTAAAGCTATGCATAATCTAATTCTTAGAGCCTCTGCAGTTGCAGCCTTTGAGATAAGTGCGCTCAGAGTCTTCTGAAACATTGCTTTATACTCTTTGCTCAGAGTTTTATGAAATATTGCTTTCAACCAACCGCTCAGAGTCTTCTGTAGAGTTGCTTTCTCAAAGTCTTCTGTAGCTTTGCTTCCTCAGAATCCTTTGTAGCTTCGTTTCTTGTAAAACACTCAGAATCTTCTGAAGTATTGTGGCTTAACGTTCAGATCATTCTGTAGTCTCTGTCATGTTGTACTTCTTCAGAAGCTCCTTCACATACTTCATCTGATGTATGTAGATGCCTTCTAGAGTCTGAATAACTTGAATGCCCAGAAAGTATCTTGGCTTTCCCATCATGCTTATTTCAGCTTCTGCCTGCATACACTTAGCAAACTCCTTTCCAAGTGTAATATTTGTTGTTCCAAAAAATAATATCATCTACATAAATCTGACAGATTAAAATATCTTTCTTAATTGATTTATGAAAAAGAGTGTCATCAACCTTTCCTCTGATAAAATTGTTTTCCAGAAGAAAATTACTCAGCCTATCATATCAAGCTCTGGGAGCTTGTTTTAAGCCATAGAGTGATTTCTTTAATTTAAAAGCACGATCTAGAAATTTTTCATTTTCAAATCCAGGTAGTTGATGAACATACACTTCTTATTCAATTAAACCATTTAAAAGGTATTTTTAATATTCATCTGATTTAGATAGATGTTATTTTGAGCAACAAAGGAAATTAACAAGAGTATGGATTCTAACCTTGCCATAGAAGCATATGTCTCTGTGTAGTCAAAACCTTCTTGCTGACTAGCCTTGAAGATATGAGGAAGGATCTTGTTCTTATGAGAAGAGCTAGTAACAACATCTGAAGTAGGATCTTCTGAATTTCTCTTCTGAGCTGATCTCATATCCTTTGGTTGCGTTCTGCAGTATCTTCATCAACATATCATCCATCTGGTTTCTGGGAGACATCTTCAGAGCACAGATATTCTGATCTTCATGATTTAGAGCATCTAACTCCCATCAAGCTTCATCTTAATGCTGAGCTAACTCGTACAGAGTTATTTCAACCAGAGTTGACAATACATTTGCTTCTAAAAAGAATGTCAACTGACTTATTCATTATAAACAACACCAGTGACTTAAATCCCTTTTAAAAATAGATTGAATGACTTCTGTCATTGTATCTTTCTGAACAGCTTGACTTCAGGATCCAATCATTATGAACTTCTGAGACAAAATGTCTGATAACATCTGACTAATCACAGTTTGTTCAGCTGAGATAAGATCTCAAGTTAACAGAACTTAATTGTCCATGCTACTTCTAATAAAATCTCAAAGTTCATGTTACATCATATCCATGATGAGTTAGTGAACTTCTTTACACAAAACATCTACAAATTTCTTTGAAGCTTCTCAAGGATAACAATATTTTGATACCTTGAATCAGGAGGATCATTGCTTTAAAATTTGAACTATCTCTGTTCTAGCCCTTTTCAGCAGACTTTATTCTGAAGTTCTTATGAATCAAAAACATTAGCCAACAATATTTCTTTATTTACTAAAGAAGATTCCCAATGAGCTTTTCATGAGAAAGTCAAGAGTGGACTAATTCGTTTCTTGAAAACATCTCATACTCACATAGAAATAATCTTCAGCAAACAATATTTCTTACTTCTGATGATTTGATCTTTTGAGCGAATATGTTTTTTATCCAAACGCATTTTAAGATAAGCATTCAACACATAACATCTTAACTGATGAATCTCTCTTGTCAGCTGATTCTTCAATCTTCTTCCAAGCTCTAGTGGAGAAGATTTAGTTGTTGATAACTTCAAAACTTCAAACTTCAACGAATCACTGACTTGCTCAAGATAACCCATTTGATTACAATTTTAGTACTCATCTTCATCAAATACTGATATGAGACTGAAATTGTAAGAGAGGTGAAAAATCCCCAATAATATTTCTTCACTTGGCTTTTGGATCTTTATCTGACACTGTTAGGTGTTTGATATCCATTAATAACAGACCCGAGCTCTGATACCAACTGAAGGTGTGAAAAATACACAAGAAAGGGGGGTTTGAATTAGGTATTCACTTCATTAATATTTTTTCTCGTTTATTCACTTGTTGCTTTCTATAGAGTTCTTTAAGATGCATTGCGGAAGCATATATAATAAAGCATAACACAAGTAAAGAACACATGATATATCCTGGTTCACTTGAGCAACTCTCAAGCTAATCCAGTCCACCCTTCCAAGGTGATTTCGCCTCATTCAAGCAAGGACTTAATCCACTATAACCAAATTGATTACAGTTGCACAAGCTAACTGCAAGTGACTAACAAATAGACAATGACACGTTCAGGGATCCCCAAGGATATAACGTTCATTGACACCTAATAGAATCCGATCAAATAAGATCGCCTATTAGTTTCCACAAATGACAACTGTCACTTGTCATCTCAAGTATTCTGATCTTCACAAGATCACTTGAGGAACCACTAATTCAAAATTGAATTTGTGTTGCCGGAGATTACATGAGTGCTTCTTATCAAGCAGATTACTCCTAATTAAGTACATAGCAAGTATTGAGCAACAACTTCTTGCTTCCTAATACAGAAACTAATCTAAAGATAAATCTCTATGAGATTATTAGAACAGTAGTTTCCATATTGCTTAAAAGCTTTCTTATGTGAGCACTGCGGCTTCTTAGCATAAATCTTTTCTTGCTAATCAACTATGTTGCTAACTTCACTCGTCAGCATCATTGCTTTGTAACAAGCTGGCTTGCTTTGTAATGAGCTAACTTTCTTTGTAATTAGCTATCATTTGAATGAATCAAATGTTCTTCTTTTATAGTGCATTCAAAAGAGACGTTGTGAGGATAGAGATTTCCATTCAAATATTCCAACGATCATTTCCCAACGAATAGAATACTCACGTGTTGTATAGTACTAACATCACTTTCTTTTCCTTTTCTTGTAATGTTAATATATCATTGTGGGAGACAACTCTTATCCACCAATGATGTGATCTTCATTTATCAGCTTGGATAGATCAGCTTCTGGCTTTGGTTCTTCTGATGATGTATCTGTTGAGTAGTTCAGAAACAACTTTGGTATGATAACGTAATAACATCAGAGTCTGACTTCAGCACTTTGTTTATCAGAGTTGACAGCAACAGCTTATCTGATTAACACGTCTTCATCTGGGTGATGCTATATAATCTTTATCTTCATAATCTAGTCTTCAGAGTCTTTCTGCACTTGGTCTTCAGAGCCTTCAGCCTTCAGAGCTTCAAGTCATCAGAGTCTTCAGCACGTAGTTCTTCAGAGGATTATATCTTCAGAGTCTTCAAAGTCTTGATCTTTAGAACCCTTAAGTCTTCAGAGTCTTTCTGCACTTATTCTTCAGAGCATTCAGCCTTCAGAGCTTCAAGTCATCAGAGCTTGGTTCTTCAGAGGACTATATCTCAGATGCGATGATAGCTTCCAAATCAGATACACTTCTCAGAGCAGAATCCACAAGAGCATTGCAACTACAATATACAACATCTTTGGATCTTTCTGGTTGTGATTGGATACAGAGCCATACTTGCTTCTTCAATACGCTTTGATTGCTTTCAGATCAGATGCACCTCTCAGAGCAGAATCCACAGGAGCATTGCAACTGCAATATACAGCATCCTTGGAACTTTCTGGTCGTGAACAGATACAGAGGCAAACTTGCTTCTTTAATAAGCACTTTATGTCACGTCACACACAGTAACTCCATATTGAATTTAATGCACTTCTTGATATTGTTTGTTGATTTGATATCTTTATTTAACGATCTGCACACAACAAATATTAGAACATAAAATGGTTCTTTCACAAATACTTAATTATTATCATCAAAACATAGAGATAACATGTAGAGACAATTCTTGCTCTTTCAAAAGCGAGGACAAACATGCCAAAACTATATAAATCCCATTGTACTCTTATCTCTCTCTCTCTCTCTCTCTCTCTCTCTCTCTCTCTCTCTCTCTCTCTCTTTAATTTCACAGTTAATTGCATGATTAGGTTGTTCTTATTTCTTTCTAGAATTGTATGTCATTAGGATTTCCATTGATATCTATTTATTGTATTAGTTGTAGGTTTTGTTAGAATTGATACTTCAACTTTGTCTTAGTGTGGATTAAGCTAAAAATTATTGTTGTACAATCTTATTAGTATTGATAATTGTACGGTAACACTCCTTGTGTAATTGAGATACTATTCAATATAAATATAGTTTATCTATTTGGTTTGATTTAATTGTCAATATTGATTGTATTGTGAGTTGTTTATGTTTCTTCATGTTAGTACCAATCGATAAGAAATTTCTCTATTTGCCAAAATCGTTTCTGCTATGCAAAATAAACTTTGTTTTCAAAACTTTGATAAAATATTTTCAAACAACTTTTTATTTGGGAGGTATATTCATCCCCCCCCCCCCTCTAGATCGTTTATTGTCCATATTCTCACACAATAATTTCTCTTTCCTTAATTCTTTTATTTTCCACTTACTTTCTATACTTTGAATTTTCGTTGCGTACTTGTTTAAACACTTTGATAAAATGATTTTAAATTTTGATTTAAAAATGAGTTTATTATTAACTAATGTTTTCAAACCTCCATAACTTACCCTCTCATATGTTGTGTATGGAGTCACATGTTCAATATTTAGTCATTCCCCATTCTTGGGAAAATCCTAATGATCATTATTTGAATCATTTTCATGATGTTAGTCTTTGTCTTGATCATCCTCTTGAACTTTATCTTAACCTTTCTCTTAGTTTTTATATTGATCTTTCTCTTCTAGAGATGTTTTCTCCAAGGTACCTTCAAAATCTTCCATATCTGCTTCTACAACACATATGGGTTAGTTCAACAAAAATAACATTTATGAATTCTTGTACAATCATTGTCTTTTCGAACAAAAAGGTTTAATAGCAGAAAAAGAAAATTTTCATCACAAAGATTTTAAATACCATTTATATAGAATAATTATATGTATTATATTATTTTTGTTACACAACTTACTTAATACTAAGTAAATTGTGCCATAAAACTTCAAAAATCAAAACAACTCATCAATAGGATTATGGATCTTACCAATAGTTCCATATCCCACAATTTTACCTTTGTTGTTAATATACAAATAAACTTCTCTTCTCATAGGAATAAAATGAAATATTGTGTTTATTTATTTAGTCATATGATTTTAACAAGCACTATAAATATGAATTTTTTAGTTTGAGTTGTCAAGCATATATGGATCAGAAATTGACCTTTTAACTTTTGGTACCAAATTATTTTTGGGTCCTCAAAAGTTAGTGGAATACATATTATTATGGGTAGAGATAATTCTCATCTTCATTTCAAGATATTCTTTGTAGAAGGAAAAATGATATTTTATTGTCATGAATTTTCTTAACAAGCAAATTCAAGCGACGTGAACATTTTTATTGCAATAATTACACTTAAGAGTATTGAATTTAGTAATCTTATTTTTAAGGCATATGTAGCTAAATTTTTTATTATTTTTAGTTTCATAACCTATATCGGCTTTATTATAAGATTCTCTTTGGTTACCTAGAAGAAGATTCAAGTTATCTCTTCCTTTTGTGAATTTATCAAGCGTGTTTTGTTAATCATCATTTTTAATTTTCAAAACATTACTTTGATCACACTTGGTATATTCAACTAATACTTTGTGAGAAGTGGAAGAGTTTTGATTTAAAATAATTTGCCTCTTTTGAAGACTTTACATTTTTTATGATATTTTTTGTTTTCAAATTTGAGGGAAGTAGTTATTTTAGAGATGGAGAAGAGTTGTTTTAACTTGCTTGTTTCTTTATTTAATTTCTTGAAAATGTGAAATAGATCATGGTAAGAGAAATGTGAATTTACCTCATATTTTTAATGATCTTAAATGATAAATATGTTGGATTCTTCATCATCCAAGGATTTCATGTCAATGTCATTCAAAGCAATGTGGGCTTTCTTTGCTTCTTTTTTAGGTTTTTTGAACTTTCTATGATTCTAGTTTATTCTCTAGTTCTAATAGAAGCTTGGTATCTTGTACCCTTTATTTCCGTATTGAAAGAATATAGGAATAAATGAAGATATTTTTTATGTTGATCTTCTTGTTTCTTTCGAAGTTCTGAAGTTTGTTTTTCATGCCTTAGAAACTCTTTAAATTTACGAAATAAGTTCATGTTTTTGTCACTTTTACTTTGACAAACACCGTCTTCTAACTACATGTATTTGACATTTGTAAATTTCAGGGCAAGAATTTTATTATTTTAATTTTTACCTTCCTCATCATATGTAAGTAGTTTCAACTTCATCTTATGTTCATGCAATTTACCAAAAAGAGTAGCCAAGTCCCTGGATGACAAATCCATAGATTTATAAATCATACTGACTTTGGGTTTCCAACTTAAGTTTAAGAATCTAAGAAATTTCACAAATAATTTCTCATTTTTAAAAACTTTTAGAAGGGTTCTCATGTGATTTACAATGTGGATAAAGTGTTTCTTCACATCATAAATGTTTTCTTCATGTTTCATTCAGAAAAGTTCCTATTCATGAGTTAACATGTTCATCATTGCCTTTTTACCTCTCTTTTACCTTCATGGGTAAGTTAAAGGGTGTCCCAAATTTGTTTCACAGTCTCTCAGTAAAAAAAAAAAAAAAACCTCATCAATATCGAGAGCGATAGTGATGATAGTCTTTGCTTTCAAACTATGTTTCACTTTTATCTTTCTTCTTTGGTCCAATCATATTACTCTTTGTTTACCATAACACCATTAATTTGATGTGTGGGAACAAAAGGCTCATTCCTTACAGATTTCAAAATATCTAAATTTATCCCCTATATAAAGATTCTTATCTTCTCTTTCCACAAAGCATACTCTTCTCCATTAAAGGATAAAAGTTTATTTAGTGAATTGTTTGAACTCATTACTTCCTCTTAGGATGGATAGCCTTAAAATATGAGTTAGGATCTGATGTCAATTGTTGAAGTGACTCCAAAAATAAGGGGAAATGCTGAATTGTGTTATTTAGACATTTTGTTTATTTATTTATTTTAAAAATCTTTCTTAAAAACGGTTTATGTTAGTTCAACAGAGATACAACATTGCAGAAGGTGAAGAAGATAAAAAGTAAATAACATAAATTAAATAGATAGAATTATAGAGAGAGCATAAGATATTTATACAGGTTTGGCCTATGAACCTGTATAAATAATGAGTAATGAGCTTGTAAGTTCCATGAATAATGAGTCTTGAGCTTTTAAGTATATGGCTATGAACCTTCTTACAGCAATGGTAAATTTCACACAGGATTATACCTAAACCAAATAGAGCTTTTAATAGGATGAGCTCACAAACCAAATATATATTTTAACCGACTGATCTAAAGAAACAAATTGAGATTTTAATAGGTTAATCTAAAGAACTGAACAAGTATTGTGCAAGAGAATTACACCCTTGAACACGAAAAAATGTAGCACTCCACCAAACAATAAACTCTCACATGTATTTTTCACCCTCTTGGCGCGAAGGTAACTTTGTTAAGAAATAGAAAAGGATAAAGTATGAGAGAGTATAAGTGAGAAAGAATAGTTATAGATTCGATTTCAAGTGTGAAATTGAAAAGAGAAAAAGCCTCCTTTATATAGGAAATACTTTTGCTCAAAAATAAAAAAGATTCATGTACCAAATTAAATTATTTAATCTATTAAATCATCATTTAATCGATTAAGTCACTCCAAAAGGTAGAAATCCTAATCAAGAAAGGAAAAACTACAAATGTTACATATTTTAATTGATTAAAATTTTTTCTAGTCGATTAAGAAGTAGCTTACTTTTTTTTTATAATCAATTATATCTTATCCTTAATCGATTATAATGTGTTAAAATTTCCCAATTTATTAGAAATACTTAATAAATTTTTCACAAGCCTTGATAAGTTTTCAATAGATTTTGAGAAATAAGAGAGATTTTAAAAGACTTTTCTCTTTGTGTGTGTGTGTGTGTATTATCTTAAGAATTACTCTTATCGGTTTATATTAATCTTATTCCCCTCGTGAGCATTAATGTTCCCTCTCTCCACCGTGTTTTGTTCTATCTCATTGTTGCACCACTATTTTCTAGTATCTCTTCATCCACCTCTTTCATTCTACTTGGACGTCATGTTTTTTTCACCATCATTCATGGCCATGTGTCCTCTGTTGTGTCATTTACCTTTGAACTTTCACTCACCTTCTCCACAAACTCTTCTTCCCCATTTCTTTCTTTACTCGACATTTTCTTTTATACATACCTATCCCTATAATGCTTAAACCTCCCACAATTAAGGCAAAGCATGTGTATACCTTTATACTCCAATTTATAATGTCTTTCTTTTATTGAAAATATTCCATATGAGGTTTTGTCAAATACACTTGAACACATAGTTTTGAATATTTACCTCTCTCTCTGGTAAGGGTGTTCATATCTACCTTAACCATTATACATATACGATCATGAATAAAGTATAACGTTTTTGTATCATAGTATTCAAATGGAAGACCAGAGACCCAAACCCATACTACAAGTTGTTCAATGGAATCATTCATCGATAAATATTAGCATTTAATTCTCTAATAGAAAGGTAATGATAATAGATTAACCATGGTACCTCCATCAGTGTTATATATTGATCCACTTTGCTTGTGAAGGTTACTAGGTAATATTCTTTCCCCAGATCCACTATATTTTTCACTCATTTCCTATCCCACATTTGTTGAAGTCTATTTTCAAGAGCTTTATATTCGATCCACCTTCTAAGAATCTTCACATTGACACCCCCTTTTTTCATGGCTTTATTATTTACTCTCATATTTATTTGAAATAATGAACTATGGCCATTCATAATCCCTAAACATCATTTCCTCAACGCTCACACCTTCGTTGTATCCTTCCATGCAATTAGGCTCTTCTATGTTTTTTACAACTTCGACTATGCCTTTTGATTAAATATCCTTATCATTAGTGGCGATGGTCTTATATGAAACATCCACCCAACTAGTGTTCTTCACAACATATCCATAAAATAGTTCATCATAACCCAACAATAATGATGAGTCATTTGAAAAACTTGTGTACTTTCCTTTGATTCTTTTTGTTCTTTGATCCTTCAGGTCATCCTCTTTAGCTTGATTCACTCAATTTTGTGACTTAAACCCTATCCAGTCATGATTTTAGAAAAATAGTGCATTTTTATTTATTCTAAATTATACCATACTTGTAAAAAAAATGATTTAGTATGATAGATAAAAAAACATATTAAAAACTCATGTAATAAAAAAATTAACTAATTTCTCTTTTCAATATAATTAATATAAGATGTACTTGTAAATTCTTTCATAATTTCTCTTTTTCTGTATAAAAAAAGTAAGTATATATTTTAAAATGTGTGAAATGATTAAAACATCATATAATTTAGTTGGTCAGGTGTTCTTCTTAACTATGTATTTAATGTTATTTCCATCTTCTTTTTATCCTTTTTTAAGATTTCTATAAAGGTTTGGAATAAGCTTGTTAGGTTACATAAAGGTTTTTGTAGAGAGTGTGAAGAGGAATCAAAGACTTTTTGGGCTAAAGGAAATAATGTTTGTATGCCTAAGACTAAATGGGGGAGGGTTAGGAGTTAGGAATCTTTATATGGTTAATTTATCCCTTTTGGTTAAATAGATATAGATGTTGGTTACATGTGCTTCAGGTCTCTTGCGTGATATTCTGGTAGCTAGGTATGGTACTTCAGTCGTTTCCTATCTTCAAAGGGAAGAGGGATTGAGGTTTAAATATAAACCTACTTGGTAGAAAGGTGTGTCTCTTCTAGGGTCTAAAGAGGATGACTATTCTAATTGGTTTATTAATGGTAACCTTAGGAAAATAGGGTCAAGCCTCAATAATTCCTTTTGGAAGGACCCTTGGTTAGGATTCATTCCCTTAAATTTTAAGTTCTAAGGTTTGTTCTCTAACTCCATTTTATAAGATGGGATGGTGGGACAGATCGGTCTAGTGGGTAACGAGGACTTGGTTTGGGATCTTACATTGAGGAGACCCTTATTTCTTAGAGAGTCACTCATGTTTGAAAATCTTATCTCTTTGCTTTGAGATGTTATTCTCTCAAGATAAAGATAAGTGAATTCAGAAGCATACAACTCTGTTTCCTTTATTTATCATGTTCAATTGTCTATTTCCTCACAATCTCTTATGGTTGAGAAGTTGGACCTTCCCATTTATTCGGGTTATTTCGACTCCTCCAAAAGTGTTGATCTTCTCTTGAAAGAATTTGCAAAATAGACTCCCTTTTAGAGAGAACATGTCTAAAAAGGGGAGATTACTATCCGAATGGTATACCTTGTATTTTTCGTAGGGATTATCTTGATTTGATTTCCCATTTTTTGGACACTTGTGAGTTTGCATTCTATGTGTGGTATAGGATCTTCCAAAGGTTAGGTTAGCAAGTTGTTCTTCTTAGTGACCATAGGCTTCTTTTCTAGTCTTTCCTTTCGTTAGGTGGTAGGACCAAGTTTCTAGGTGGTTTTGCTATGATTTTGCAGGATGTAGTCTTAACCATTTGGAGAGCGTGTAGTAATTCATCTTTAATGATGCTTCAAAAATAGTGAAAGAGGTGGAGGAGAAGAGTATTTTTTTTTGGGCGCGTAAATTGTTTTTTTGGTAGATCATGGATGAACTCGTGCACTTACTCTATCTGATGTCAAAACCCTATAATCCACCTTAAGCAATAGTCGATTTAGTGTTTGCCTTAGTTGTGAGGTAGGTATTGTTTTCTGGTTTTGTTATTCTATTGATGGATTTTGATTTGTTAGTGAGTTTGGCAGTATGAGATCTAACCTAAATCCTTCAGGGTTGATATTTAACTACTTATGCGCTTTTTATTGTATGCTTTGATTTGATTGTTTTGTTTGTTCTGTTGGTTGTGATTTTTATATTATTGTTGTATTTTTATTTGTATTCTTGGTAGTCCTTTAGCCACTTCTTATATTTTAAGATTAGTTGTATTTTAGTGATTATCACATTTTTATTAATATATTACTTTGTCATTTAAAATTAATATAATTTAGCACGAGTAGAGTAATATTACTTTAATAAAAATATTATAATTATTTTCCTAAAAAAGTTAATTATCTATTTTTAAAATATTTGAGTCTGTTTGTTTAATCTTTTTTATACATAATTTTTATAGTGTTACATATTTTTGTTTTAAAAAAATTAATTTTTTAAAAAAAAATTTCAAATGAAAAATCAGTTTGATTATTTTATCATAAAGTGTTAATTTAGGTAATTTATCCTACTATTATAGCTTTTTAAAATTTTAAAATTTAAGAAAAATAACTTAAATTCAATGCTATTTTGAATAACTTTTTCATAAAATATTTTGAAATATGATTTTGACTATGTTTTAATATTCAACAATATATATTTATATGTTAATTTATATCATAATTTTTTTAATCGATAAAAAATAAATTAAACCTTTTTTAATATTTAAAATTGTTTTTCATAAAATTTATTTTAAAAATACGAATAATAAATTATTATTTAACTTGTATGAAATTGACTACTAAATTAATTATTAGACTAACTTATAGTTTTGATCCCCTTAAATAAAAATTAATCCTCATACGTTTTAAGTGACTTAGACACCTCAATTAGGTTATCTTATTTTACATGTTATTTTCTTCTTTTTTTAATATTTATTGATTTAAATTAAAATAATTTTAAAAAGTAATAAACATTGATTTTATAATACAATTACAAAATGAAAAGTTGCTTCATCATAACTTCCTAACTTAATCTCTTGTCCTTTTAGTGGGAATTTGCTTGATTTGATTTTCCATATTTTTGTCACTTGTAAGTTTGCATTCTCTTGTGGTATGTGATCTAACCCAATTCCTTCAGGATTGATTTTTAACTATTTGTGCCTTTTTTTTATTGCTTACTTTAATTTGATAGTTTTGTTTATTGTGGTGTTTATATTTTTGTTGGATTTTAATTTGTATTTTTGGTAGCCTTTAAACACTTCTTTAAAATTATTTATATTTGAGTGGTTACACCTATTTATTAATATATTACTCTTCCATTAATAAGTAATATCATTTAGCATGAATGGAATAATATTACTTTAATAAAAATATTATAATTATTTCCTATAAACAAGTTATTATCTCTTTTTAAATTAGATATTTTTTGAAATAAACCTTTTTAAAAAATTATGTGATTTGAATTATATTTAAGTTACTATAGATAAATATTCACAATGTATATAAAAAAAGAAACTAAACTTTTTTTAATATTTAAACAAAATCATTAAATAATTTTAAAATAAAAAGAATAAAATATTCTTTAACTTGTCTGAATTTTTCAACTAAATTAATTATTATGAGATGAATACAACATTTATTTAGTGTTGGATTCAATTTTGAATAATATGAAAACGGAGAAATATGTAAGAATTCAACACGTTTTCTTGTGTTTTGACGAAATTTTGTCATAAACGTAGAAGACTAGACCCTGGAATTCTTCCATGCATATATTGCAAATAATTTGTTTGGAATACGTGTTTGAATTTTGAAAATGAAGAAGAAAAAGTCTTTATTGCACTTTTAACCTCTAAGTATTGCTATTTAGCCATTTTAATCTTCCATTTATTTTTAGCAACTTTAACCTCTTATTGGAATACATAATATTGTAAAATACTAGATACCGTAAGGTATACTTCATTTAAGTGGATTTTTTTACTTGTAATTCATAAGAGTTCTCTCTTTCGACATTGATTCGTAGCATTTAGGATTGAGATTGAATGCACTATATTCGTGTGGACTTAGTAGAGACATTGCTATTTGTTTAGCGCTTGTGATTGTTCATCTGATTCTATATCAAAGGTCTTAATTACCATAAGAGGTAATCGTTTATATCGATGATCATTATAATTCATAAGGATCGACTTAATGAAATTTTTTATTTTCTTTTGCATTTATATTGTGATTTCCCTTATGTTCAATCATTCTATGTTAGAACAATCACTTAGATAAGGATCCAGTAGAGCCGAGTAAAGGTTGTCGTAGAACGGAAGCTTGTAGTAGGATTATTATAGCTAGAAAGATTGAAAGATCAGGATCATAGAAGATCTTGAACTTTGGTAGTTGAGTAATCTACTTCAACATAAAAGAATATCGCTTTAGATTTGTGTTGGCTAAAGCATTGGGTTTGTAGTGTTCAAATTAGTGATAATTTGTTGTACTAGAATATTTGTATCATTATTTTTAAAATAGTGAAAGACATTAAAATTTTCAATGGTAAATCATTAAAGAGTGGAGTAAGCATAGTGAGGGCAAATTGTCGAACCACTATACATCTTAATTATTTACATTTTTCTCCATATATTCTTTAATTTTTTGTATCATATCGTATGTTTTTGCATTTGTTTTTCATTATAATGTCATCTAGATTTATATTTTTCTTATAGTGTTTCCTCATATAAGTTTAGGTCTGCGGTGTATCTAGTTCATTGACTATTTTATACCCCGATTATAATTGTGATGAATTTAGCTTGGATTAATCAATCATTGTTATATCTCAATTTTGAACTATGTCCAAAATTGTATTATAATCAATATTAAATTGATTATTAAGGCAACTTCACTTATCTCTATTTGTGTCAATTTTGATTGAATCGTACATGTTAGAAAGACGACGAAAGAAATTATTCTTGAATCCATTAGCTATATCTCATTTCCACTCGCCACGTTTTCGTTTGTTTATTGAACTATGATTCTGTACAAGAAAAAGTGTTGAAAAATTGTTTAAGGGGATTGGTTTATTAAACCACACGCCCTTCTAAACTATTCATCCCCATATTCTCGCCCAACGTGTATTTGATTGTAGCCAGAATAAGTTCCATAAACGGAAAATTTTTTTACACGACTAATATACCCACTAAGTTTTATATGCTCGAGAGTGAGTATGGGTCTTTAGGATATGCTCTATTGATGTCGGTGTAATTGATGCATATTATCAACTTCTCAAAAGCTTTCTTGACCAACACCACATTGGATTGGCATTCGTGTTGATTTGTAATTTTTTGTGTCGAAGCAGGTTGCTCAACAAGAATATTTCCTCTTAGTGATAAACACAATGTCAGATAGCTTTCCCACATTTTCATCAATGGAGACCTTTTTCTCCTAGCCTTTTTTTGCATCCTTTGTGCCACTGGCTTGGGAGAAAGGTCGATGGAAAACCCAAGAAAACAGGTTGACATTTTTAATGAGTTGGGTGACTAGTTCTCGTTCCTCCTCTGCATACAAAAAATGCTTATCTTCGTTATCCGATGGGCGTGAACACATATCTGGACCTTCTTCAAATCTTTTGTAGGCGTGAGCTTCTCTTTTTCCATGCCAAATCTAGGGTCTCAATACTCAAAGTAAGTCTTTGGAACTTCTCAAAGAGGGGTGGCATCAACCAAGGGGAGCTTTTCTCTATCTTTTTCCAGGCTATTCAAATAGCACTCTTGGAAGACTTGTTGATTTCCTCGGATTATATCGACTCGCACTCAAAGGAGCAGATATTTTAGGGCTAGGTAGTGGGTAGAAACTGAAGGTAGGAAAACACTTAGAAGGGGGTTAAATAAGGGGTTTTCAAAAACAATTATGACAATAGAAAATAACAAGTTATTTTTATCCTGGTTCGTTTGAACTCAAACTACTCCAGTCCACCCGGTCAAGGTGATTTCGCCTCTCTCAAACAAGGACTTAATCCACTAAATCAAAACCTGATTACAGTGATATCACTAAGATAAACTGTCTTAGTCTTCTCAAGAATCCTGACCACAACTTGGTCTCTCAAGGAACTTTTACAAAGATAAAATACAATGTGTTTAAGTGCTTCTAAAAAGCTATTATCACAACTGTGATTTTTACAAAAAATGAAGAACAAATAAAACTTATGTGCTTAATGTAGAAGGTTGTTTGATGTACTTGTGTTTTTCTTTGTATGAGTTTCTACGTTGATTGTTTTTCAAATGTTCCTTGGATTTTTTTTTTTTTGAAATTCTTAACCTTGAAGTGCTGATGGAGATTTCTTTATATACTCCACTTTCTCAAATAATGTGTAGATGAAAGTACTGTAGGATGTAGACAGAAAGGACAAATACTTTTCGTCTTGATTTGACATTCCTTTTTGCCTGAATTCCTGTACCATACACGAATGAGAAATAGTGCCGTTGGTAGACATTGGGTTTAGCAGCGTATCTTTCTTGAACAATATCTTTTTAAATGAACAAATATGAAAAATAATCTTGCATCAGATCCTCTGATGATGTTCCATGTTCTTCTTTATCAGAGTCACTCTATCCAGAGTTTTGCAGCAAAGTGCTTAGCGTGAATGAATGATCAGAGTTGACTTGATTCTCAGAGCCTCTGTAGGTTGCAGCGTTGAGTTCTCACAGAGTCTTCTGAATATACTGAGTCTTTATACTCTGCGCTCAGATTCTTCTGTAGGTAGCGCTTCAAATTCTTCTGCAGGTAGCGCTTTCAGAGTCTTCTGCAGCTGCACTTCTACGCTCAGAGCTTTGCGTTATATAATGTTCAGAGGAATTCTTTTTGTCTTCAGATGAATATTTATTTGATATCTGAAATAAAAACACTTGAACAAAATTAGAGTATATAATTTCTCTATACAAAATTTCATTAATGTTATCATCAAAACATTGAGATATATTAAGAACCAATATGTGTTCTAACAATCTACCCATTTTTTATGATGACAAAAACTATACGAAATTTTGTTCAAAACAAGAAAAAACAATATATATCTCCCCCTGAGATTATGAATCTCCCCCTGAAATGAATACTGCTAGAAAAAATAAATACTTCCCTTTCAGCACTAGTATTCTTTCCAGAGTCGGCGTTCGAATTGTAGACTTTCTCAGACCTTGTTCAGATTTAATTCTAAGGCTATTATCAGATGAGAAGTTTTTAGCTCTGAAACACTTAATTCAACATTAGTTATATTTTATCATGTATGAGTTACCATTTTGTATATGTTTATATGAATAATCAAAATTTCCATTTTCTCCCCCTTTTTGTCATATCAAAAAGTGATTTCAAAAAAAAAATCATTTAAGACAAAAAAATATCAGAAACTGAGTAGGAGTTCTGCGTACACCCAGAAGAGCAAATTTGACAGCTTCAGAAAAATTCTCTTGAGCATTTGCAGAGAAAACAGCTTGAAGGTTCTCAGTCACAGAGTTGAATCTTCTTCTGAAAGTAGTCCAAAATACTTCAGAATCATGAGGATTCACTCTATTCAGGCACCTTTCCCTAACAACAGACAACCACATCTGCATTTTTGTCTCGAAACCATATAACAGAGTCCCAACATCTGATCTAGGTGTGGGTTTAAGGAGAGCCTCTAAGATGGATTCCTTAGGGTTAATAGAAGGTGAAGGTTTATCAGAAGATGAGGGTTGTTCTGAGGAAAGAGAAGGAAGGGGAGTAAGAATGGTAATGGAAGTAGGAATGGGAATGGGAGTAGGAATATCATCAGGATGGTTTGGGGAGTTATGTGTTGGTGAGGTAGCATCTGATAGGTCAGAGTCAGATGAATCAAATGAATCTGACGAGTCAGATGATCCAGATGAGATAGGGTGTACGGTCATGAGAGGTTGGATATCAAGGATTTCATGATCAAGGTCAGAGGGATTAGGATCTGAAGGGTTTGTTTCATAGGGGTTTGGTTCATCTGGTTGGATTGGTGAAAGGATATCAGCAAAGTTGGTTTGCTGATGGATGTTGAAGGAAGGTGTGGATGGTACAGATGTGGTTTCTTGGTTAAGTGGAGAAGAGGGGTGAACAGAAGTGGCTTCTTGGTTTTGTTCAGAAGAGGTGTGAACAGATGTGGTGTGGGGATCAGATGGTTGAGGTTCAGAGGGTTGTGATAGGTGTTCAGATGTTTGTGGTTGTGGTTGAGGAGAGGGAACAGAGTCATGAACATTTTCAGAAGAAATGTGTTCAGAAGTGGTGTGAGGAGGAGAAGGAGTAGGAATAGGGTCATAAGGAGGAGGAAGAGGTTCAGATGATGGATTCTTTGTCATAGTTTCTAGAATTGGAGATAACGTAGCAGATGGGTTACCTGACTTCTTAAGATGCTTGCAGGACTTCTCAGAAGAATCATCTTCAGAGGCTTTCCTCTTAGTGTGTGTAGAACCTTCTTCTAAAACCTTGCTCTTCTTTCTCCTTCTCTTCATGATTACTTCTGGAGTAGGTTCATTTGTACGTACCAGTATATCTGGTGGCATTGGTGTTCCATCTTCCAGACAAGAAGCAATGTAATGATACCGAGCTTCCCTGGGCTCTTCTGCAGTGAAAATAGGAAAGTCCTCCACTGGAACTCTTCTTTTGCGCACAGCAGCAGAGTCAATCTTGACTGGTTCAGATTAAAGTTCCTCCACCAGCTTCATCCTTTGCAAACTTTTCCCATCCAGAGGCTTTCCCAGAATTTTTTTCCAATTCTGCTGTCTGGCCTGCCTCTGTCAGATGTGCAACTAATCCATTCTCTGCGAGTACATCAGAAATCAATCTTACCATTGGGATCCAATTTCTGATCTTCTGATGTTTTGTTCTAATCTCTTATCTGGAAATTTTGATGTGGTTCCACAGATGAGCAAATAGCAAGTGTGGCAGATCCACCTTGATATTGTTTCCCAAACAGTACAAAAAGTATAACTGCTCTGCGTTGATGTAGTCTGGAGAATTAAATGCTTTTTTGTGGTAAATACAGCCAGAAAGATCTTTGCCCAGATCTAGTAGTGCATCTTCAGATCCTTGATCTTGCTTGAAGACAGCCCAAAAGTGAAAACTTCTATGTAGACTTCATCCATGTCTACGCGTCCTACAGGAAGATGAGTAACACCATCTACTTCTTCATACCCTATCAATTTACGAATCATCTTCTCAGTGATTATGATGTCTTTTCCCAAAACAGACGACGAGATGAACTTAGGGTAAACTTTTGCGTGAATCCAGAATTCCTTAACCAAATGAGGAAAAACTAGACCAAACAATCTATCAAAATACTTCACCCATCATTGAGAAGATACAGTTGGACGAAGATCAAAACCGTTCTTCGCAATACATTCAAAATCCACCATGAACTCGCAAAGAACTTCTAATTTTTCAACCGGCGTGAGAAGAGTTCTCTCTGGTTCTTTGTATGAAACAATACCCATTTCTGATGATGATACCCCAGCCATTGTTGAAGCTAACTTTTGAGAGGAAGATGATGAAGTTGCCATAACAGAACTTGAGAGATAAACTAATCTTCTTTTAGGTTTAGCGGAGAAGACAAAACAATGGAGAAGGCCAAAATGCATATAGTGTTTGAGAGAGAGTGAAACTGTGAGAAGTGTGAGATCGTGGAATATATAGAGATAAAATTAGGGCACAAAAACACAAACAACACTTAGCAATTAATCACATTAGTTAAAAATAAAAATAATGATTTCAAGCATTTAACGAGATTTGACAAAAGTGTGTGTGTGTGGGGGGGGGGGGGGGGGGGGACGAGAATTGGAATAATTCAAACAGTACCTCAAACGGCGCCTCACTTTGTACACTCCACCTTTTCAGATTTCATGTGACACGTGTTTGATATTTAAGTGTCTCTGAAACTCTTTAGGAAATGAAATGTTAGCAAGCGTTCAGATCCTCTAAAGTTGTTAGTTCAGAGTTTCACAAAATAAATAAGGTAACAAATGAAATTACAGATGCAACACTTTAAAATATAGACATTAATCATTTTTCATCTGAATAAATTTGCTTCTGAATAATAATTTTATTCTGGACAAAAGTCCATAGTAATATTCTTCAGAATAAATTTAAATCTATCTTCAGCAAGGGGTTTTGTAAAAATATCAGCCCATTGATGGTCTGTATCAACAAAATTTAAACTTAAAATTCCCTTCTGAATATAGTCTCTGATGAAATGATGTTTAATTTCTATATGCTTTGTCTTAGAATGTAAAATAGGATTTTTAGAGAGGCAAATAACAGAAGTATTATCACAAAAGATAGAAATGTTACTCTCATATATCTGATAGTCTTCCAGCTGACTTTTCATCCAGAGCATCTGGGTACCACAACCAGCATCAACAATATATTCTACTTCTGTAGTTGATAGTGCTATTATGGGTTGCTTCTTGCTGTACCATGAGATCAGATTGCCTCCCAGAAACTGACAGCTTCCAGAAGTACTTTTACGTTCAACTCTGTCTCCAGCATAATCAGCATCACAAAAGCCAACTAATTTAAATTCATCAGATCTTCTGTAACATAAACCCACGTTAGTAGTATCTTTCAGATACCTCAGAATTCTCTTAACAGCTGTTAAGTGAGATTCTCTAGGATCTGGTTGGAATCTAGCACAAAGACAAACACTGAAGAGAATATCAGGTCTAGAAGAAGTCAAGTACAGAAGAGAACCAATCATACCTCTGTAGAGCTTCTGATCTACCTTTTTACTTACCTCTTCTTTTCCCAGAGTGTTAGTTGGATGCATTGGAGTCTTAGATGAATTACTCTCCGTCATGTTGAACTTCTTCAGAAGCTCTTTCACATACTTTGTCTGATGTATGTAGGTGCCTTCTAGAGTTTGATTGACTTGAATTCCCAAAAAAACTGAGTTCTCCCATCATGCTCATTTCAAATTCTGCCTACATAGAATCAGCAAACTCCTTTCCAAGTGTAATATTTGTTGTTCCAAAAATAATATCATCTACATAAACCTGACAGATTAAAATATCTTTCTTAATTGATTTATGAAAAAGAGTGGTATCAACCTTTCCTCTGATAAAATTATTTTCCAGAAGGAAATTACTCAGCCTTTCATACCAAGCTCTGGGAGCTTAATTTAAGCCATAGAGTGATTTCTTTAATTTAAAAACATGTTCTGAGAATTTTTCATTTTCAAATACAGGAGGTTGATGAACATAAACTTCTTCTTCAATTAAGCCATTTAAGAAAGCACTTTTAACATCCATCTCATACAGAGTGATGTTATTCTGTGCAGCAAAAGAAATAAGCAAACTTATAGATTCTAACCTTGCCACAGGAGCATAAGTCTCTGTGTAATTAATACCTTTTTGTTGACTGTAGCCTTGAGCAACCAGTCTAGCCTTGTTTCTAATGACTTCTCCTTACTCATTCAGCTTGTTTCTGTAAACCCATTTTGTTCCAATAATATTAAATCCTTTTGGTCTTGGAACCAGATCCCAGACAGCATTCCTTGTGAATTGATTTAGCTCCTCTTGCATAGCATGTATCCAATCATTGTCTTGCAGAGCTTCATCCACAGAGGTAGGTTGAATAATTGACACCAACCCAAACAATTATGTCCCAAATGATTTGAGAAAGGATCTTATTCTGATGGGGTCATCCTTCTTTCTAATAATCATTTCCTCTGGGTGAGAAGTTGTAATTCTGGAGGATCCTTTCAGAGGGGTTTCTTCAGAAATGGTTAAATTTTCCAGCTGAGCAGCTAACGGAGTAGCATCTGAAGTAGCTTCTAGTTCTTTTGCTTTAACTCTATCTGCCTCTGATTCTTCAGAGTTTGTGAGAAGAACTTCTCTATCTGCAGAAATTTCAGACTGCTTTGGCTTTTGATTGCCAAGCTTATCATCAAACCTGACATGAATTAATTCTTCCACAATCTATGTCTCAGTATTGTATACTCTGTAGTCTTTTGAGCATTCAGAATATCCAATCATAAAACACTTATGTGCTTTAAAGTCAAACTTGTTCAGATTATCCTTAGTATTCATAATAAAACAAACACATCCAAAAGGATGGAAATAAGAAATGTTAGGCTTTTTATTCCTCCACAATTCATAAGGAGTCTTCTCCAGAAGAGGTCTTACAGACACTCTGTTCTTAATATAACATGTTGTATTAATTGCTTCTGCCCAAAAATGTTTTGCCATATTAGTCTCATTGATCATGGTTCTGGCCATTTCTTGCAATGTTCTATTCTTTCGTTCTACAAATCCATTCCGTTGAGGAGTTCTAGGACAAGAGAAATCATGTGTAATGCCATTTTCTTTAAAATATTTTTCAAAATATTTACTTTCAAATTCACCACCATGATCACTTTTGACTTTGATAATATTAAAATTCTTTTCAGTTTGGACTTGATTGCAGAAGTCAAAGAATATAGAATGAGACTCATCCTTGTGTTTCAGGAATTTTACCCATGTCCATCTGCTGTAGTCATCAACTATGACTAATCCATACTTTTTGCCTCTGATGGATGCAGTTTTCACTGGTCCAAACAGATCAATATGAAACAGCTCTAATGGTCTAGAGGTAGAAACAACCTTTTTAGATTTGAAAGAAGATTTTGAAAATTTTCCTTTCTGACATGCTTCACAAAGAGCATCTGAGTTGAACTTCAACTTAGGAAGTTCTCTGACCAGATTGAGCTTGTTAATCTGAGATATACGTCTCATGCTAACATGACCCAATCTTCTATGCCAGACCCATTGCTCATCATTAGCAGACATAAGGCATTTCACATTTTGATTTTTCAGTTCTAAAAGATTTATCTTATAAATGTTGTTCTTCCATTTCCCATTAAAGAGGATTGAACCATCTTTCTGACTCACAGCTTTACAACATTTTTTATTAAAGATTATATCATAACCATTGTCAATTAATTGACTTATGGATAATAGATTATGTGTTAATCCTTCAACAAGCAGAACATTAGAGATAGAAGAGAGGTTACCATTACCAATTGTTCTAGAGCCAATGATTTTGCCCTTTTGGTTTCCTCCAAACTTCACGTCTCCTCCAGATCTAAGTTTCAGGCTTTGGAACATAGACCTTCTTCTCTCATATATCGTGAGCAGCCAAAGTCCATGTACCATGACTGGTGTCTTAACTTTGCTGCTAAGGACATCTGCAACAAAGATTATTCTATCCTTAGGTACCCATATCTTTTTGGGTCCTTTGGGGTTTGTTGGTCTGAAGTTCTGCCTGAACTTCTGTCCCTTAAAAACTTTTGTGTTCTGACGAAGTTTTGGTTTAATAAAACGTTTTGTGATCTGATCTGTACGTGTGTGCTTTATGTCATTTAGGTGACCATATTTAAAATGAGTGTACAGAGAAGTATAATTGATGATTAGCTTATCAACAGGTTTTGGATTTGATTCCTTCCCAGAGGGTGATTCATATCCAATTCCTTTTCTGATGTTCCTGCTAACACCATAGATCATGTAAGCCATTTTGCTTCTGTCTAGGCCTCTGGACAGGAACCTCTGAAAACTATAGTCGTACTCTTCTAAAATATTTTTGGAGCAAGACATAGTATCTGAATCAGACTTTTGTTGAGCTTTTTCTAAATCAGTTTTTATTTGAAAATTATTTGCTTTTAGCTCAGCAATTTCAGATTTCATCTAATCAGTCTCAGATGCAAGATAGCTCTGAAACTTCTTGTATTTGAGTCTAATCTTACTATAGTTTTCAATAATCTTACTATAGTTTTCAAACATCTCAGATAAGCTTTCAATTAGCTCAGCTCTGGTAAGATCAGAAAATACCTCTTCTGAATCTGATTCTGATCCAGATCCAAATGTTTCCTCGTGCTCCTCCACGTCAGCCATTAGTGCCATATTTGCACACTCGTCCTTTAACTCTGATGAGGATTTAGAAGCATCTGAGTCATCCCACGTGGCCATCAGGACTTTCTTCTTTTTCTCAAACTTCTTTCTATGTTTCTCCTTCTAAAGTTAGGGACATTCATTTTTGTAGTGCCCTGGCTCCTTGCACTCATAGCACACAACTTCTTTCTTGCCAGATCTTTTGTGTCCAGAAGATTCCCCACGTTGTTCTGGTCTTCTGAAGTTTCTGAACTTCTTTTGTTGATGCTTCCAGAGTTGATTTATCCTTCTGGAAAGTAAAGACAGTTCATCTTCATTTGAGGAAGATTCTCCAGAGCTTTCCTCAAGTACCTGAAAAGCTTTATTGTCATATTTTTCATTTGATTTCAAAGCAATAGACTTACCTTTCTTCTGAGGCTCATCTTCTTCCAGCTCTATCTCATGACTTCTTAAGGAACTGATGAGTTCCTCCAGAGTGATCTTGTTAAGATCCTTTGATAGCTTCAGCGCTGTGACCATGGGTATTCACTTCTTTGGTAGACTTCTGATGATCTTCTTCACATGATCAGAAATGGAGTATCCTTTGTCAAGGACCTTCAAACCAGCTGTCAGAATCTGGAATCTTGAAAACATAGTTTCCATAGATTCTTCTTCCTCCATTTTGAAGGCTTCATATTTCTGACTAAGCGAGAGAGCCTTTGTCTCCTTCACCTGAGAGTTTCCTTCATGTGTCATCTTTAATGAATCAAACATGTCAAACGTTGTTTCTCTATTTTTGATTTTCTCATACTCAGTATGAGATATAACGTTTAACAGAATAGTTCTAGCTTTGTGATGATTTCTGAAATCTCTCTTCTGTTGGTCAGTCATTGACTTTCTGTCAATTTTTTTGCCCTCACCATCAGTGGGGTGAATGTATCCATCGATGACCAAATCCCATAGATCAGCATCATAGTCTAGAAATAAACTTTCTTTTCTATCCTTCTAATAATCAAAATTTTCTCCATCAAACATGGGAGGCTTTGTGCTGATTCTATCTTTATCATCATATTTGTTGTTTGAAGTTGAAGTTTCAACCATAATAAATCAAGGATAATAGATCAAAGAGTTTTCCAACTGGATCTTTTCTCTGTCACGGTTAAGTGATAGCACTACAGAGCCGGAGCTCTGATACCAACTGAAGGTAGGAAAACACTTAGAAGGGGGGGGGGGGTTGAATAAGGGGTTTTCAAAAACAATTATGACAATAGAAAATAACAAGTTATTTTTATCCTGGTTCGTTTGAACTCAAACTACTCCAGTCCACCCGGCCAAGGTGATTTCGCCTCTCTCAAACGAGGACTTAATCCACTAAATCAAAACCTGATTACAGTGATATCACTAAGACAAACTGTCTTAGTCTTCTCAAGAATCCTGACCACAACTTGGTCTCTCAAGGAACTTTTACAAAGATAAAATACAATGTGTTTAAGTGCTTCTAAAAAGCTATTATCACAACTGTGATTTTTACAAAAAATGAAGAACAAATAAAACTTATGTGCTTAATGTAGAAGGTTGTTTGATGTACTTGTGTTTTTCTTTGTATGAGTTTCTACGTTGATTGTTTTTCAAATGTTCCTTGGATTTTTTTTTTTTGAAATTCTTAACCTTGAAGTGCTGATGGAGATTTCTTTATATACTCCACTTTCTCAAATAATGTGTAGATGAAAGTACTGTAGGATGTAGACAGAAAGGACAAATACTTTTCGTCTTGATTTGACATTCCCTTTTTTCCTGAATTCCTGTACCATACACGAATGAGGAATAATGTCGTTGGTAGACATTGGGTTTAGCAACGTATCTTTCTTGAACAATATCTTTTCAAATGAACAGATATGAAAAATAATCTTGCATCAGATCCTCTGATGATGTTCCATGTTCTTCTTTATCAGAGTCACTCTATCCAGAGTTTTGCAGCAAAGTGCTTAGCGTAAATGAATTATCAGAGTTTACTTGATTCTCAGAGCCTCTGTAGGTTGTAGCGTTGAGTTCTCACAGAGTCTTCTGAATATACTGAATCTTTATACTCTGTGCTTAGAGTTTTATGTATGTAGCACTTCAGAGTCTTCTGCAGGTAGTGCTTTCAGGGTCTTCTGCAGTTAGCGCTTCAGAGTCTTTTGCAGCTGCACTTCTACGCTCAGAGCTTTGCGTTATATAATGTTCAGAGGAGCTCTTTTTGTCTTCAGATGAATATTTATTTGATATCTGAAACAAAAACACATGAACAAAATTAGAATAATTTCTCCATACAAAATTTCATTAATGTTATCATCAAAACATTGAGATATATTAAAAACCAATATGTGTTCTAATAGAGACTACTGCCTCCAGCACGTTGAGGGTGGGTCTTCCTAAGATGACGTTGTATAGCGATCAAATGTCCACAATAAGGTAATTGTCTTCTATTGCCTTGGAGTTCGCACCCTCATCACATGTGGTCTCCAGGGTTATATAGCCCATTATTTTCACATGTTTGGCTAACAACCATGGTAACAAAATACTTAAAAAATTTACGTCATTGGGGTCGTGTTGCAGCTTCTGGTAGGCATCCAAGAATAGGGCATCAGTAAAGCTACCCTGATTTATCAATATACACTTGACATTCCAGTTGGCATGCTATATCGTGATTACAAAGAGATCATTATAGAGAGGGTTTAGACCGTGAACGTCATCCTCGAAAAATATGATATCGGTCTTTGTTTTCCCTTTATATCTTTTAGGGAAGCCAAGAGATATTACATTTGGCATAACAACTGCCTTACGTATGTTCTCCGGGAAGATCTAAAGTTGCATCCATTGACGAACCTTCGAAAATGATGTTTGTATTAAAGGTTATGGTTTTGTCGACTACCTCCAGTGGGATGATGGAGGGGATTAGAGTACAAGTGTGACCCAAGTTAGTTTTTTTAAGGCACCACTACACTCGTAAAAAGATACAGATGTGAGTGTTCCCCCTGCAAGGACAAGGAACCTCAGAGGCCTTAGTAGGTTTATAATATGATAATGTGGTTAGGGTTTACCTACGACTGTGAGAAGCCATGTACGATGGTGTTTTGAGGTAGTTTAAGAGGCATGTTCACGTAAGGTGAGAGGCTTTGCAGATGACCGGTGATGGTTGGGAGTAAACGTATGGTTATGATCTGTCGTGGTGTTGTGACTTCCATAGCTAGGGTTTTCTTGGGAAGGATTATCGCCCACTCAATCAATGGTGGACCGTTGAATCCCTATTTCCCAAAAAATTATGGGTCAAGTATTGACTCTGACTTCTCTCTATCACATAAATGTCATATCCTATATTTCCCACTACTATGTGATAGGAAAGTCCTAGGGCGAGGCGATACTTCCCTTTGGTTGACATTCATAAGTTGCCTCTTATAGATTGGTCTAAAAGTATCTCCTTAAGCGAGGTTATTTACAATTATAACACTAAAATTATTATTTTTTATTTAATAAAGTTATTATCTTTTTTTACATATTTTTCTCGTTTGTTTCAGTTTTATTTTATAAATAATTTTTGTAATGTTCGATATCTTGTTTAAAAAAAAATTAAATTTTTTTTAAAGTTTCAAATGAAAATTTGTTTGAATAAATTTTGTAAAATTATATTACTAAGACTTTTTTTTGTATCAAAATTTTGAAAAATGACTTAAATTTAAAGCTATTTAAAAACAAATCATAAAAAAAGACTTAAATAATCTTTTGATTCCTGTAAATTAACGTATTTTTGTTTTTCATGTCTGTATCTTTTTCTTTTTTTTTTGGATAAAACCCTTAAATGTTGAATTTCATTTAGCTTTAATCCCTAAAGTTAAAAGCTGAAGGAAAATCTACAGGTTTTCTGCATATTTTGCTGCGAATTTTCTTGCAGATTTTAATTTTATGAACTAAAACCAAACAACTTTAAACATTCATAGATTATTTTCAAGAAAAAAAAGATAATAGACAAAAATAAAAAACACACAAATTTACGGCGACTAAAATACTATTTAACCTTTAAAAAAATAATTTTTAAAATATATCTCTTCAAGATATTATGTGATTTTGACAATGTTTTATTCTTCAATTATATATATATATATATATATATATATATATATATATATATATATATATATATATATATATATATATATATATATATATATATATATATATATATATATATATATATATATATATATATATATATATATATATATATATATATATATATATATATATATATATATATATATATATATATATATATATATATATATATATATATATATATATATATATATATATATATATATATATATATATATATATATATATATATATATATATATATATATATATATATATATATATATATATATATATATATATATATATATATATATATATAAAAGATGTCAATATTAATCTTTTAATTTGTAAAAAATTAAATTAAAAAAACTTTTCATAAAAATTATATTCGAAAATGAAAAAAATTAAATATTTAACTCATACGAATTTGTCAACTAAATTGATTATTTTGGGATAGATGCAACATTTATTTAGAGAAAATATTTTAATATTTTAATTCAATTTTGAATAATATGAAAGCTTGGAAAAATATGTTAAATTCAACAAAAGCCACTGCAATAATTCAATGAAATAGTAATTGTCAATAGCTGAATTGATCGTAGCAGAATTCATGGGTATCAGATTCATTCATATTCATCACAAAAACTATAACCATTAGTTTATTAATTGAATGAAAAACATGTTATTAGTTCAAGTAATAAGAATTTGAAGAATAATCATCACAAATACAATAATAAAAAGAAGAGTGATGGTTATAATGATGATGAGAAACGAGAAAATGAAAAATAGAGAAGATAAATAGAATTGAGAGAAAAAAAAAAAAGAAAAGTAAATACATCATTTGATCATTTTTTTAAAAAAAGTTGGATAAAAAAATGGTTAGCTCTTCCTTTTCTAATATATTAATTTTTAAAAAATAAAATGGTCTACTAATTACTCTTATTTTTAATATAATTTTAAAAAAAACTAAAATGATTCACGAATGATTCTTCTTTTTTAATATATTACTTTTTTATGTATAAAAAATATAAAAGTTAAATAATATAGTCAAAAACAGAAAATCTATGTGACGGACGATACTTCCTTGATCTCTGTTCAAAAATACTATCCTAAAAACTTCCTTGATCTCTGTCCGAAAATACTATCCTAAAAACTTTTTTCTTCATCTCCATTCTCAAAATTCTAAATAGATAATTCTCAAATAGATTTCCATTAACATTAACAGATACTTTGAGTAACCTAGTATTCCATATAAATACATTTACATGCTTATAAAAAAACTTTAGAAAAATATTGAAATAGTTTAATTCAATTTTGAGTAATATGAATGCACATAAAAATTTGTAACAATTCAACAAACGTCACTGCATTAATTCATTGAAATAGTAATTGTCAATAGCTGAACTCATCCTCAGAATAAATAGTGTTTTCTATTTTTTTTTCTTTGATTTTGACGAAATAGTTCTATCATGTTAATGTCATATACGTAGAAGAGTAGACCTTAAGAATGAAGAAGGAGTTTTTAACCTCTAAATATTTGATTTGATAGTTTCCTTTTTAATTTCATTTAAATCTTACACTTTTAAGATCTCAAAGTCAAAGTGGCACTTGTTTTAAAAATAATAATAAAATGTGTCAAAAATTATAAATAGACGGCCAAAGAAGAATTTGAAGAACATAGAGAATCGAAATATATTTAAAAAATGGGGGTCAAAAATGCACAATCGCAATAAGGGTACAATTAAGTGAGTTCTAAATTATATAAATTAAGTGAAAAGATATTTTGACACAGTTTTTTAACACTTACATAAATACAATACACAATTTTTATTTTTGAATAATTTATTTTACTTTGATTTCAGTGCAAAATTATTTTCTTTTATTATCATTTACATTGTACGTTACGGTATAAGAAAAATATGTCAAAATAGCATATCTCATAAATAAAATTAGTTCTTGTAAAACAAATTTTATTGAGTCATTTATATATATGTAACACTTCAAATTCAATTAATTTGATTCGATTTAATTATTTTAAATTTATTTGATTAATTAGCGTTTTTAATTATTATTGCGTGATTGTGAGGGATAAATATTCTTAAATTTGAGGTATAAAGGGATAGGACTTCAGTTTAGTTTTTTTGTTGTTGAAGTTATTAGAATAAATAGTGTTCTGGACTGGGCTGAGACTTGCCCCTCAGTCGGACAGGTTCAACTGAATACTACGTTAGGGAGACCCAACAAGGCCCAAGTCCCCTTTTATCGGGCACGCGTCTAATCAAAGTCCCTCAATTGGGCAGACCGTTACCAAGTACGGGGAGAGCTCACGCGTCCTCCCCACGTTCTCAACGTGTTCCCCACGCGGGAACACGTCATCAGACAACTACCCGTGTCCTAAAGAACTGGTCTTCCACCTTCCGAAGATCACGGGACAGTTGGAACAGGGTGAAGACCACATGTTGGTCTTCCCTACGCCACGTAGACCCTGGCAGTTACTTGTGTTGGGCGTGACAATCTAGCCCAATGCAAAGTGATCGTTGGCCCAACGCTGGGGGCACACTATAAATACTCTTTTTCACTAGAGGGTCAGGTATTCTATTTTCTACATCTATTCTCTCTGTACTTGCGCTTTCTAACACTGCTACCCACTTGAGCATCAGAGTACCTTGCAGGTACACCCCTCCTCCTCCACAACACCAGTGATCACATGAGCTCACGACGCGTGGCAGACTGCTGATTATTTTCTGACCAAGTAATATCAGTGACACCGTCTGTGGGAACCCTTGCTCCCCCGTTATTTCTCTTATACAAGCTTAGAAGCTCAAGAACCAAAGCAACATCCAACTTTCGTTTAATCATGGCCAACCCACACAATAAAAACGCTCAGAAAACCACATTTGTCCCCTTCACCAATGGTGACAGCCACGATCCCAATGTGACAGTTCACGTCAAAGAGGGCAACTCCAGGGACGGGCGCACGACCTCTCCCTCATCAGAAGAAGCGACCTTCAATGTTGCCCACCGCTTTGATAGTCCGGTTGTCCACCAGCCTATCCTGGTGCCACCCAATGCCGACCCCACCATGGTGGCCCTGTTCATTGCGATCAACCAGACCAACTTGATTATCTTCCAGCATAATGAGTGCATAGGGATGCTCGAGAAGGAGTGACAATCACGCTCTCTCCCGCGGAGACGTCGTCACCATATCTCCAACAGCCCCTCTCCTCCCCTGCGGAGGACGCGACACGACGACTCTTAGAGCCCTTCTCCCCGACCCTGGGCGTCGCCCTCGCTTGGAGCGGCCTCAGCCAGTGGCCTCCTAAAAGCGCAATCGCTCACCTCCCCAGAAGAAGCGAAACTCCCCCATGCAAAAAAAGACAAAGCTGAATGAGGCACCGAGAAACCAAAGAGCTGCCCGAAGAGTCCTCCCTGACAAAACAGAAACAATCTCGGTGACCTTCCCCCTTCTCGATCACCTATCAGGAGCGACAAGGAAGACCGACGTTCACCACTGTCCAAGGCCATCAAGGAAACTCCATCGACCGTCGGGATGGAGAAGCCCCCGCCCTTGGCGACATACGATGACACGACCGACTCGGACGTCCAGATAGAAAGCATCGATGCAATGCTTGACTATCGGAACATACGGGGAGCCATCAAGTGCAGGCTTTTTCCCACTACCCTAAGGAAGGGTGCCATGATGTGGTACAAGCGCCTCGTGCCCGAGTCCATCACCTTCTAGGGCGAACTGAAGAGGCAGTTCTTCAGGCACTTCATAGCTTCTCGGCACCATCCAAAGATAGAGGCAACCCTGGAAGCCATCATCCAGAGAAGGAACGAACCTCTTCGGGATTACATAGAGAGGTTCAACGGAGAAGCTGTCCAGGTGGCCACCTCGGACGACATGAAGAAATTCCTGATCGAGCGAGGACTGCGTCCTCTCACCGAATTCACCAAGGCCGTTGGATCGAACGGCCCTGCACCTTAAACGCTCTCCTCCTCAAGGCCCAATCATACATCCAATATGAGGAAATAGAGGCCGCCTATAAAGTCCGTGACACGCGGAATCAAGAAGGCATCAGGGGCGCCAGGCACGAGGATGTCGCTGCTCCTCGAAGAGGCGGAGAAAGAAGAAGAGAAGACCAACCCCGAGAATAGAGAGGGCCAGCAGGCTGGTTCACCGAGTACACGCTACTCACAGCTCCTCGTGAGCGCATCCTAGCCGAATGTATTAACTCCAAATTTCAGAGAGGTGGTGTCCGCTTTCGGAAATCGACACCCCCTAAGCCCAACGTCGACAAATCCAAATACTGCAAATTCCAGTGGAGTTATGGACACGTCACGGAAGATTGCATCCACCTCAAGGATGCAATCGAGATCCTGATCAAGGAGGGGCACCTGAAACAATACACTCGAAGAAATGAGGCTCCTCGACAGGAGACCCGCGGGGCCAAAATGGACGAGGAGGTATCACCCCCTCTGGAGAAGCCAGACTGCAGGTCGCTTATATGTCTCCCGGCTAGAAGACTTCTTTCTTCTAGGTAAGTCTGACACACCGCTGTCTGCCCGAAGTCCTTGGGAGGATTTCCCTGCCGCCTTAGTCATATCCGGCGAGGGCCCCAACAAGCTCTCAGTCGGGTCAGTCAATAGAAAATTCGAGGAGCTAATCGACAAAAGCTTGAAGACAAACGCTACCCTCGACAAGTTCAAAGATCAATCGAATCCGATTACCTTCTACCTCAAAGAGCTCCCCGGGGGTGTGCCCAACTCCAGCACCCCCTCTTGATCAGGGCCCAGATGGTAAACTTCGACGAATCTTAGTCGACCAAGGGAGTTTGGTGGACATAATATACGCCCATCAGTTTACGACCCTCCAACTCGACGAGAGCCACCTGACCCTGTATGTCGGCTCCGACCTACAGGGCTTCAACAGCACCACCACGAAGCCTTGGGGATTCACGGAGCTACTTGTCACATTCGGAGCCGAGGAGACCGTCAGGCAAGTAAAGGTCCGCTTGTTGGTGATTGAGTGCCCTTCTCTGTACCAGTGTATCCTAGGAAGGCCGACTTTAGCTGAACTGACCGTAGTGCCATCTATAGTACACCTGAAGATGAAGTACTACATGACTAGAGGATGAGTCATCACCCTCCACGGGGACATTGAGGTGGCCAGGAGATGTTTCAAGGCAGCAATCAAGGGCCTCAACACAATCAACATCACCCCCAAAACGGCCGACAAATCAGCCCGGGCTGCGGAGCAGAAGCCACTACCCTGCGTCAACTCTGTCGACCTCGATAATCGGTTCCCCAATGAGCAAGAGCAGACCGTAGAGTCTGAGGATGACCCCCAGCAGACAACAGGCAGCCTTCACACCCAACACGCCTCATTCCAGACGGAGAATTTGAGCTCATCGTGTTCAAAGATGACCCAGGAAGAAGCGTGAAGATTGGCACTGGACTCCCCGATGATAGCGCGAAATTATATTGTTTATTTGACTTGACTTACATGAATTTATTTGCGATTATTGTTAATTTATGTTGATTTATGTTCTATTATACGGTTATTCACTATGTTTTGCAGATTGTGGAAATTTTGGATTAAAGAAAGAAAAGAAGAAGAAATGGAAGGAAAAGAAAGAAGAAAGGAAGAAATAGAGCAGAAAGTAGTAGAGAAGACATATTTTGTGAGTGTGACGCTCGTCACAGCTCCATGACGCCCGTCACGGCCATCACAGTCGTCACACTCCATTAGGCTCGTCACGAGTAACACGTTCGTCACAGCCCCATTACGGTCTTCATGAACCAAATATCAGAATAACGTCCAAAATAGAAGTGGCCACGAACACCCTCAACTTAATTTCTTCCTACACTTTCTCCACTAACTGCCCACTACAGGAAGTTACTCCCACTTCCTCCATAACTCATGCATGATCTCTGGAAGTTGAGAAATGAAATATCTCCTATAAATAGGCCTTAGATTCACAACTTTCAGGGGGTGGATTCTACGTCCCGAAGGGCTGCCAAAGTTCTGTTGAAGTCATTTTTCCATTTCTATTGTTTCTTTTATTTCCTTTCCTTTTTCTCTTTAGTTCAGAACATTGTATTTCTTTCTGTACTTTTATTTTGCCATAGTAGAATTCTGCCGACATTATGGAGGACTACTCGAGAATTCAATTTCAGTACTACTTTCCAGGTTCTTATTAATTGAATATTTATTTTATTTCCTTCATTATGCATGTTATATTATTTTGCTGTTTATGTTTATTTCCGTTTACATTAATTATCATGTCTAGCTAAACTAGTTTTATCAGTATGTAAGTAAGTTAGTAGGACGGGATTCGATAACACCCGATGCTATTACCTTTTTCTTTACAAACAATTTTCTGGCTGTAGTTTTTAATTTAATTTTCTAAATGAACCTTCGTCACGAGAGTGAGAAATTATTTACACGGTTTTTCCATGAGAGTGGGAAACTTATTAAGGTTCGAGTCGGCACGTGAGAGCATGGGGTTTGAACCGGATAGTAAAAACTAGGCATTGATTTTAAACACAGCGAAAACGCTTTAAAAGAAATCAGAATTTATTTGTTTTCAAAAAGTAGTTTTAACCCCGAATGGGACTGCGAGAGTGTACATTCCGCCTTAGAATTATGACCCGAGTTAATAACCAGCGTGAGGCAAAGGTCTTCAAATGAGTATTTTCTCCTGAAGAGTGTTTGCAAAAACTAAAAAGCACCGGCGACCTGTCGAATCCCTGATAATTAAGGCATTACATACCGATATCCTTTTACCGCTTTTCCTTAAACCAATAACCTTTATTTCCTTTAAATTAAATTTCATTCGCATTTAACTTTCCTAATTCCATTAGCCTCAGCTTTACGTCGCAACAATAGATAACGGTAGGTTGACATTGGTCTCTGTGGGTTCAACAAATCTTTTATTTAACTTCGATATTTCCGTGCACTTGCAGACGCATCAAGTTTTTGGCGCCGTTGCCGGGGACCAATAGTCAATATTGTGATTCCGTTGTTGCATAGTATAGACTAAGGCACTCTTATCTCAATTACTATGTATAACCCAAATTTCCCTTATAACTACCACCCCTAATATTTTGAGGAACCACAAGATCGGCTTAAATCTAACCTCGAAATATTATTGGAGGACTTCAATACGACGCACTCTCACCTAAATTCGCTCTACAATTACCACTCCCAATATCATGAGGAACCGCAAGATTTCGATACATCCAACCTCGAACTATTACTAGAAGAACTGAATGCGACGTTTACTCACTCTAGGCTCGAACTATTACTAGAAGAACTGGATGCGACGTTTACTCACTCTAGGATAGAATCTATGATGGAGCGCTTTGTGGAGACACAAACTCTCCAAAATGAAGATTTTATAAAACAACATCTCCAAATTAATGAAAATCTTAAGCATTTGAGCATTATGGTCGATTCCCTCGCGATTCACAACGAGGCTTTGGAGACGGAAACCTCCTTGCTTACACAAACACCTCTAGGACCCTTCCTTGAGAGACATGTGGATGTTGTAACAACCAGTAATGAAGAACAAATAGAAAATTCTAGGGAGAGTGATAATGAGTCTAGGAGAGTTTTGGTGAGAAAAACATACATATTGAGAAAAATCCACCGACACCAACCGAAAGGGAGGTTGTCGAAGAGGAAGAGAAGGAAGCACCTATTGTTGCTCCTCCTCCTTATACCCCACCTATTTCTTCCCCACAAAGGGGTGTGGAAGCTAAAGTAGACTCCCAATCCAAAACACATGTGGAGGTATTGGAAAATATCCACACCAATGCACCTTTGTCTAAGGTCCTTCATAAAAAAAGAAAATTCGAGGACCATGAAACTAGGGTCATCATTACTGTTAAAAAGGTAAGATTAACTTTTGAGGTGGTGGATGAAATAAATAAGCCCAAATTTGAAAAACTGATACTCAGGATAGATCCAGAACCACCACCACAAGTTTAAAACAATGAACCACTCGACCTGACGAGGAAGCAACTAAAGGCCTGCCTCTGGGAGAACACCGACCTGTTCGCATGGAGCACTGTTGAGATGCTTGGTCTCAACCCCGACGTAGCATGCCACCACCTCACCATAGACCAGGCCGCTAAGGCCTAGTTCAACATAGGCGTAGGCAGTCTCTTGAGAAAGCGGGGGCTGCTGAAAAGCTGTAAAAGACCTCCTAGAGGAAAATTTTATATCGAAAGCCCAATACACAACCTGGATGTCCAACGTTGTACTAGTTAAAAAACATAATGGAAAATGAAGGATGTGTGTTGACTATACTGATCTCAACCGAGCATTCCCCAAAGATGCTTACCCATTACCTAACATCGACAAACTCGTCCACAATTCTGCAAGTTTTAAATTGCTGTCATTTATGGACGCGTACTCGTGGTATAATCAAATCCCCATGGCGAAGGCAAACAGATAATACACGGACTTCAAGACTTTGTCGGGCAATTATTACTACAATGTGATGCCCTTCAGTTTAAAGAATGTCGGCGCGACCTATCAGCGGATGATGAACAAGGTCTTCCGGGAAGAAATCGGGGATATGCTCGAAGTCTACATGAACGACATGATCGTCAAGTCACGAGAAGAGGTCGATCACACCACCCATCTCAAGAAGGTCTTCGAGATGGCGAGGAAGTGCAGAATGAGGTTCAACCTTGAGAAGTGCACCTTCCGCGTACGGGCAAGCAAACTCTTCGGGTTCTACCTAACAAAACGAGGAATAGAGGTGAATCCATACAATTGCAAGGCTTTCTCCGAGTTCGCCACGCCGAACACAAAGAAATCCATCCAGTCCCTAAATGGGATGCTCGCGTCGTTATCACGTTTCGTCGCCAAGTTTGCCAATCACACCCTCCCCTTCTTCAAGCTTCTATGTAAGGAGGTCGCGTTCAAATGGACCGAGGAGTGCGAGCAAGCCCTCTTCCACCTCAAACAAGTTTTCTCAGAGCCACCAATACTATCGAGGCCCGAGGTCGGGGAAAACTTGTACATGTACCTTGCCTCGCGACCGAGGCCGTCAACGCAACGCTGATACGCAAAACCTCTGAAGGGTAGAAGCCAACATACTTCACGAACAAAGCCCTCCAAGACTCCGAACTCAGATATCAGCAGATCAAGAAGGTCACTCTGGCCCTCATCAACGCGGCCAGGAGGATACGAAATTACTTCTTGGCCCACACGATCATGGTTAGAACTTATAAGCCTGTCAAGCAGCTACTCGGGAAGCCGAACATGTTGGGAAGAATGCTTAAATGGTCGCTCGAACTTTCAGAATTCGAAGTCCAGTATGAGAGCAGAAAAGCCCTCAAGGCTCAAGTGCTGGCCGACTTCGTCGCAAAAATGACCTCTACAGAGTCTCCGACCCCCGGGGCACACAAGTGGACCATCTTCGTCGACGACGCCTCTAGCTCGATAGGAAGTGGAGCGGGCATCATCTTGGATAATGAAGAAGGAATTCTAATAGAAGTCTCCCTCACCTTGGCATTCCCAACATCGAACAACCAAGTCGAGTACGAAACGTTACTCGCAGGACTCCATCTTGCCGACTTCTAGCTCGTGACCTCTCAGGTGAGGGGAGAGTACCAAGCCAAAAATCACAACCTCGCCGAGTACCTCGCCTTGGTAAAAGAGAAAATGAAGAGCTTCGAGTCCATGAAAATGCAACATGTTCCGTGCGAACACAACACCAGAGTGGACATCTTATCAAAACTAGCGAGCACGAAGAAGAAGGGCGGCAACAAGTCTGTAATACAAGAGGTCCTCCCTCGTCCGAGCATCAAAAAGGACGTAGCGACTGTCGAGGTTAACACTATCAGCGACAGTAACTGCTAGATGACCACCGTATACACCTACCTCAGCACATAACGATTGCCCGTCGATGCCTAGGAGACAAGCGTGGTCAGGCGCCGAGCCTGCTTATACGTCTTGATCGAGGACAAGTTGTACCACCTAGGATTTTCCATTCGCCTCCTCAAGTGCATCGGCGAGTCTAAGGTGTCGGGCATACTCCAAAAGATTCACGAAGGAATCAATGCCCAACACCTGGACGTGAGATCGCTTGCCCGTAAGGCTCTACGGGCAGGATACTATTGGCCCACCATGCAGCAGGACACCAAAGAGCGCGTCAAGAAGTGAGACAAATGCCAACCACACGGGGACATGCACATGGCCCCGCCCAACGAGCTCAAAATGCTTTGGTCCCCATGGTCGTTCGCCTGGTGGTGGATGGACATCCTCGGGCCCTTTACCATAGGATCATATCAAAACTAGTATTTGATAGTCGGCATCGACTACTTCACTAAATGGATAGAGGACGAAGCCTTGGCCAAAATCACGGCCTAAAACATACTCCACTTCTACAAGAGGAATATACTTGCCCGGTTCGGTGTACCCCAGGCCATCGTCACCGACAACGAGACTCATTTCACTGACAGAAATTTTCAGGACTTTGTTACCAGGCTGGGCACAAAGCAACACTTCACCTCGGTCGAACACCCGCAGACAAACAGGTAGGCCGAAGCTGCGAAAAAAGTGATTCTGCGTGGCCTGAAGTGAAGGTTGGGAGATGCTAAGAAGAGGTGGGTCGAAGAGCTATACAACATGCTCTGGGCCTACAAGACTACCCCGCATTCGACAACCGGGGAGACCCCATTCCGACTAACCTGCGGAACTGAGGCAGTGATTCTGGTGGAAATAAGAGAGCCCTCTAAAAGAACCAAGTCTCCCATCGACGAGGAGGAAAACGACGAGGCCTCAAAGGAGGAACTCAACCTAATCGAGGAAATCAGGTCAGAGGCATCCCTACGAGAAGCCTCGCTGAAATAAAAGATAACTTTATGGCATGAGAACAAAGTCATCAAGCGTGAGTTCCAGGTGGGCAACCTGGTCCTATACGAAGGAATCAGAAGGACTCGCGCGAGGGCAAACTCACCGCGAACTGGGAAGGCCTTTATTGAGTCTGAGACAAAACGGGCAATGAGGCTTATTACCTCGAAAACCTGCATGGGAAAGAACTTGCTCGACCATGGAACGCTGAAAAACTCAAACAATACTATAGTTAGACACTGCCCGCGACCCACGAGCGTTGCGACCACAGGGGCGCGACATGGTATAGTCGCGACTCCTAAATTCAAAATAAAAAGATAAGAGTCAGCCCTTTGTGTGTGCGAGCAGGCTCTTGATCCGAAGGGGACCCCTCAATCGAGCTTCACCGTTGTCGTACCAGTAAGGCAGAATGCCCAGCTCGCGATGGGAAGTTCACACTGTGGGGCAAAGACTTCGATCGAGGTCTTAGCTCCGTTACCGATCGAATACCAACTCCGATCACCCGACCAGTTCCCTACAAGGTTGGTCATAATATATGTCGAGAAAAACCCCCGATAACAAACATACAACACGCGCTATTTCATACACAAAAAATAAGGAAAATAGAGCACACACAACATAAAAGTAGAATACTGCATTTCCAAAGTGCGGGCAGAGCCCATTGTTTAAAGGTTACAAATAAGGCACACATGCCGAAGAAAATTACATCAAAATGATGCACGCATGCCAAGAAAAAGAAATACAACAAAAAGCACCAAAAAGCTACATTCTCCTCGAGTTAGTCGCCCATCATGGCTTGACCGTCATCCTCCTCTTCAGCATCTGGCGCGACCACATGACCCTGGACCACCCGATGATAAGGGTCTGTTCCCTCGGTGACGAGCTGGACGCCAAGTTTTACGACCTAAAGCTGCTCCACAACACTATTAAAACCCACCTCAAGAGCCCCTATACAATCCTGCTCGAGCTCTCAGATTTTCGACACCAGGTCATCCCGAGACGCCATGAGCTTCTCTTTAGTGGATTCATCCTCAGCCGACCTGGCTTTGGCCTCTAGATCGGCCACCTTAGTCTCTAGTCGACCCCGCTCCTCTTTGGTCTTCTTTAGCTCGTCCCTCATCTCGTTCATCTCATGAAGGAGGCGCGCCTGGGCTTCATACCTCATTTGAGCCTCTTGCGAGTCGATCTCCGCCTTGTTCTTCTTGGCCTCAAGAACAATGTTCTCTTCTCGAAGATTCTTCAGCTTAGAGGTTGGGCTGGTTTCATTGTTTAGGACCAAGGTCGTCTTAAAGATCCTCATCATAGCGACCATATCCTCGGTCAACGTTTTCCTTTGGGCCGCCTGATCAATCCCCATGATCGCCTTAGTTTCGACCTCCACCACCGACGGGGAGTGGTCCCCGGAGAAGAAGTCTCGCTAGATGTGGCAAGGAGGCAACACAAACTGCTCCACGTGTGCACTTTCCTTGAGATCGATAAGCACTGGTTCCTTAACCAGTCGCCTCTTGGAGGATGTGTCCTGAAGGGGCACTGGCTCCATGGTCGGACCTCATCATCTGTTGGACTTAAGAGACTCTGTTCTTTCCTTTCTTCCCACCCTTTGTCGTTGCGAGCTTCAGTATGCATTCCTGCGCGTTCGATATTTGTCCTGCAATAATGAACAAAGAAAACCAAGTCATTAATAATAGAAAAAGGACCGGCATCCCGCCAAAGAATAGATTTGTTACCTAACCTCAAGGCCTCCCCGTGAGATCCGCACTCGAGGAGAGCCTTGGTGTTAATCAGTCGAGCCTCGCGACAAATCTCCTTGTGCTCGTTGAGGATGAAATTCCCATCCTTCTGTACACACTTGGCGGGAGTGAAACCGGAGATAAAATCAACCATCTTTTGGTAAGCTAATCGATCATCATCATCCAGGTTGACATGCTTCAGATATAACCGTCTATGCCTTGGTTAAAATGGTCCTCGACCACTCAAGCGAAAATTTCGACACCAAGGTTTCCTCACGCTCCCCGTGCTCCTCTATGACCACGAGGTTGTACAGAGAGTCAACGACTGTGTACGACACGGGCTTCACAATGTAAAACATGTCCTTGAAGGTGCAGAAAAAATCTTGGTACGCCCAAAACAGCTTCCTCGGATGCTTCAAGGATACCCAATTGTGATTACCTTCGAAGGATTGCCGCTGGAGATGGAAGGTGCGGAAGAACAGGGGAAGTGTGGCCCTAATACAAAGATACTCGCAGACGAGCTCGAATGTCCACAAGAACGCTATGGAAATTAGGTGCGGTTGCAAAGGTGCCAGGCGGAGCCATCAAAATACTCCTCCCTAAGAATCGCTGAAGGGGAGGCGGATCCCCGCTTCACAAAACACAAATTCATACATAGAGAACCTCATCTCCCTGAAACTCGAGCAGATGTTGTGTTTTTCCTTGGGTTTATAGACCATCCAACTCGCGGAGGAACCTTCCAGATGGTTCCCGACAGTGGCAAGAGCATCTGTGTCATCAAAGACGAAGCGTGATGATATAGTAAGAGGTTCCTGGCTGACCCAGTCCCCGGGCATAAGAACGGGTTTAGCTCCTTCGACCTTGATAGGAGTGTCGCGCTCAAACTCGTTATCAATATGGATGACGCCCTCAATCCTTACAGCCATTTTACCTGAAAATCAGAGGAAAATGGTAAATTCGACTTCAAAGATCAAATCCACCCTCCACTATAAATCAAGTGAAATGGCGAAGGGAGGGACAGGAAGCCCAATTCAATGGGTCCCCTCCTCGACGAAGGCTCATCCAAGAAGAAATCCCGACAATGACTCCATATGGCGAGCCTCCTCGATATCTATTCATCCCCAATTGGGAGGACTCCGACATGCACGGGGAGACCCTGAGTGAAACCTCCCCGACTGCGACATTCCCCAATTGGGAGGACCCCGACACGCGCGGGGAGACCTTGAGTGAAACCTCCCCCCGATGGCCGCACACTTACGAGGAGCAAGGATCCCCGAGGCGTTCATCCTAGATCCTCAAGACCTTCATCACAGATCCCCGAGACATTCATTAACAACTTCAAAAAGATCCTGAAATCTTCATGAACTTCCCGACGTCCTCGCCGGAAACTTCATACCTTGGCCAGAAACTTCATAAGACAGGTCGGAAAATTCATAGCTTTCTCGGAAACTTCACGAGAGTCGCTGGAAGGAAACAAAAACTTACTTGTAGAAGGAGGATCTGGATGACGGAGAGTGGTGACGGCAAAGGTGATGGTGACGAAGATGAAAAGAGCTTTGAGAGGATTCCATTAGATATGAAGGGGAAATGTGCAAATGAGAGGAACTTTTTCCCTATTTATAAGCCTGACACTTGGCGCTAGGGGACACCACGCGCGTCCCCTCGGCTTCCCCTCGTGCCCAAAGATCAAGCACGCCCGTCGATTTTCCATCTCCCTGCAGCCTACTATCTTGTCGGGCATCCATCACTCCTGGCCACGCGCTCATCCCGAATCTGTATGCCAAACGAGTTCTCGACACTCTAACTAGCTCTTAAGTCATTACTCCTCCACTTATGAGCAACGACTTAGGGGGCTCTTGTTCTGGGCTGGGTCGAGACCTGCCCCTCAGTCGGGAAAGGCCAACTTAATACTACGTTAGGGAGGTCCAACAAGGCCCAAGTACCCCTTTTTCGAGCATGCATCTCAACAAAGCCCCTTAGTCGAGCATACCGTTACCAATTACAGAGAGAGCTCACGCGTTTTCCCCATGTTCCCCATGCGGGGACACGTCATCAGGCAACTACCCGTATCCTAAGGAACCGGTCTTCCACCTTCCGAAGATCACGGGGCAGTTGGACCAGGGTGAAGACCACATGCTAGTCTTCCATACACCACATAAACCCTGGCAGTTACTTGTGTTAGGCCTGACAATCTAGCTCAATGTAAATTGACTGTTGGCCCAGCGCTGGGGGCACGCTATAAATACCCTCTTTCACTAGAGGGTCATATATTCTATTCTCTACACCTATCTCTCTGTACTTGCGTTTTCTAACTCCGCTACTCACTTAAGTATTAGAGTACCTTGCAGGTACACCTCCTCCTCCTCCACTACACCGGTGATCACAAAAGCTCACGACACGTGGTAGGCTGCTGATTCGTTTCTGTCAGGTAAGATCAAATAGTATTTTATTTAAATTAATTAAATAAAATAATAAAATAGGAGTTTTGGACCATTTGTGAGAATTTTAAGAAATAATGGGGAGCAAGGAGTTAGGGAGTTTGAGGCAATTTTGTGAATTAAGAAAATTAAGGGTCGGTGAGATAATTAGAAAGAATTGCATAGAAAACCCTAAGGATATCTTAGGAGTAAGAGAAAATTAGTCTAGTTTCATCAGTACGTGAAAAGTGAGACAAGAGAAAGAGAAAAAGTTGGGATTTTGAAGAGGGAAACCACAGAAGTTGCTTGATTCATCATCAACTGCTGGAAATCTAAGGTAAAGGGGAGAAAGGGATACCAATCCGGGTGTATTGCATGAAGGGTAGAGATGAGAGGTCCTTACTCTCTTTAAGGCAATTGGGATTTGATTGATTCTAAACTTTCTATGAATTTTCAATATTGTTGGTTGTTCTAATGATGAATTTCATGTGCCTATGTATGCACTATCTTCTGTTTTGAGATATGGATGTTTTCCACCATGTTTGAGGGTGTGGAAGGTTTTGGGGGTAAACATAAATTGAATGAATTGCATGTTAGTCATAGGTAAATGACGTATTGTTCATTAAGATGTTAAGAGATGATAAAAATCTACACGTTTTCATGTACAATGATGTATGGTATGTTTTGGGACTGTTATAGGTCAATACTTAGGGTTTTGGGTCTAATGAATGGTTGAAAAACAAGAGCGATCACACAAAATCGTGAGCAATTTGGGGGTTTCTGGGCTCTGCTACGGGTTGTGGCATGTGCTACAGGCGACCACAACACCCTTCTATTTATGTACCAGGGGCGTTCCCAAAATGGGGGGTTTTGTCCACCACAATTTTGATTGTCTCTATAAGAAAGGTCCACCACAATTTCGATTGTCTCTATAAGAATAAGTTTCAAATGATCTAGTTTAAACTTCCGAAGTTGAGATACATGAAACCCATCATAAAGTTCAAGTAGGGGAAATGGTAATGCTAATTAGTAAGCCACTTTTCCTATTTGACTTATGATTTGATAAGGTCCAATATACCAGAGACTTAACTTTTTTGTCTTTAATGGTCCCTTTAACCTTAGTTTAGGGGTGAGTTTCAAGAATACATGATTTCCTTCATCAAATTTGCAAAGTTTCATGTGCCGATCCGTCTAGATCTTTTGACGTTCATGATATTTCTTCATTTTCTCTTGAATTACCCTTACTTTTCTGTGGTCTCTTGAGTTATCTCAGGTCCTAGAATTCGTTTATGTCCTACTACTGCTCGACATTAAGTTGTAAAACACTTCCTCTCATGCAAATATTCATATGATGCCATCCCAATACTATAATAGTATCTATTATTGTATTCAAATTCAATCAACGGTAGATGTTCATTCCAACTTCCCCCATCTTATAGGATACAAGCCCTTAACATATCTTCAAATGTTTGAATGACCCTTTCTATTTTACCATCTAATTTCGGATGGTTGGCCATGTTAAGATTCAATTTGGTTCCCATGGCATGGTGAAAAACCTTCCAAAATCTATAAGCGAGCTTTGGGGTTCGATCAAACATAATGCTCATTGGTACGCCATGTAGTCTTACTATCTCGGCAATGAAAAGTCCTGCTAAAAAGAGAACTCTATAGGTAGTCTTAACTGACAAGAGACAAGCCAACTTGGTTAGCCTATCCATTATCACCCAAATTGAATCATGACCACCAGGAGTACGAGGCAACACCACTATTAAATCCAGGGAAATACTTTCCTACTTCCATTATGGTATTTATACTTGTTGCAACATGCCATCGAGTCTTTGATGCTCAAATATTCACCTGCTGACATATTATACATTTGTCCACAAATTTTTATATTTCTCTCTTTATTCCAGACCATAAGAAATATCCTTTCAAATCATGATACATCTTAGAAGAACCATGATGAGTTCTGAAATGTCTCTTATGAGGTTCTTCTAGAATCACCTCACCCTCTTCAGTTTCAAATCATTCGGGACATAAATCCTTCCCTTAAATAGAAGAACTCTATCCACCGATCATGTGAATCCCCATTGATTGATTTTAGTTTATAAATCTGCATTCGACAACTCTATTTGTCTCACACTCTCCCTAAGATCACATAGAATATTCATTTAACTTTTTAAGACTTCTTCCTAGGTCCATTTGAAATTTAGGTCGAGATTTCGGAGCTTCTATAGAAAATTATATTTTAACATCATTAACTTTGATGCATGTAACTTCTTTCTACTTAATGAATCTTATACCTTATTGGCCTTCCTATGGTGGTACTTTGATTTGAAATCATAGTCCTTCATAAATTCCATTCACCTTCTCTGTGTAAGGTCTGGAATAATTAAAACATGAGCAGTGGTCAAAATATTTTTTAACTTTTGAAATATTCGCTCGTATTCAAAATCCCATTGAAATTAGGTCTCCTTGCGAGTCATTTGATTCAACGGTAGAGCTACCTATGAGAATCCCATGATGAATTTTCAATAATAACTTGTGAGTCCCAAAAAAACTCCTTACTTAAGATATATTTTGGGTCTTTCTCAATTCAACACTATTTCTCGTAAAACTGAAAGTATAATCCTAAGATGCTCAAGGTGCTCTTGCAGAGTCTGAGAGTAAATTAGGATGTTGTCAACGAAGATTACTATGAGCTTATCAATATATTAAATTGAAATACATGGTTCATGTAATCCATTAAAACTGTCGGTGAGTTGGTCATTCCATATGGAAATTCAATTTCTCTTCTAGTAGGTAGAAAAGTGGCATCCTCTAAAAATACATATGAAAATTCTTCTAATGGTGTGATGTAAGAGATGTTCCCTCCGGTATGGGTATATGTGGTAAGTATTAAGAGAAAAATTGTGTTTCGTTTAAAGAGACAGTGAATCATACGAATAATACCTTCCAAGAGTGTTGAAATAACTTCATCTTGCATCTCCATATCTTTTGCTATGAAAATAGATTTCTCATTGCAGCCAATATACACCAAATTGACAGAGAGCCAATCGATTCCCAACACCACATTTATCTTCTTGAAGAGTAGACATATCAAATCAACTAAGAACGTTTGCTCATTCATGATTATTTGACAATTTTCACACACCCAATAAACTTTTACATTACTATATTTGGTTGTAGTGACTACCATCGAATAAGATGGTCCAATTACTTCTAAAGCAAGTCAGTCTACATATCTAGTTGAAATAGAGGAGTGTGACGCTCCACACTCAAAGTGTACAAAAAGTGGTTGACTATGCATATAACACATACTAACAATGAGGTCAGTGTTCTCTTTTGCCTTCTCATTCTCTTACTAGCATGAGCATTTGAGTGCTAAACTTAAAAATCCACCCTCACGTCGTGGTAGTTGAGATCCACTCAACTATAATCGCCAAATATTTATAATTCTCCAACATAACATTGTTATTAATAATTAAAAATACTCAAATTTTTTCTAATAAATACATATTAACTTCGTTAAATGTGAATAATTGTTTAGTAATATTAAATACACTAATAGAAATTAGATGAGTTCTAATACAATTAAATGTTATGCATTCCGTCTTAAGTTAAGTATCTTTTTGTCTTTTACAAATTTTAAAGATGATAATCATTTTGATTTCAATAATAAAATGCTCGTTGTTTACTATAAATAGTAGAATAGTTGAATTAATTAAAAGATGGAAATTTGAATAGACTCTCATATTACATGAGATGAATCATTCCACCAAGTAAAATATGAGTTACATTGTTACACGGTTCCTTCGTTCATACCAATTTTGGTTTGAGTTAAAATCTACCAAATTTAGGATGGTAAACAATATGAAAAATTCCATTCTAATTTGGATGATTATCCACACATGCATGTTTGTATTACTCATTCCAATTCTAAATTATCAAAACTCATTACAAAAAAAGAAACATATATCTCATTAATAATTTGACAAGTTCTTAAAAACAATTATGAATTTTTCTAATATATTAAAATAACCATATATAAAAATATAATATTCTAATACAAGTTGCCAATTGCATTAGTGACCGCCATGTCTACCGGTCAGAGAAAACGTTTCCTGTTCTCTTTATAAATACCAACCACTTAGCCTTTCTTTTCAAAACACATTCACAATCACAATCATGTCTCTATGGTTCATTGCATTCTCCACTTTCATATTATCTATCTTAATATACCGTTTTCTGAAATTTGCAACAAAATCTTCTTCTTCTTCTTCACTACCACTTCCACCTGGACCAAAACCATGGCCTATAATAGGTAACATGCCACACTTGGGCCCTGCACCACACCAATCTCTTGCAGCCTTGGCTGAAACATATGGCCCTTTGATGCACCTCAAATTAGGGTTTGTCGATGTTGTCGTGGCCGCTTCCGCCACCGTGGCTGAACAATTCTTGAAGGTTCACGACGCAAACTTTAGTAGCCGGCCACCGAACGCCGCAGCTAAAAATATGACTTATAACTATCAAGATCTTGTGTTTGCTCCTTATGGTCCAAGGTGGAGATTGCTCCGCAAAATTTCTTCCGTTCATCTCTTTTCCAACAAAGTTATGGCCGAATTCCAACATTTACGTGAGGTTAGTTAATATCACCCGAATTTAAACTGAGTTTTATTCTGTATGTGAGTTTCATCTTCTGATAAATTTTAATACAAATTAAAAATCAATTAATATTTAGTTTCTAGTATTAGATATTTTTGGCTTGAAATGAAAATAATCTTGATAAAAAAAACAAAACTATTTGAAAGTGGGACCTACCATCCATGCTAATTGATGTGATGTGAACAAAGTTGAACTTTTCTTAAGAGCCGGAAGAAAAAATAAACTTTCAATGACCGGCTTATAACATATAAAAAGTCAGGTGTGTGACTTTTTTCTTTAATTTCTTGACCAAAATTTTTTTTCTAATGATTTTTTTAACTTTTTAGAAAAAGTCATTATCAAGTAAAATCTCATGTTAATTCTGTTTATCTTTGCTATGATGATATCATACATCATTGTGCTTATTTCTATATTAAAAAGTCAAAATTTAGGTTTTCTTTTAATTATTTTGGTTGAAACTTTTATTACACAAGTGTGAAAGCTTAGTTTCTCATTATTTTCTTAATCAAAAAGTCTATTATAGAAGTAAAACCTAACTAATTACACTTTTCAGGAAGAGGCAGTAAGATTGACAAATAACTTGGCAAGTAACTATTCTGACACAAAAGCTGTGAAATTGGGACAATTATTGAATATATGCACAACCAATGCACTTGCTAGGGTTATGTTAGGAAGAAGAGTATTCAATGATGAGAATGGTGGTAATGATCCTAAAGCTGATGACTTCAAGGATATGATTACTGAATTGATGGTGTTGGCGGGAGTTTTCAACATTAGTGACTTTATTCCTTCATTGGAATGGTTAGATCTTCAAGGAGTTCAAGCTAAAATGAAAAAGTTGCACAAAAAGTTTGATGCATTTTTAACCAATATTATTGAAGAACATGATAATTCCAATTCTAAGAGTGAGAAACATAAGGATTTGTTGACTACTTTATTGACACTTAGAGATGAAGGAGATGATGATGGAAATAAACTTACTAATATTGAGATCAAAGCACTCCTTTTGGTATGTTAACTACTATTCTACTTATTATTATTCAATTATTTAATCGGTCGAATTTTACTGTATTTTTGCATTTGATATATTTTTCATTATTGCATTAAAGATTAAACAATTTAAAGTGTGTTAAAACGACACTGACATTCACTATAATTTTAAAATATACGTTAACATTTGTAAATTTATATATATTACTAAAACTTTTTAAAGACAGATAAAAATCGTAAATAAATGTTAACTATATACATGAAGTTTTTGACTGACACTAAAAGTTAGAGGAGGTGCCACTGTTGTTGTATGCATGAAATGATTGCATTATCATTTTCGTTTAAACTCTTACCTAACACTGAAACAGTGACACCTTATCTAAAATTCTACTTGAAAGTTAAAACTAAATTTTATAAAGAAAAACACCAACCAACATGCATTCCAATCATTTACTTAAGAAACATAAAACTTTTTTTTTTTGTTAATCTTTTAATTCTTTCCTAATAGCTACACTTACCACTCGCATTGCACTAAATTGTGATTCAATAGACTTCTATTACTAAGAGCTATACATTTTAATAAATCTAAAGTACTATATAGTGCCACCATAAATTTAACTATGATCATCTTGATTATAATTTTCTTTAAGTTATAATTTCACTATTAAAAATAGATAAATAGAGTGTTGTGGATTAGAACCTATTATTTTCTTAAAACTAACAATTGAGTTATACATAGGGCGAGCTAAATTATATTTTTCTTTAAAATTGAAGTTTTAATAAAATATATATACTTACAACCTGTTTGATTATTTGTGTAGAACATGTTTGCAGCTGGGACAGACACGTCATCAAGCACCACAGAATGGGCTATTGCAGAATTAATCAAAAATCCAAAAATCTTAGCCCAAGTCCAACAAGAATTGGACAATGTTGTAGGCCGAGAAAGAAATGTGAAAGAAGAGGATATACCTAACCTACCTTACTTACAAGCAGTGATAAAAGAAACATTTCGTTTGCATCCATCAACACCTCTTTCACTTCCAAGAATTGCTTCCGAAAGTTGTGAGATTTTTGGGTACCATATTCCAAAAGGTGCAACTGTTTTGGTTAATGTATGGGCCATAGCTCGTGACCCAAAACAATGGGATGACCCATTAATGTTCAAGCCTGAAAGATTCTTACCAAATGGTGACAAGTGTGATGTTGATATTAAGGGAAATGATTTTGAAGTTATACCTTTTGGTGCTGGTCGAAGAATTTGTGTTGGGATGAATCTTGGGCTTCGTATGGTTCAGCTTTTAACTGCTACGTTGGCCCATTCATTTCATTGGGAACTTGAGAATGAACTTAAAGCTGAAAAGATGAACATGGATGAAGCTTTTGGACTTACTCTTCAACGAGCTGTGCCATTATCTGTGTACCCTAAGCCTAGGCTCTCGCCTAATGTGTATTCATCTTGTTTTTGATCTTATACATTTACTTTTGAGAATTTTTCTTTTTCGAGAGACACTCTAGATTTTTTTGTCTTATTATCTTATGCTTAACTATAATAATAATGTAAGTAAAATATTGTGTGAGGATTCCTTTGAGCGATATATTATTTCTATTTTGTCCATTCAATCATGTAATGATTGTTATTCCTTTGAGCAATCCATGTTCATTTGCTTCGGAATCCAACGTTAGTATGGTGAAGTAATGACATGTCAATCAATCATACTAAATTTTCGATCATGGTGTTTTGACTGGATGAAATTGTTGCATTAAGGTTCATGACGACACAAGGGTTGTGATATCAAAGAGGTTTGTGATTAGGGTTGTGACGGAACAAAAGTTGTGTTACGATGTTTATGGAAAGTATCAAGTGTTTATGGAACCCCCATCTGCTGACCGGGCAGTGGGACCCCGACTACTCTTCGTAGTGTGATCATTTGCCGAAATTTTATTTGATTTATTTAATTAACAGGATTTAAATTAATAATAATAATAATTTGTTTATTATTGTTCTCTTGTGGTGATCATTTATGGCCTTAGTTTTCCTTTATTTTGTTTTGGGATTTTAAAATACAACCTACATGTTGTGCCTCTCTTTTAATCTCTTGATGTAACTTCTTTTCTCATCTCACTCTCTCGCATGTAAAATGAGTATTCTTTAATGTAATATAATATTATGAAGAAAGAGAAGAATACAATATCAAAGGAGGACAACCTTGGAGATCTTGCTTGGAGAAGTGAAGATCGTTATTAGGTTTAACTTAGGTTCTCTCATTGGCTTAGGAGAACAATTGCGCTAGGGGGCATAACTGTTTCATTTTGTATGTATGTTGATGCATGGGAGTGACAATTTATATGATAAATAAGCCGGTGAGATCAAAATAATTGAAAATTCCCTCAAAATTTGAATATTAAGTTTATGTTTTCCAAGTTTTAGAACTCATCAAGATTAGTATCGAATAATGTAGATTTCACCTAACGTGAGGTGCATGTTCTATATTGGTAAAGTGCATTGGGATAAACGTAATATCCAATTTGTAAAACAATGGGTCAAACTTAACTAAACAAATTATAATAAGATTATGTACGTTTAGAAGTAAGAGTTAGGAATGACCATATGATGGATTAAAATAAGGAGTTATTTGCTCAATTGAAAATATTAGAGAATTGTATTAGATACAATTGGAAGGAGCTCATACCTAAATAACTGATTTTTGTGAAATCAGCCTAACGCTGACTTAAACAAAGTGAAATATGGACAAAACTAACTATAACAGATAAACCACAATTTCAAAATTACTTACGATTTGAGAAATGGTGCTAAGTAACATTATTTTCCCCCTTGACTTAACCGTTCTGAAATGTAAGAGTCAATCCCTTTTGGATCATTATTTGACCATCGAATACTATACGGATCCAAGATGCCATAAATATTCGATATATTTAACTCTATAATGACATGCATGTTCAATTATATACATACGTGCACCAAACTTGCAATATCCATACATCCAGCCAATTATTTCCAAGGAGAAAATATCATATGTCACTAAGAGTAGAATAGAAGAGCTATACCGTTGGACAATCCTCTAGCGAAAGTGAAATCGGGTCATCGCTTTCTGCAACCAACAGGTATAATGTGGTGATTTCATGTGCGAAAGGATTCAATATCTCATTTCCTCTTGAATGGGGGTGGCAGAACACTTACATCCTTTTGTGCTAGCATCACATATAACATTTGTTTGGGCAACTTGATCATCAACATTATCATCATTTCCATTCGTACGTTGTTAGAAACATCCACTTATTCTCTGCAACATAATATTCGTTTTGAACACAATACATAATTTTTCTATCTTTTCTAACTTTTTAGATAAACCACAATATATCATACATTTAAGATAAAACACTAGTATTTCAGATAAAATACATACCGCATATAACTCTTCTAACTTTTCCATGTCTTTCCTCTGATTTTCTCGCTCCGCTTCTAACATCTTCCTCTATTATTCTAACCCCTTCTCAATAGCTACGATATTTTCTTTTTGCGCTTGTAATTTGGTGTTTTCAACGCTTTTTTTGGTTGGACCAAAGAACAATCTTAGGCCGACGCCTTCTCCAACACAATGAACGCGCCCATCATGCTCATCTATTCTGATAACTTCTATTAGTATATCATGTTGTGGTTCTGGAACAAATGAGCCTCTACGAGCCTCCTTAACCAACAAATCCTACATAACATGGATGATAATATTAATATCGTAATTACAACAACATTTAAACAACACATAATTGATAGGTGTCAAGTTTAGAATGGTTTTCGTATCAATATGGCACTTTTAAGCTCTTTTTCATACTACTGATTGTGAAACAGATTATTTATTAAGTGCTTCTTACATCAATTTATATGTTTGGTATTTTTAATATTTTTGTTAGTTTTGCAGCATATTTTGTAAAACGGGTGCGGCAAAAATCGAAAGAAAAAGCAAAGAAACGAAGAAAGTCGTGTGTCAAAGAAATCAAGACCTTTACCTAGAGAAGGAGAGACGAAAGGGAAGTTTCGCCCGATGAAGGCCTGGCGAAAGACCAAGTGAAAGAAGATTGAAATTCCAATAGCTACTGGAATTGGTTCGTTGGCTGATTCGCCTGGCAAAGGAGAGGCGAAAGGGATTCACCCGACGAAACTTTATTTCGCTTGGAGAACTCAGATATTTTTTCCAGCTTGTTTGCACTATTGCTGTCACGTGGCTGTACTAAAGGATTTCTCCCGACGAATTTTGTGGCTGGCCGGACGAAGTTGCCTGGGCAGAACTTGTGTATTTTAGTACTTTGTGATATTTTTTGGGACATAACTTACTTTTTAAGAATCTTTTGTAACCTAGAAACTTTTGTGAAGAGAAAAAATGTCATCTTCATTTCTACTTAAATATCCAAGCTTTTAAACTTCAATCTTTAATCCTTTCAAGTTTGATGCTCCAAAAGCTTTGTTTGTTACTTGTTTCTCAAGCTACCATCGTTAATGGTAGCTAAATCTCTCCTTGTGTCAAGATTAGAGGTAGATAATTCTCACTTTTGCATGTATTTCTCTTGATATGTGTATGTGAACAAATTGATGATGAATATATGGTGAAAAACCTTATTTTTATTGTATATTTATGTTGGAGTATTATTGAGAAATATGTTTCAACTATTAACCTAGTTTTTTCATCTTTCAATAAACAAAGTCTAGATATGGTTTTGTGAGTTAATATACACTAATATTATACCTTTAATGTTATCATATTGATAGTTAGGTTGAGAGATCATCTAAGGATCAATATGATAAAAATCACAATTTGTTTTAGATATGAAATATATTGAGAGGATATGTGATTATATTTGTTGTTAATGAGTTCACATGCTTTGTTAAGAAAATGTGTATGAAAAGGATTATCGAGCCATAATCTTGACATGGTTTTACCAATCGTTTAAAACCAAAACTTTTTACCGTTGATTATAATTTTTATGCAATCGATGCGTTACGAAATCAAACCAACCACTTTTTATGTTTTGTTTTTAACGATTTCAATTGTAGAACGATGGTAATATCACACAATCCCTGCGGATGCGATAACAAAAACCCACACTGACACTGTTTCAAGAAAATGGCATTGTTACCGGGGATTATTGTTTGATATTGCAAGCATTGCAATAGTTGATATGTTTTAAACTTTGTTTATCTCATTTACTCTTTCTTGAGCATCTTAATTTGATTGGTTAAGTTTTGCAGACTCTATTTATGCAAGGAAAGTTACCTGCAGATTAACTTCTTTTCGATCCCGAGATTGAGAGATTTGTGCGTAAGTTGAATAGCAAAACTAGACGGAGGAGGCAACTTGCCAAGGAACGACAAGAGAGAGGAGAAAGTTATATTTCTACACCAACACATCAGTTTACGCCAATCATGGTAGATCCACCACCACCACCCCTTGCTTCAACACCACGTGTCAACAGTCTGAGGCACCCTGCTCAGTTTGCATACAATGTCCAAAATGGTATACATCCGAAAATGGGAATTCTTTCACTTTAATACCAAAATCCTTTTACTGGTATGGATCATGAAGATCCGTTCACACATCTCACAAAATTCTATGAGATTATGGATGCAACGGGAGCGCCGAAAGCTGACAAAAGTCATTGCTCAAGAGACTATTTTTGTACTCCTTAATCAGGAAGGCAAAGGAATGGTTCCTTGATCAATCCAGTTTGGTGATGAAGGACTGGAATGTGTTAGAAGAAAAGTTCCTTGATCGATTTTTTCCATACAATCATTTTATGGAAGAAAAGATGACAATTACGGTATTCATTCAAGGCGGAAATGAATCTCTCAATGAAGCTTGGGAGAGGTTTAAATCCATGTTACAAAAATGCAAGGGTCACGGTTTCAATGAATTAACACAAGTGCACATCTTCAGAAATGCGATCCAATATGTTCACAAAACTTTGTTAGACGCTACCGCAGGTGGATCGTTAATGACAAAAAGTGCGGAAGATGTGGTAGCCATTATTGGTAAGATGGCATTGAATGATCACCAAGGAAATCAAAATCATGGTACTCCTCAACAAAAATCGGGAATGCTTGAATTGGGGACTAACAATGCTATTCTTGCTCAAAATAAATTGCTATCCCAACAAGTGGAATTGTTGACTCAACAAATGTCAAAACTTCCACAACAACTCAAAGAGATGCAAGAATTGCCAAGCAATAATATGCAAATAACCATTTGTGAACTATGCAAAAGAGATCACCCCATTGGTTATTGTTCTCCGGTTAACGAAGAAGCAAATTTCATGGTTAATCAAGGCTATAAAGGAAGACAACAACCTTATCAAAATAACACTCACCAAGCTTATCAAAACAACCAAGGTTACCAACAAAGAGGGAACGATCCTGGTTATCAACAAGGTTATCGTCAAAATCCCTATCAACCTACACAACCTCAAGGTGGAATTTCAAAGTTGGAAGAAACTCAATCAATTCATTCAAATGTCAATGGCCAACCAAAAGAGTAATGAGGCATCAATCAAGAATCTTGAAAACCAAGTTGGGCAACTTACGAAACAATTAACCGATCAACAACCGGGGCCATCTTTTTTCGCAAACACTGAAACCAATCCCAAGAAATATTGCAAAGCCATTGTGACTAGGAGTGGAAGAGATGTGGGTGGAGAAGAATAAAATGACAATAAAAATGATGATGTGAGAAGTGATTAGATTGTGGAAGAAAAAAATTATGAGGTAGAAGTTGAAAAGAATGATGAGGTAGAAGTTGAAAATGAAAAGGAGAAATCAATTGAAAATGAGAACCATGAGAAAGAAGATGTAGAGAAGAGAAAGAAAAAAACCAAGAGAGGAAAGGATAAATTGATCCCAATTCCAATTCAAAACTTGCCTTATCCTTATGATCCAACCAAGAAAGACAATGCTAGGCATTATGCTCGGTTCATAGATATATTTCATCAATTGCAAATTAATATTCCATTTTCCGAGGCTCTTGAGAAAATTCCTAAATATGAAAAGTTTATGAAAGACATCCTTACCAAGAAGAGAAGATTTATGGACCAAGAAACAATCACGCTTGATGCGAGTTGTAGTGCAATCATTCAAAGAACTCTACCGATCAAAGAAAGTGATCTGGGTCAAGTTACTTTGTCGGTTACCATAGGTGATGTTTATGTGGGTAAAGGCTTTATTGACTTAGGCTCAAGTATCAATTTGATTTCGTTATCTATTGTTAAGAGGTTGGGAAGAATTGAGATGAAAGCAACAAAAATGACATTGCAACTAGCTGATAAGTCTACAACTCATCCTCATGGAGTAGCTTAAGATGTGTTAGTCAAGGTGGATAAATTATTTTTTCCAATTGATTTTGTTGTTATTAACATGGAAGAATACCATGATGCTTCATTGATTCTTGGGTGACCTTTTATGAAGACGGCTAAAGTGATGATTGATATTGATGATGGTCTCATGAAAGTGAGAGTTCAAGATGAGGAAGTTTCTTTTAATCTTTTCGAAGCAATGAAGCACTCCAAAGATACACATGATAAATTTCGAATTGATGCAACAGAAGAAGCTATAATGAAAGTAACAAGTCAAGTCCACATGTCAACTCCCTTTGAAAAAGCTCTTGGTTATGCATTTGAAGTTCTTACCAAAGAAGATGTGAATGATGAAAAATCCCAACTTGAATTGAAGATGTTGCCTCCCCATTAGAAATATTCATTCCTTGATGATGGTTGTAACAAACCAGTTATTATTAGTGACATTTTGTCCAAAAAAGAGGAACATCGTTTAATTCAAGTTTTGAAGAAAAATCAAAGAGCTATAGGTTGGGTTCTCTCTGATTTGAAGGGGATTTAGTCCGACTTATTGCATGCATAATGTAAGTGCTCTTGATTGGCTGCATTTTGTGGCAAAACTATAGAGTTTGCATGTATGTCATACTGAATGTTATGACATACTTAATGATGTGTGTAGCGTAAGTTAACTATAAGTTAAGTTGAATGTCATACAAAATGTCATGACACTGACCGTATGACATCCAGCGGGCAGGTTAGTTTTTCTGGTATCTAGAAATCAGGAAACAAATCAGGAGCTCAAGCTGAAAGACAGGAGACATTTGAGAATCCCTAAAGCAAAAAAAATGCTCCTGAATTAAATGGCAAGCGTGCAGAGAATTGAAGAGTAGGGTTTGTTATGATTAAACCTAACTATATGCACCAAGGCCCAAAGGACTGACTGCTCTATAAATATCAGAAGGAGAAATCCTAGAAATTAAGCTCTTGACAGAAGATCAGAGAGTGCAAATTACAGAGTCATTGTGAGTGAAGAAGGTTGTTCTTCACGTGAATATTGTGAGTGAAGAATGTGTGTTCTTCACGTGTGAATTGAGTCTTAGGAATACTTGTTTACCAAGCAACTGTCTGCTGCATTGGTTAGGTAGATTCTAAGATGTGTCTCACTCAAAGCTTTTAAGTAAGAGTGTGTGTGTCCCTTGATAAGAGCTTTGAAGCAATATCAAGGTGTGTATGAAGTGTTTCTTCATCTTTACTTTGTAACTGTAATTGGATATCACTGTGGTGTGATTGAGGGGGAGTGAGTGGGAATACTCAGGTCTAGAGTGTCTCTAGGTTGAAGTGTCATTGGGTAGGTTTTAAGTGAGGAGTGCAAACTGAGTTGTTTGACTCTGAATTAATTCTACTGATAGTGAATTTCCTTTCTGGCTTGGTAGCCACCAGATGTAGGTGTTGTTGACACTGAACTGGGTGAACAATTGTTGTGTTATTTACTGCTTTTACTTACAATTTAATTAGTTAGTACAGTAGTCAATGTCACAGTGGATGTTATAACTTTGGTAATAACACCCATCGTGTGCTTGCCAGAATTTCAATTGGCATTAGAGCAGGCACCCTGCCTATTTATTCTAGGTGAGATCTAGGGAAATAAACTCTGGTACTATGGATAAAGAAATAGGATTCACTAATAGAACTCCAATTTTGGATGGTTCTAATTATGATTATTGGAAACCTAAGATGATTGCATTCCTAAAATCCTTAGACAGCAAGGCTTGGAGGGCTGCACACTCTGGCTGGAAACATCCTGTGAAGATTGACAAGGATGAAGTAGATGTGGTAATTCTTGAAGAGGAATGGAACAAACAGCAATAGGCCTTAGCTCTTGGGAACTCTAAAGCATTGAATGCCCTCTTCAATGGCATAGACAAAAACATCTTCAGACTGGTACACCACTGTGAACTAGCAAAGGATGTTTGGGACACTCTCAGAACTACTCATGAGGGAACTTCCAAGGTCAAAATGTCAAGACTTCAAATGTTGACCACCAAATTTGGAGGTCTGAGAATGAAGGAAGATGAGACCATTCATGAGTTTTACATGAATGTTCTTAAACTTGCAAACACCTCTGGAGCCTTGGGAGAAAAGATGGTTGAAGATAAGCTTATAAGGAAGATTCTTAGGTCCTTACCTAGGAGGTTTGCCATGAAGGTCACTGCCATTGAAGAAGCTCAAGACATATGCAACATGAAGGTAGATGAACTCATTGGTTCTCTCCAAACATTTAAGATGGGCATGTGTGATCAAACTGTAGAGAAAAAGAGCAAAAACATAGCTCTTGTCTCAAACACTGTTGAGAATTCAGAAGAAGAGGGTGGTGAAAAAGAGGAGAATCTGTCAAAAGCAATAACCTTAATTGGAAGACAATTCAATAAACTGATCAAAAGAATGGATCATAAGTCAAAGCCATATGCCAAGAACACCTCTTCTGACATCAGCAGAAAGAGTAACTCTGAGGAGAATCCTAATCAAGGCAAACGAGTTCAATGCCATGAGTGTGAAGGATATGGACACAATAGAAAGGAATGTTCCACATACCTCAAAAAGAAGTAAAAAGGCCTAACTATCACTTGGTCTGATGGAGATTCTGAGAGTGGATCAGAAGATGAGTATGCAAAACATGTCACTGCCCTGAACAGTGTATGTATATCTGATGGTGACTCAAGTGAAGAGGAGCTAACTTATGATGAACTAGCAGAATCATATAAGAAGCTGTCCATCAGAAGCAGTGAATTGTATCAGCAAGGAGAGCACCAGAAGAAGTGCATAATGGAATTAGAGGTTGAGAAGATAGAGCAACTAGCAACAATAAATTCACTCAAAAGTGAGGTCAACTTGTTGGAATCCAAAATGGAGCAGATGGCGAAATCCATAAGGATGCTAAACCCTGGGACTGACACCCTAGAAGAAATCCTGCAGAGTGGTCAGAGTTCAGGAAATAGGTCTGGACTGGGATTTGTTGACAGGCAAAATCCTGCTTTGAAACTCAAGAGGCTGAAACCTGAGATTTAGAAGGTAAAGAGGATGTCACGACCAATGTCACAACATCCACCACACAGAAACTGGAACCAAGTCAAAAGTAGATTCCAAGGATATAGATGTTACCACTGTGGAAAACTTGGTCATATCAAATCTGTGTGTTTCTGGATGCATGGATTTCCTAGTCATCCTCATCAAAGGAAATCTAAACAGAGAGCTCATATCAAAAGGCAACATCAAGCAAAACCTACGAAGGATGCTCCTAACAAGCAAAGACATTGGGTTGCCAAGAATATGAATTTAGTAACTCACACCTCTCTAATGATGCCGACCTAAAAGGACTGGTACTTTGACAGTGGTTGTTCCAGACATATAACTGGAATTGAGGATCACTTGATAAAACTCAACCCTCATTCCTCTAGTCATGTAACCTTTGATGATGGAGCTAGAGGAAAAATCACAGGCGTTGGACAACTTGACAGTCTTAAAGATCTAAAATTGAAGGATGTCTTGCTGGTTAAAGGACTGACTGTTAACCTAATAAGCATAAGTCAGCTATGTGATCAAGGTTTAAAAGTCCATTTTTCAAAGGATAAGTGTGTGGTTGTCAATGAAGAAGGTGAGGAATAAATGAGGGGAACTAGATCCAAGAATAATTGTTACCTATGGGAGACCAGAAGTAACATAACTGGATTGATCAATAAAGAAAATAAGGACCAACTATGGCTGGAGAAAGGAAGACATCCTCTAAAGATAGAAAGGACCAGGTCCAACACATCAACAAGTGGATCTTCAAAGGATGCTTCAGAAAGAAGGACAGGATGTAAGAAATGTCTTGTGGGGAAGCAAGCCAAGAAGGGATGCCCAAAGATTGGACATCAGGGAAAGCTAGATAGGCTATATTGGAACCTGATGGAGTCCATGGAAGCTGCCCTGCATAAAGAAAGCAATGTCACTCCAGATATCATAACCTTGTTATGTGACTTCAAGAGTACCATCCAAACAAGCTCTGATGATTTCAAGGGAGACATACTCAGGGGTAAAGTGTGTAAATGGCAAGAGGGTTATGCTAAACCTGGTGATTATGGCCGAAATAGTGCTGACATGGCTTCAAGAAGTGTCAAGGAGTCTCAATTTAAAAGGTCTCTACTAAAATTGAGGTCCTCCATAAATGATGAGTTATAGCAATTAACAATAAAAGGGAATTACTTTTTGAAATTAAATCATTTAATGATAAATCAAAAAGGTAAGTTCCCTCCTATTGGGCAATCGTACCCCATTACCACTTATGCGATACAACCTCTCCATTTTTGGTGCCATCACAAACTATTCAGCTTTCATACCTTGTCCAACCAGCACAGAAAATCTCTTCTCCCTCAATCAACTTCCCTAAAAATGTCGCAACATTCTAAATCGTCCTTAGCCAAAAGAATGACCGACAACGATGTTGATTCCAACCCTAATGAAGTGCTTGAAATAGCTCCACTATGAATGATGACACTTGAAGGAGTATTGGTGAAGGAACCGAAAATACTGCATGCAAAAAGATCCAAAGACCTTGTCTCAGGTCAGGTCCCTCCCGCTGCTACATCTGATGACCAAAATGGAGAGGAAGCAAGAAGAACACACCTTAAAATTGCAGATATGGTGGCTAGCACACTCAACATACCCACACTATCCAATAATAAGGGGACTGATACTAACCAGGAGGATCAAGCTGATGTCTCTCACAATGTCAAAACATTGAGAGACCCTACACCAGAAGGGAAGAACAAAGATAACGATGTTGAGAAAATGGGTGATGATATTCAAGGCACCAAAAATACTGAGTTGGTAGAACTAGATGAATATTCTGACAATGACCTCATAGCAAAGATCAATCCGGGCATAGCCAAAAGGCTGATGACAAGGAAAGGGAAAAAGGTGACTGACCAAAGCTCCCTCAAGAAAAAGGTTGTTGAGAAGACTGGTGATCAAGACATTTGCACAAAAAGGGTTGTTGAGAAGACTGCTGAGCAAGACATCTCCACTAGGAAGGCTGGAACAAAGAGGACTCAAGTTGGACCCTCCAAAGGGTGGAGCAAAGTAACCACCAAAAAGAGGAAGGTTGAATCTAGTACAGAACCAGAGACAGATTCTGATGTTATTGTTGATGTCACTAACATCCAATCTAAGAAGAAACCTTCTACCAGCAAACTGGCTGCAAATGTCCCTAGAGTTCCAATTGACAACTGTTGCACCCCAAAATTTTCCCAACCTTTTCTTAACTTAGTTTATGTTTCATTTCATTTCTTTCTAGCATTTGCATTGCCTAGCATTTTTCATTGAACAGGGGATCAAGAGGTTGTTCATAGCAAGAGGAGGTTACTCTGAGTGTTGAGCCTAAGCAAGGGGTGTTACTCAAGTTTGAATGGTCATCAGGTCATCTAGAAGTGGTCAATAGTCTTGTGAAAGGATGGATGGATGTATGTGGGTCAGCTCCTAACTTAGAGGCCAGTTAAAGATCATCAGCGGATTCTGAATTCATGATTATGGATATGGGAGGTTGAGAGAGCTCATTGAGTGCTTTGAGAGCCATGTTGGAGCTTATTCAAGTTGTTGTGTGATGTGGAAGAAGCCACAGTCAAGAATGTTGCATCTAGGGTTTTCATCTGTTTAATCCTTGGTTAACTGTGAAATTGAAGGAGGTTAAACCTCAATTTCAAGTCTCTATGGTCATGGGATGTTATGTTGAGATGTCTAATATATCATTTCAAGATCAATTCATCAAGAATCAAGAGTGTGAGAAGTTACTAAATTAGGGTTCTCAGTGAAAAATCCCCTATTTAGTCCCCAACTTCAAGACTACCTTTCTCAAGATAGAAGTATCATCTCATCTTGACATGGTCATGAAACTTGTAGAGCATGTTCTTAGATTTCTTTTGAGTACTAGAAGTCATTCATCTGATTTCTAGAACTCAAGTTATGATGCTGACAAGTTACAGGTCCTCAGATGAATGTGATTTTAGTTAACAAAAGTCAACCAACTTCCAAGCCATTTTTGACCTAGAAGGATGTTTCTCCTCAACTTTTGATGAACATGAAAGTTGTTCTTCATGGTCTTAGCTTTCCAAAGAGTACTAGAAGTCTTCCATCTGATTTGTAGAACTCAAGTTATGAGGCTTACAAGTCAAGGGTATTTTGGGAAAGTGAGACTATAGGTCATAAAATTATAGGTCCATTTCACCAACTTGCACACTTCAAATGGAGATTTTTTCAACATAAAACTTACTCCAAATGGTGTCATTTGCTCAACCAAACACTAAGAAGTCATGGTTGAAGCTTGGATTGAAGAATTCCTAAAGTGATTTTCATGGAAAAGGCCTTAAAATGAGAAAATCAAACTTAATTCATATTGGATCAATTTTGTGCAAGTGAGTACATATTTTGAGTGCAAAACATATTTCAAACACAATGGAAATTTTAGAATTTTGATTTGAGGAGTGTTGGTAGGCCATTTCCAAAGTTACTTCAAGATTAAGTTACACTTTCAATATTCACCATTAAGATCCAACAAGGAGTTAATCTTGGCCATTCATGTTCCCTACACTCCAAGTAACTGATTTGAGCCAATTTGAAGCTGTTTTGAAGCAAAATTCATGCACATGGCCAAGCTTGAAAACTCAAATTTCATGGATTTGCAATTGGGCTGTGTAGGCTGCCATTGGGCTTTCTTTCTATCACAATCCATCATATAAAAGTTTTCCATCATGAACAAACCCTAAGAACTCGTTTTGGTGAAGCATTTGCAGAGAGAGCAACTTGAAAAAGTGAAGAAAATTTAAAATACGAATTCTGAGATTTACTCCATTTCAAGCAAAATTGAGGATTGCAAGAGCTTTATTGAGGATTGTGGAACGTTTCTGGTTGGTTTTCTTAAAGCTTCAACAACATTTGAAGGCTCAATGGAAGTTCTCCACTAGGTATCTTCAATTCACCATATCTATCTCATTATGCCATGATTCTTTGCCATTTTTGCATATTTGAGACCTAGGAAGCATGTAGATCATTAATAACTAAAATGAATTGGCATTTGTGATGGTTGTTGGTTGAAGCTCCAAATTGTTTTGGCACGATTTGCTTTATTCTTGAGGTTTCACGCTTAAATGTTGCTTGATTCATGATCTATGTAGTGTGTAGATGATTTCTGGGTGCTTTTGGTTGATGTTTGTGAACTTTTGAATTTGATGCACCAAACTGTTTTGTTTCGATTTGCTTTTGTTATGCACAATTAATGGAAATGGACATCGGATTTGGATTCTACATGATGAGTAGATGAATTTGCATATAAATTTTGTTTGATTTGGTTCAGTGTAGCTCCCTGTGTGTTTTGGTATTACTGTTGCGGTGGTTGGAGCTTTGGAGAAGACGATCAGAGGCGTTTTCCGGCCATCTGGTTTCCCTCCCATTTTTGGTTGAGGAAGATGATAACGTGGCAGCACGTGGATTTCACGATCTGCTTACTTTTTGCACACACGGTCTTGATTAAGACCCACGCTACACCTTTGTTGACTTGCACACACATAATTATGTTTGAATATTCATTAATTGACGCGGCGTTCTGTGAACCTCTTGTTTGTATTACTTTCTAATCAAGCGTTTCTGGATGCATTCCACCGTGCGTATGCGTTGACCACTCCACACACAATCACCAGGATTTTGTTTTATTTTTGTCTTATTCGCTTGTGGACCTGGGCTCCCATTACTAATCACGCCCCCCTTTTGGGCACAATATGGTTTTGAACGTGATTTCTTTACTATCTGCACCGTCCTTTTTTTTCTTCTTTTTTTTCTTTTTTCATTTTTATTTTGTTTTTTTATCTGTTTGAATTTAATTCATTTAAAATAGTTCCAATGTTCCAAAAATTCCACAAAATTAGTTTTTAGAAACTTTGAGATGTCCTTTATTTTTAGGATATTTTTATTTTATTTTTTGGTTTTATTTTTAATTAAAATTGGAATTAAACATTGGAGTAGTTTTGAATGAGTTAAATTGTGACATTGCTTGCTTCTTGATTTGTTTCTCTCCTTTCTTTTGGATCCAATGAATGAAAATTGATCCTCATACTCATGATGAGTTGAACAATTTTTGAGGACCATTTTGCCCCTGGTTGGTTGAATTTAGGGTTGACTTTTGGTGCTTTTCTTTTGACCCTCGATTCTCCCATTTCAAAGTGGTACATCTTGAATACTATTTTCTTTTGATGGTGCTTTGAGGGTATATTTGCTTTGAGCTTTTGGCCTCTGGTTGCCAACTTGTTTGTGCATCTCTTGTAGTTTATTTGGTAATTTTTGAGCCTTTTTCCTAATTTTGAGATGACTTGCAAGTCAAGTCATTTCATAAGGTGGCTCATACAAGTGCATGACCTAGTTTGAATTGGAAATGACCTTTGTGGATCCATTGAGCTCTTAACTCTTCTTGTTTCACATATTAGACATGTTGAGCTTGTTGTATGTTCATTTTTAAGTCCAAATTATGTTTACTGTTTGTTGGTTTGTGCATTTCTTTTGGTGCTTTCTATTAGGGTTTCAATGTGGAGTATGGTTGCATTCCTTTATGTTTTGATTTCATTTCCTTTTGTTGTGTTTTGCTCTTACTTTTGAGCTTTTCTATTCATCTTTAACTTCTGTCCAATGAATTTGGAGTGTCATTTAAGGTGGCTTGTTCCCTCCTTTGGAGGTATTTGAAGCATACCTAAAATGATGAATCCTTGAGGACATTTTTTGGTGCTTCTTTGCATTTGGTGGGTGATGCTTATGGTTGAGTGCATGATATGAGGTCCGTGTTGCCCTCATATAGCCACCCATCCTCGCTTTTATGTTGAGCTTCCTTTTCCTTTCATTTGGTTTAGTTTTGGTGGTGTGGTTGATGTTGTTTGACTTAGGTCGTTTCATCCCACTTTTGGTGCATCTTTGTGTGGTTTGTTCTTGTTTGGTTGACTTCTTCTTGTGCACTTCTTTTTCTTTGCTTTTCTTGCATTTCCATATGCATGCTTGGTTGAGATGAGCTTGTGGAGGCTACTTCCCCACACTATTTTCCTCCCACTTTCATTCTATTTGTGCATCTTATGTTTGCATCTTCATTTGAATATGCTTTCTTTTCTTCTTCTTCTTTTGCTTTTCTTTGCCATGCTCCCCGTAAGTTCTCTAACCTCTTGAGGTTATGGTAGACATTAAGTGCCTAACCATGCATGATAACATTATGTAGTTCCCTTTGAATCCCAACTTTAAGTCCACTTTGCATGACAACTTTTAGGATTGATTAGTCTCCCATTAGTTTCCTTTCTTCTCTTCTCATCTTCAAACACTAATAAAACATCTAATAAAGAATGACGAGTGTGGCACGCTACGAGCCTTAAGCTACTTGAGAAATGGTGATTGGGGGGCTTCCTCTCAATGACCTAGAGTGTTTAGTGTACATCCTTTGGGTGATATACGACACATTCGCTCTTAGGTCATAGTCTCTAGTGCGACATGAGTTACAAATCAAGTTCAAAACACTTCTTCTCTAAAAAACACAAAAACACTTCAAACCTTTTTCATCCTTCGGGATCTTAATCCGGAAAACCTTTTCAGATAAAAAGAGTGTCATTAAATTTTAGTTCTATCGCAAACGGTAACGCCTAAGTCTCCAATGTTCGAGCTGCATACACCAACTGCTAGAACTACTTGTTAACCCTACTCGGGCCTAAAAAACTTTTGAACCAAACCGGTGTTCCTTTTATCCTGAACTACATTTGCTCTGATCTTTCATAACAGATGAAAGTACGTAGGCACAAGATGCGATGTCTTAGAGAGCAACCTTTCCCCCTTTCACTCGTAGTTAGTCGAACTATGTTGACTCTGACTTTCCCATTGCACGAGGGAGTACGTAGGCACAGAATGGCGATGCTCTGCCGAGTCATTTCTCTTTTCTTTTACTTTTGTACCTTGACCATTAGTGTAGATAAATTGATCACCCTTTTTTAGATAGCCAACAATGCGTGGATCCCGTCGAGTACGACGGACGTGACGGGTGCTAATACCTTCCCCTTGCGTAACCGACTCCCGAAACCAGACATGGTTGCAATGACCTTGTCTTTTCCCGTTTCGTCAGGTTTTTCCAATCGTTTCCTTTCCCTCTCTGTTGGATAAATAACGAAAGGTGGCGACTCTTCTATTTTCCGCCGGTTGTTTTTCGCAGTTGCGACAACAACATCTCTTTTCACTATCTGTCGTGTGTTATCAGATGGAAATATGTATATCAAAAGAGGTTGGCCCTGGAGAGAGAGCTTGCACAAAATGCTCTTGAAAATAAGGAGATCATGGCACTCATATGTGATGCAGGCTTGATGAAAACTGTAACTCATTTCTCCCAATGCTATGAAATTCTGGTCAAAGAATTCATAGTAAACTTATCAGATGAACGTGCTTATACAAAATCCACTGAGTTTGGAAAAGTATATGTGAGAGGAAATGGTGTCATCTTCACTCCCACCATCATTAACAACTTCCTTGGAAGATCAAATGAAGCCCAGCCTGAGTTAACCATCTCTGACAACAAAATATGCCAAGTAATTACTGGAAATCAAGTAAGAAAGTGGCCATCCAAAGGAAAGCTTGCCACCAGCAAACTAAGTGTGAAATATGTTGTGCTGCACAAGATTGGTGCTGCAAACTGGGTGCCAACTAATCACAAATCATTAGTGGCCACTACCCTGGGGAGAGTTATCTATGTTGTTGGGACCAAGACCAAATTGGATTATGGCACTTACATCTTTGATTAGACTATGAGGCATGCTGGTAGCTATAGCATAAAAGGGCCCATAGCATTTCCTTCGCTCATTTGTGGAATTATGTTAGCACAATTCCCAAATATCCTCAAGACCAGTGATGTAGCTAGCAAAAAAGAAACTCCCTTAGCCTTCCATAACAAGTTGTTTCAAGGAACCCATGTTCTAGACATTGCCATGACTTCCACTGAGACATCCAAAAGGGGTCCCAAAACCAGAAAAGCTGAAGTAACGGCAATAATTAAAGAAACATGCAAGGAACTAGATGCAAGGAAGCAAACTCTTAAAAAACTGCTAAGGTCTCTGGAGCAAGATGAGGATGCTGATCTCATTGATGATGATGGTACAAGGGAAGATGATGGTCAAGAAGATGGCTTAGAGGAAGCTGGTGACAGCTCAGAGGAAGATAGTGATGATGCAGAAGAAAGCTCTGAAGATTTTGAGGAGGACAGGTCCAGCTCAACTGAAGAAAAAGATTAATGTCTAAGCCTGCTGTGACCACTAAGTTAGTGCAGGAAGAGGTGTTGTTGTTGTTTTGTGTTGATTAGTTTTGGTTAGCTTTCTGTAGGAATTATTTGACAATCTGTATTTGTGATGCTCTCTATGAGCAGTTTGTTTAATATGCCCCTAACAATTGTAATGTTACAATTTTTGATCTGTGCTATGTCCTTAGTTGGATCTTAATTTGTGGCTAAAAAGGGGGAGAGAAAGATAGTAACAGTAGGTGGAAGAACATGTGGGCTAGCATATGTGCTATTGTGTGCACATGGTATAATCATGCTTGCAGGTGAGATATGTGATAACAGCTGTCTAGTGATGTTAGTAACGTGTTATATGTGTGTGAAGTCCTATGGTGTATAGGAATGGTTGTTAGAACTGATTGGTTGATTGTGGATGTTGCTAACCCTGTGTGATCCTAGAAGGTGTTTAGGAGTTGTGTGTGTCTGCAGGATAGTAGCAGAGAGTGTTGTGCAACTCTTCAGGGGGAGTAGCACAGGTGTGTGTACTTCAGGATGTCATCCTGAAGGTCATAACATCCAGAGCAGACTGGATGAATATGTGTGACTGCAGAGTGTGCAGCTTAAGTGCTCAGCTGGAAAGGTGCATCAGTTGAGGGGGAGTAACCCAGTGTGTCACTCAGTAAAGTGTAACATCTGTAGTGATAACTAACAGATGGTTAACAAGGTGAGGTATAACAGTGAGAGCTAACTGTGAGGACTCTGAGAGTGGTTTGAGCTAGTAACTTTCCTGCATGACAGGGCACATGATAAGTCTTCTGCTGTGTGTAAACTCTGATTTGTTAAACAGGGTGTTTGTAAGTGCTCTTGATTGGCTGCATTTTGTGGAAAAACTTTAGAGTTTGCATGTATGTCATACTGAATGTTAGGACATACTTAATGATGTGTGTGCAGGGTAAGTTAACTATAAGTTAAGTTGAATGTCATACAAAATGTCATGACACTGACCGTATAACATCCAGCGGGCAGGTTAGTTTTTTTGGTATCTAGAAATCAGGAAACAAATCAGGAGCTCAAGCTGAAAGACAGGAGACATTTAAGAAGCCCTAAAGAGAAACAAAGGCTCCTGAATTAAATGGCAAGCGTGCAGAGAATTGAAGAGTAGGGTTTGTTATGATTAAACCTAACTATATGCACCAAGGCCCAAAGGACTGACTGCTCTTTTAATATCAGAAGGAGCAATCCTAGAAATTAAGCTCTTGACAGAAGATCAGAGAGTGCAAATTACAGAGTCATTGTGAGTGAAGAAGGTTGTTCTTCAAGTGAGTATTGTGAGTGAAGAAAGTGTGTTCTTCACGTGTAAATTGAGTCTTAGGAATACTTGTTTACCAAGCAACTCTCTGCTGCATTGGTTAGGTAGGTTCTAATCTGTGTCTCACTCAAAGCTTTTAAGCAAGAGTGTGTGTGTCCCTTGATAAAAGCTTTGAAGCAATATCAAGGTGTGTATGAAGTGTTTCTTCATCTTTACTCTATAATTGTAATTGGATATCACTGTGGTGTGATTGAGGGGGAGTGAGTGGGAATACTCAGGTCTAGAGTGTCTCTAGGTTGAAGTGTCATTGGGTAGGTTTTAAGTGAGGAGTGCAAACTGAGTTGTTTGACTCTGAATTAATTCTACTGATAGTGAATTTCCTCCATGGCTTGGTAGCCCCCAGATGTAGGTGTTGTTGGCACTGAACTAGGTGAACAATTGCTGTATTATTTACTGCTTTTACTTACAATTTAATTAGTTAGCACAGTAGTCAATGTCACACTGGATGTTATAACTTTGGTAATAACATCCATCATGTGCTTGCCATAATTTCAAATAAAATATTTATGGAAGAGGATTTCAAGTCGGTTGCTCAACCTCAACGCCGGTTGAATCCTATAATGAAAGAGGTTGTGAGGAAGGAAGTAGTGAAACTATCGGGATGATCTATCTGATTTCTAATAGTACATGGGTGAGTCCGGTACAAGTAGTTCCAAAGAAAGGAGGTATGACCATGATAAGAAATGAAAAGAATGAATTGATTATGACAAGGACCGTAACGGGTTGGCGGATGTGCATTGATTACCAGAGGCTTAACCAAGCAACAAAAAAAGATCACTTTCCATTACCTTTTATGGATAAAATGCTGGAAAGGTTATCGGGTCAAGAGTTCTATTGTTTATTAGGTGGATATTCTGGGTATAACCAAATTACGGTTAATCCGGAAGACCATGAGAAAACCGTGTTTACTTGTCCTTTTGGGATTTTTGCGTATAGAAAGATGCCTTTTGGCTTGTGCAATGCACTGACCACTTCTCAACGATGCGTGCAAGCCATATTTTTTAATTTTATTGAGAATACCATGGAAGTTTTCATGGATGACTTCTCCGTTTTCAGGGCTACTTTTGAACTATGCTTGAAAATTTTGGAAACCATTTTAGAGAGTTGTGTGGAAACTAATATGGTTCTTAATTGGGAAAAATGCAATTTCATGGTTACGGAAGGAATCGTGCTAGGCCACAAAGTCTCCTCCAAAGGCCTTGAAGTTGACCAATTAAAGGTTAAAGTAATAGAGAAGTTGCCACCTCCAACAAATGTGAAGGGAATCCGAAGTTTCCTTGGTCACGCGGGATTTTACCGGAGATTCATTAAAGACTTCTCAAAAGTAGCAAGACCTTTGAGAAATTTGCTCAATAAAGATAAGTCTTTTCTCTTTGATGATGATTATTTAAAAGCTTTTAAAATTTTGAAAGAAAAATTGATCACCTCATCCATAATCATAGCTCCAAATTGGACTCTCAATTTTGAATTAATGTGTGATGCAAGTGATTATGCGGTTGTTGCGGTGCTTGGCCAAAGAAAGACAAAAAAAATTCATGCCATACATTATACGAGTAAGGTTTTAAATGAAGCGCAAGTGAACTACGCAACAACTAAAAAAGAATTACTCGCAATAGTGTATGCTCTAGAGAAGTTTAGGTCTTATCTTATTGGTTCAAAGGTTGTGGTGTACACTGACCATTCGGCGATTAAGTATCTTCTCACTAAGCCGGATTCAAAGTAAAAGCTTATCCGATGGATTCTTTTATTGCAAGAATTTGATTTAGAAATTCGCAAAAGGAAGGGTTCTGAAAACTTGCACTATGCCAAAAATGATTTTTGGCAGCGCAGAAAAGACAGCGCTTTCAGTAAAAGCGATGCCAAAGATTTAAAAAAAGTAAAAAATTCGCTGACTTTAGAAAGCGCTTTTAAAAAAACGCTGCTAAAGGGGGGTGGAGTTTAATACAAAAGAAAGCGATTTTTTGAAAGCGCTGCTAAAGAAGGGGGCATACGAAAGCGCTTTGAAAATGCTTTGCTAAAGAGGGGTATACGAAAGCGATTTGAAAAAGCGCTGCTAAAGGGGGGGTATACGAAAGCTCTTTTGAAAAGCGCCGCTATAGGTCCTGCCTAAGACAGACCTTAGAGAGCGGTTATTATATGAAAGTGCCGCTATATGTGGGGGTTTCAGCAGCGCTTGCTATAAGTGTTATTTTTATTAATTTAATAAAACGAACCACTTACAAGTCAGAAACAGTATACACATTTAACGTTAAAGTTTTCTTTCCCTCTCGCGAAAAACCCTTCCATTTCTGATAAACCTCTCATGACCAATACACTGTTTTTGCACCGTCGACTGTCGTCCTCCCTCCATCTGTCCGCCATCTTCTTCCTTTTCGCCGGCCACAGTACTCCATTCGTCCGACCATTCCACCATTTTTAAGGTATTTTAGTCATTTTCTTCATTTGCATGGTTATGGATTGTAATATTGTGGAAATGTTGTATAACTATATCATATTAAGGTATTCTAATTGTATAAGTTTTTCAGGTTGAAATATTGTGGAAATGTTGTGATAAAATATTGTTGTGACAAAATATTGTGAAAAATAGTTCTTTTGCTTTATTTGTTTTTTTTTTATGTATTTGTTGTGAAAAAAATATTGTATAAGTTTTTTTGCTTATTTGTTGTGACAAAATATTGTGAAAAATAGTTCTTCTTATGACACTTAAATAGATTTATGTCGTAAGCTAGTACTAGTAACATTACTAGAGATGATCTTGAGATGTTCTTTATTTGCAAAATATTGGTTTCATGGACAACATTAATAGAGATTTGGAAGACTTGTTTATGTTGCTTTTAAAAAATCACAAGGATTTGTATATAAGCATGAAGAGGTTGTGCTCATCTTCAATAGATTGGTTGAGACATTAAAAAGAATATAGAATACTCTTTATTGAAATTCTCATGAATCTTGTTGTTGTATTTGTTGTTATTGAAATGCTCATCTTTGGTTGTTATTCAAATATTGTTGTTGATGTTGTCAATATTGATGTTGTTAATGATGATGTTGATGTTGTTGATGAATACATGAATTAATTTTGTATTTTCATTTGTTATAGGGGTTACTTGTGAAGATTGTGATTGTTTCCAAGAATCTTACTGTGTATCTAGAAGTTGGTGATTTCTCTACAAGTGCTACAGGTATTCGCTGTTTTTGTTTAGCTTACTTAGTTTAGTTGCTTCATACCAAATATATCATTTTCTGACGTTGTTAAATGCGATTCCAAATGTTGTTGTTGATGTTGTTAATGTTGATGTTGATGTTGTTGATGATAACATGAATTAATTTTGTATGTTAATTTGTTATAGGGGTTACTTGTGAAGATTGTGATCGTTTCCAAGAATTCTACTGTGTAGTTCTAGAAGTTGGTGATTTCTCTACAGGTGCTACAAGTATTCGTTGTTCTTGTTTAGCTTTCTTAGTTTAGTTTAGCCTACTTAATTAGTATGGATAAAAAATGGATGTCTTCCAATCGATTGTCAAAAGAGTACGAGAATAGGGTATCAAAATTCGTTAAGTTTGTTGTTGAACACGCCAAAGATCCCAGTAGGATCACATGTCCTTGCTTAGGTTGTTGTTATGGGCGTCGGATTGACGCAGTTCAGTTGGAATCTCATATAACGAGACATGAAATTGATCAAAGTGATACATGTTGGACATTACATGGTGAGATAAGTAACGAGAATGTTGAACCGGGGAATAATACGACATGTGCTTCAAATGACAATGGAAGGGATACATATGATTGTGATCAAATCGAAGAAGATCTTCAGGATTGTCCCAAGATGATTGAGAGGTTGGTAAGAGATACAGAGAAACCGTTGTATAAAGGTTGCACTACTTTCACAAGATTGTCTATGGTATTAAAGTTGTACAACTTAAAGGCGGGTAATGGATGGTCGGATAAAAGTTCCACGAAGTTATTATCCCTTATGAAAGAGATGCTTCCGGAGGATAATGTTCTTCCCAATCGAACTTATGAAGCTAAAAAAATGTTATGCTCTATTGGCATGAGCTATGATAAGATACATGCTTGTCCAAATGATTGCATTTTGTTTCGAAATGAAAATGCATCATTAAACGAGTGTCCTAAATGTGGTGTATCTCGGTATAAGAAAAAGTTGTCACCAACATAAGTCTTATGGTATTTTCCTATAATTCCGAGATTTAGATGCATGTTTCATAGTGAAAAAAATGCAAAACACTTGACTTGGCATGCAGATGATAGAATTATAGATGGGAAGTATCGACATCCGGCAGATTCACCACAGTGGATAAAAATTGATAATGAGTATCCTGATTTTGGAGAAGAAGCTAGAAACCTTCTCTTGGCATTATCAACTAATGGAATGAATCTGCATGGTCTACAAAGTATCTCACATTCCACATGACCTATAATTATTATGATTTATAACCTACCTCCATGGCTATGTATGAAGCGTAAGTACATGATGTTATCTATGTTAATTTCTGGCCCTAAATAACCAGGGAATGACATAGGTGTATACTTGGCACCTTTAATCGAAGACTTAAAGATTTTGTGGGAGAACGGTGTGGAGGTTTATGAAGGATATTTTTGCACCCTAAAATTTGCCCAACCTTTTTCTTTAATTGGCTTTTGATTCATTGCATTTCATAGCATTAGCATTTGCATACCGTTGTCCATTTGCAGGGGATTAAGAGAGGTGCTTATCAAGAGAGGGCTATCAAGTTGCCAAGCCTAATCAAGAGATTGTATTCAAGATATCAAGTGCTTATACTCATCAGAAGATGTCAAAGCTCATTGAAGGAATGGATGGTTAAGATTGGTGTATCTCCTATCTTGAGGGGTCAATTGAAGGGCATCAGATGATATTGAGTCCATGGTTATGTATGGGGAATATTATGGAAGCTCATTAAATTCCTTGAGGGTTATTGGGGAGCTTGTGCAAGTCATTATATCAAGTGTAAGAGGCCACAACCAAAAGTGGTACAATTAGGGTTTTCATCTGGTCAACCCTAAGTCAAGTGTGAGATTAAAGGAGATTAAGACTCAATTCCAAGTCTTTATGATCATGGGATGTTGTGTTGAGGCATGTCATATATCATTTCAAGATCAATTCATCAATATTCAAGAGTGTGAGAAGTTTCTAAGCTAGGGTTTCTAAGCTTGTCAGTGTAAAATCCCCTATTTAGTGCCTAACTTCAAGACCACATAACTCAAGATACAAGTTTCATCTCATCTTGACTCTAACATGAGACTTGTAGAGCATGTTCTTATATTTCTTTTGAGTACTAGAAGTCATTCATCTGATTTCTAGAACTCAAGTTATGAAGTTGGCAAGTTACAGGTCATCAGATGAATGTAATTTTGGTCAACAAAAGTCAACCAACTTCCAAGACATTTTTGACCTAGAAGGATGTTTCTCCTCACTTTGACCCAAACATGAAAGTTTTTCCTTATGATCTTAGAATTCCAAAAAGTACTAGAAGTCCTTTATCTGATTTGTGGAGCTCAAGATATGAAGCTTGCAAGCCAGGGGTATTTTGGGAAACTTTGATTATAGGTCATTTTGGTTATAGGTCAATTTCACAACTTTGCACACCTCAAATGGAACTTTTTCCAACATCAAAGTTGCTCCAAATGGGGTCATTTTCATCACCAAACCATCTCATGTCATGGTTGAAGCTTAGATTGGAAGATTGAGGAAGAAAATTCCATGAAGGAACACTTGAAAGGCCTAGTTTGGATCAAGATCATTTTAAATCATATAATGGCATGTTTATGCAATTTTTGATTGACTTGAATGTGCTAAACATGATGCCAAAACCAGAAATCAAGTTGGAGGTCCAAAACCATGTCATTTTCCAACTTACTTCAAGCTTAAGCAACATATTCAATCCACACCATTGAGATCAAAACAAGGGATTAATCTGGTCCATTAAATTCCTTACATCACAAGCAACATGTATGAGCCAATTCAAGAAGGTTTTGAGCTCTGTTTTCGTGTGAACCATGGAGCTTCAAAGTGCAAAACTTGGATTTTCAATTGGACTTCTATGGGCTTGGATTGGGCTTTCTTAGTATCAAGATACATCACATATAATCTCAGTATCATGTACAAGATCTCAGAGTGGAGAATTGATCAAGAATTGAACAGAAATTAGTTACAAAAAGTGGAGAAAAATTGAAATCGTGTTTTGGAGAATTAAGCACTTTCAATCCAAATCAAGGTCACCAAGACCTCCATTGAAGATCAAGGAACGATTCTGGTTGGTTTTGATCAAGCTTCGTTAGCAATTGAAGACCCAACAGAGGTGCTCCGTTGAGTAAGTCATCTCTAAAAAATTCTCTCTGTTCATGTAGTAATTGGCTGCCATTGTTACATATTCATGCTCCCCTAGTCATAAGGATTATTTCTGGATTAGTTTAGAGCTTGTTAGTGATGATTCTTGATGGAACCTCCATTCTTGTTAGCTTCGGTTAGGGCTATTTAGGGACAATTAGTGGAAAAGAACCATAGGATGATGATCTACACAACGAGACGAGTTGATTGGTGTGAGAAATCATGAGTTTAGTGAGCTTTTCCAAACTGCTACTGTAGCGTGTCATCGGAGAAGATGACTGGAGCCACCATGCTCCAGCATCTGGTAATCTCCCCCTCCCCTATGTTTAAACTCCAACGCATATGTGTCTGCCTGTTGGCCATTGGATTTGTTGACTGAACTTTAAAACGTACGACCACGATTTAATTTGAACGTAGTTGACCAAACATTTAATGAAACAGTGAGTTTCATTTGAGTGAATCTGAAGTGGACTTGGGCTCATATGCTAACCATACCTCCCTCACCAATAAGCCCATAGAATCAACGTATTCCAATTGCTAACTGCACCACTGATTTTCCATTTTTCATTTCTTTTTCTTTATTTTCATATTTTGTTAACTGTTGTACTTTAATTCAATTAAAATACTTCTAAATGATGAAAAATCCTACAAAAATAATCTCTACTCATTTCAAGATGTAAACTAAATTTAGGAATTTTTAATTTAATTTTTCTGGACATTTTTCAATTAAAAATAAATGATTCATTTGGAAGTGTTTTGTTGGATTAAAAATTGCATATCTTGCATTCTTGATTTTATTTCTTAATGAAACTCCCACATTAATGCTTGGAATTTTTTGTGCATATATTTAACATGTTGATTGATTTTTAGATATTTTTCTCCCTGATTTTTGGTACCATTTGAGTAGGTTTTGGTTGAATCTTTTAGGATCTTCCTTTTGCACTAGTTCTTAGGACATCCCTAGAACTTTCCCCTCTGTTTGCCTAGTTAGGTTTAGGTTTCTTCCCCATAGTTTGGACCCCTGGTTCCAACACCAGAGGGGTCCTAGAGGATTTTACTTAGAATTTGTAGGATTAGTTTACTATTTTTAGTGTATTTTACACTTTAGGTCACCCTTGTATGGCTTTCACCCTAATACTTGTGCTAATTTGATCTTATTTGAATTTTATGCATTGTTTGAGCATCCAATCCTTGCATATTCATACTGTAGATACAATAAAGCCTGTGTATGTTTAATTTTAGGCCTTAATCATGTTCATAACTTGTTTAAGTTTGGCCTCCTTTTAGGACTTCCATTTAGGTCTTTTTTTCATGTGTATATGTTGAATGCTTTTCACTTCCTTAACATGATTCTCTTGCAATTTCTTGTACATTCTTTTTCAAATGCTTTATGTACATTCTCCTTTCATCTTCCTTTCTGTCCAAGGAACTTGGAGCACCATTTAAAGTTTCTTAATCCCTCCTTAGGAGGTATTTGAAGTTTGACTTGAATGGTGAACCATGAGGACACTTTTTGTGCATCTTTTTGCACAAGTCATAATGAGACTTTGGTTGAGTGACACAAGGGATACCATGGTTGTTTTCTCTTATTCTACCACTTCTCTTTTGTTTTATGATTCATCCCATGTTCAAGTTAGAGGCCTTAGGGCATTGTTCGCACTTGCTTGATGTATGTTTTGCACTTCTTTTTCTTGCTTGCATTTGAAGGTTGAGATGAGCTTGTGGTGATCTTTACCCCACACAATTTCCTTCCTTGCTTGTGTGTTTTATCTTTATGTATTTCTTGTTTACATTAAAGGTTGAAGTTTCCTCCCTTTGCTTGTAATGTTGCATTGCATGTGCATCCATTCATATTCACATTTCAATTCAAGTATTGTATGTTGCTTCTTTTCTTTTCATTACCATGTTCCCTTAGGAATTCTCACTTCCTTGATTAAGGATAGTGATGATAGACATTAAGTTGAATCCTTTGCATGATAACAAATAGGTAATTTCCCTTCTTAACCTCAACTTTAGGACCATGATGCATGATAACTTTAGGGTTTTGATTTAGTCCCCTTTAGAGTCTTTTCTCTTTCTCATCTTCAAACAACTTCAAAATACTTAATAAGATAATGGATGTTGTGCCATGAGCCTTGTACTTGGGAAATAGTAATTGAGGGGTTACCTCTCAATTGCTTAGAGTGTTTATTATACGTCCTTAGGATGATATGCGACGCATTCGCTCCTAGGTTTTAGACTTTAGTACAACATACATTATAAACATTCATTTAAAACACTTCTCTAATAAAAGACAAAAACAAACAGTCAAACTCATTTTTGTCCCTCTGGACCCCTTAATGATGGAAAACCATTTTTAGATAAACAAGAGTGTTGTTAACTCTTAGTTCTACCGCAAAAGGTAACGCCTAAGTCTCCAATGGTCGAGCTGCATACACCAAACTGCTGGAACTATTTGTTAACCTTACTCGGATAAAACAGATGAAAAAACTTGTGTTCTCCTTAGCCCGAACTACATTTGCTCTGATCTCTCATACCTGTTGAGAGTACGTAGGCACAAGATACGATTTCTTGGCGAGTAACCTTTCCCCTTTCACCCGTAGTTAGTCGAACTACGTTGACTCTGACTTTCCCATTGCACGAGGGAATACGTAGGTCCGGAGCTGCGATGCTCTGTCGAGTCACTTTTCTTTTCTTTTGTCCCAGACATTTAGTTAGATAGTTTTAATCACCCTTTAGATAGACAAAGCGTGGATCCCGTCGAGTACAACGTACGTGAGGGGTGCTAATACCTTCCCCTTGCGTAACCGACTCCCGAATCCGAGATTTGGTTGCGATGACCGATCTTATCCATTTTTGGTAGGTTTTTCCTAATCGTTTCCTTTCCTTCTCGTTGGGATAAATAGTGAACGGTGGCGACTCTTCTGTCGTTGCCGGAACCTTTTTTCGCAGTAGCGACAAATATAGGAAAGAAAGTTTCAATTTGAGGGCAATGTTGTTTGGCATAATTAATGAATTTCTAGCATATGAAAATCTATCGGGGTATGACATTAAAGGTCAATGTGCGTGTCCTATCTGTGAAGAAAACACAGATTGGACGCGATTGGAATTTGGTCAGAAGAATGTCTTTCTTGGTCATCGTAGATTCTTAAATTCTAATCATCACTACCGTGGGTGGAGAAAAACATTTAATGAAAATTCAGAACAAAGTAGAGCTCCACCTACATTGACCAGTGAGAAAATTTTGAAAAGTTGAAAGATGTGAGTACTAAGTTTGGCAAGCCTTTTGCTCATACGCTTGTCACGCGTGGGTGGAAGAAGAGGTCAATTTTTTTTGAGTTGTCATATTGGAAGTCGTTGTATGTAAGACATTTTCTTGATGTTATGCATATTGAGAAAAATGTATTTGAAAGTGTTATTGGTACGTTACTCAATATAAGGAAAGTCTAAGGATGACCTTAAAGCAACAAAGGACTTGGTAGCGATGGGAATAAGAAATGAATTAGGACCCTTGAAGAAACAAAATCGAACATATCTACCACCTGCTGCTTATACTTTATCTAGAAAGGAGAAAAAGATATTGCGTAAGTTTCTAAGTGAAGTTAAAGTTCCAGAAGGATACTCTTCATATATTAGAAGACTTGGTTCTATGAAAGACCTCAAGTTAAAGAGTTTAAAGACACATGATTTCCATGTTATAATGGAACACTTTCTACCAATCGGTATATGTTCTATTTTTCCAGAAAAACTGAGAAGCGCAATAACTAAATTGTGTTTTTTCTTTAGGTCAATTTGTAGTAAGGTGATCGATCCTGCGATCTTACCAACATTGCAAAAAGAAATAGTTATTACTTTGTGTGAGCTTGAAATGTATTTTCCTCCATCATTTTTTGACATAATGGTACATCTAGTTATTCATCTTGTGAAAGAGACACAATTGTGTGGACCAACTTATATGAGATGGATGTACCCTGTTGAACGTTATATGAAAATATTGAAAGGGTATGTGAAAAACCGAAGTCGACCAGAGGGTTGTATTATTGAGGGATACATTATTGAAGAAGTGATTGAGTTTTGTACTGATAATGTTCAATCCATTGGCCTCCCAACATCTCATGTTGTTGAAAAAATAGTAGAAAAACAGTTAATTGGAAATAAAGCTGTGACAATTTCAAGGGATGAATGGGAGCAAGTGCATTTGTATGTTCTGCACAATGACATTGAGGTTGAGTCGTATGTTGGAATTCACAAGGACGTTCTCCGAGGTTTAAATCTGAATAGAAATGAAAATTGGATAGTACGTGAGCACAATCGAAGTTTTATAACATGGTTCAAGGATCATATATTTTCAAAGTTTTATTCTGATCCCGCTTCAATAATAGAAAGGTTGAGATGTTTAGCATATGGTCCAAGTTGGCATGTGTTTTCTTATAGCACATACGCAATTAATGGATACACATTTTATACCAAAGAACAAGATGATAAAAGTACAATGCAAAAAGTGGTGTCACCGTGCTTGTTGAAGCAATGCACATTTCAAGTGTGAAGGACTTAAACCCCAAATATGCAAATTTGTCATATTTTGGGGTTATCGAGCGCATTTGGGTGTTTTATTATGAGAAGTTTCAGATTCCTATCTTCGAATGCAAGTGGATTGAAAATAATAGTGGCATACAAATGGATAAGCCAGGATTTTTGCAAGTGGATCTTAATAAGGTGGGGTACAAAGATGAGCCTTTTATTCTAGCCACACAAGCTAAACAAGTGTTCTATGTCACTGATCCGACAAGTACAAAACGGTCTATAGTTCTTTTTCCAACAAAGTAATCGATGATAACATTGGAGATTAGGGTGATTTTGATGTTGAGAAGGAATCTTATATTATAGATGATCAAGATGAGAATATTAGAGCGGACGAATCATATATTAGAAATGATCATAACGAGGGAATTTGGATCAATCCATCCATCTGTGTTGTTAAGAGACAAGTGTCGCACCTTGAAAATTCATTCGAACATACGACCGTCGCGCAAAAGGCGCGGAAATGCGGTTCGACAGAGTCGCCACTGAACTTTATTTATCCCGAATGAACGGGAGAGGAAAATATCGAGAAAACCTCTTAAAAACGGAAGAAACACGACTGTCACAACCTGATGTTCCTGGGTTCGGGAGTCGGTTATGCAAGGGGAAGGTATTAGCACCCCTTACGTCCGTTGTACTCAACGGGAACCTCTTAACTCGAATTGTGATAAAAGTTAGCTAAGCTTAATTCTTCTCTTCTCAATACTAAATATTAAAATGATACTATAAAAGGATAAAAACACTACGGGAAAGGGGATGGTTTAGAGGATAGGGTGCTCGCCAAGGATTAGGGCCATTATGCCTACGTATGCTCAATCGGACGAGAATGAGAAATCAGAGCATCGTAATTCGACTACGGGAAAGGATGGGGGTAACAGAAGATTGAGGGGATTGTGTCGCTACTGCGAAAATCGGCGCCGGCTGAACAGAAGAGTCTCCACCGTGCGTTATTTATCCCACGGGAGGGAAAGGAAACGCTCAGAGTAAACCTCGCACAACACGGGAAAAGGTATGGTCGTCGCAACCAAAACCTGGATTCGGGAGTCGGTTACGCAAGGGGAAGGTATTAGCACCCCTCACGTCCGTCGTACTCGACAGGATCCACGCTTGTTTTCGGGTATGGATTGTTATTCTATCTACACTAAAGGTTAAGGGTTCAAAAGAAAAGAAAATGAAAATGACTCGGCAAAGTATCGCACTTTATGCCTACGTATTCTCGTCGGGAACGAGAAATCAGAGTCAACGTAGTTCGCCTACCTACGGGAAAGGAGGGGAAGGTTGCTCGCTAGGATATCGCATCCTATTCCTACGTACTTTCATACAACATGAAAGATCAGAGCAAACGTAGTTCGGGCCACGTACGACACAAGTCTGTCTTGATTGTTTTTATTCCTTCTGAAAAAGGGTTTTATGATTAGCAGTCCAAGCGGACAAAAATGACGTTTTGATGAGTTCACATTCTTTTACGGAAGAAGTGTCTTTTATTGTGTTTTTCTGTTTGTTTTTGAGGAAGAAGAGACAGAACTCTAACCTACGGTTGCGAAGGGAATCAAACTAACCTAGTGTTATCATGCATGGATTAAGACCTAGTGTCTATCATGCTCCTCTCTTGCGCAGAGAGAAACAGAGATCTTAAGGGAATAGACGGAAACAGAAACAATATCAGATATATACAGTAAAGCAATAAAATGCATGGATGCAGCAATACAAGCGAGGCAAGGGAGTCCCACTCAACCTCGAACCTAGAAAACAATAGGCAAAAGTGAACAGACTTCACTTTCAACCCAACAGGGTAAACAGCAAACAATACAGTCCAGAAAACCAATCAATACATCAAGAAATGAAATGCAGCAGAAAAATAAATAACATCAGCAGCTCTGAAACAACATCTGACTTCAAGCTTCAGCAAGCATCAATCTCCACCTCCACAGCCTTCAAGCAAGGTCTTTGTCATCAATCTTCAGTCTACAACGGCTTTTCTTCATGTCTCAAAACTCCAGGGGGAGGGATCAATCACAAGAGTGAATTGGGTGTTAAGCAATTAGTTGACTACCAAGGGTGGCAAACCAACTGCTACTAACACATAAGATATTTTATCTCAAGAGTTCTATCCCTTAGACAGTAGCACCAAGCCTTCCAAAGGAAGGGGGTGAGTGTCTCAGAGAGACTCTGCATCACAGAGAAGAATGGAGGCAGTCAAGACCTTCCATGTTTGAGAATCAATTTGTCTACTCTAGGGCTCTGACTAACTCCTAGATCCTACCAAACTTCAACAGCTGCCAGCACAGAATCCCCTCATCAACTCTGGAAGTTGGTCTTCAGTCTTTGGTCTTCCAATGGGCTTCATCATCACAAGTCTTCAGCTCTCCCAATCCCCAAGCAATCCCAATACCCATACAGACAAACAATAATCCCTAGAGGGCACACCACACCAATCAATCAAATACAGACAGTAATATACTAATAGCAGTAGGGGAACCCTAGTGATTTCTAAGGGATCTAATAACTACCCATAGTCCCTATAGTCCCATAGCTAAAATATTCAATCTCTAAGTCCTAAGGGAAATGATTCAATTCTCCTAAGTCATCACTTAAACCCTAATTTTGTTCATATTATTCACACCTAAACTAAACACCTAAAATTAAGTCCTAAAAATGGGAACTAAATTGTATATACAAGCTAACAATGTCTATTAATCAACCTAAAAAGAATGGACAAAAAATATTAAAGCAACTATTAGAACAAAAATTATCAAATTTAAGTATCAAACTAGGCTTAATGAAATGCTATTTACAAGAAAAAATGCACGAAAAATATTAAAACAAAATAAAATGTCAATTTTATTTTTCTATATTTTTCTAGATAGAATAATGAACCTATAGAAAAAAGAAGGAATTAAAAATCTCAATTTTCCTATTTTTTATGATTTTTTAAAGATGAGAAAATATTAAAGAAATTAAAATAACAAAATAGGAAATAAAAGGAGAGGGGGGTCTGAATAGCCAACTCGCTCAGTTCAAATATCAGCTGGGCCATAAAATGGGAGGTGCGCCTAGCAATTGGCGCTAGGCCCAGCTGCACTCAGAAAACGAATTGAAAAATAGAAAGAAAAGAAATAAGCTCGCGGTGCAGAAAGTAATAAAACCATGTGTATTCCATTGGGCCTATATGAAGGGGGGTGGGGATATTAATCCGGATCCAAAGCCCATGCGTGCTAATAAGTGAAACGCTGCGTTCCACTTGGTCTTTTCCCTCCGTTTCAACTTCAAATGCCAGCCATTGGATGAGGTGAGAAAGTCAAATAATTGGCCTGATCGGACGGCTATTGGATCGTCTTCCTCAATCAACTCTAGGGTTTGCAGAATAAACCCTGCACACGAGCTCGACACAGCCATCTTCCAGCCATCATATCTCCCTCGTCTCTCCATGATAGGCCATGATATAAACACCAAAATTAACCCAAAGTCCACGTAGAAGACAACTGCACCCTTAGTTTTTGCTGAAACTTGATCAAAGGCCAGACCCGATGGTATACAACCTCCATGGACATTCAAAATTCACCCTCACCAAACTTCAAATTCTTGATAACAGAACCAACTCTATACTTCCATGATCACTATAAGCTAATCCGCACTAATTATCATAATCTATTCATCAAGTTCCAGCTCAAAACCTTTTTTGTGCATGCATGAAAATCTTCACCAATCAATGCCAAACTTTCCAGGATTCATCCCCTAACCACCTAGGTCTCTAATATACTAACAATCCTATGCCATGATCACTATGCTAGCTAATTCGAAGGAAAACATACCTGGTGCAAATTCTTGAAAACAGATATAGACTTCTTGAATCAGCAGCCACCAATGCTCTGATCTTGATCAACACACTTGATTCTTGCTACTGTATGCAATAACCTTTGATCCAATGCTCTGAATATGATATTTGAACTCCTCTTGCAGTTTTGATGGTGAAGGTCACAGCACACGAAAATGAACACAACTCAGCCAGATCTTGATGAATTTTGGTTCTAGGATGATTGTGGAGTAGATTAGGATCAAGAACTTTGTGAACTGATGGGATTTTGTGAGAGATTGAGAACAATTTGCAAAATTGGAAAGATGGAAGGAAACTATGTATTCTTGCCAAATGAATCACCAACCACATTTTGGAGCCACTCTTGTGTTTATATAGATGATGATTAACTGATTGAGAAGGTTGTAGAATGATCTTAGATGGTTCTAGAAATTGATGGAAAGTTATGGAAGTTCTCCCTTAATGATACTTTGATCCATCTCATATCTCATGCCTTTCCTTTCATGTTTGTATCAAAATCTCCCCTTATGAGTTATTGTCATGGTATGTATGAAAAAACCAAGTTCCTTGCCTTGAAAAGTCACTTATGCCAAGTTTCCTCTTCTTGCCTTATTATGCAAGCAACAAAAATACAAAACAAGTCCAATTTTTTACTCTTAACTCAAAAAAGTGGCTGAACCAATGTCTCTAAAATGATGTTGGGAATCAATTTGGTATATTGGATGACCCATATTGGATTTGTAGATCTCTCAAACCAATTTTTTATTTCAACTTTTTCAACTTATGTACCTTTTTTAGGTCATTTTTCACCAACTTTGGTCAAGTCTCATTCTATGCATTTACAAACTTCCATGACTTCTTTTCTAGACTTAAAATGGCATTTTGAGCAACTTTTATGTTGGGAAGTGTTTCATTTGAAGCTTCTTTGTATGAGTTTTAGGCATAAGCTAAGAATGACCTGTAATCCTCAGATGACCAAAATACCCTTTGCTTGCTAAGACCATAAGTAGAGTTCCACAAATCATATGAAGGCATACCATACCATTCTAGAAAGCTAAGACAATGAGTAACAATTCTTATGTTTACCAGAAATTCATTTGAAATCTCCTTGAGGGGTAAAAATAGATTGGAAGTCAAGTCACTTTTACAGACAAAATTTCAGATACCTCAGATGACCTGTAACTTGAAAGGACCATAACTTGAGTTCTATAAATCTCCTTGATGTATTCCACCACTCAAATTAAAGGTATTGAGATCCTCTACAAGTTCCATGTTGGCCAAGGATCCATTTGAAGCTTGTATTTTGACTTATCTTGCTTGGAAATTTGACCTAAACTAGGGGATTTTACATAGAAACCCTAATTTAGAAACTCCTCTTCTCCTTGATTTCTCTTGATTTCTTCTTGGCATACCACCATATCCTCTTCTACATGTCCAATGATGAACCCCACATCTCTTCAATAGTCCTTAATGCCTTTCAATCAATCAATTGACCTAGAGTTGCCCCCAGATGAAACCCTAGTTGACTGTCTTCAACTGCAATTCTTGTGATTACATCAACAACTTGTCTCCTTCTCCAAATGACTTTCTAAGTCTCCCATAATGCCCACATACTCTCCACGCTCAATTCACAGCCCACAACTTACTTTGTTGATCCTCAGATACCCTCAGTTAGGAGATAGACTCAATGCTTGATCCACTGACTTCTCCAACTTTCAAATTCTTTTCTGATGACTTGAATGAGATTGAATCAGGATAATAACCTCTTGATAAGCCTCTAGAGATGAGAATAATGATTGGTCCCCTGTTGGATGACTTGCTATGCTTATGCTATGCAGATGGTTAGACTATGTGCATGACCTTATATGCAAATGTTAATGATATTGAAACATAAACCAAGTGAATAAGGTTGAGCAAATTTTAGGGTGCAACAGCTGCCCCTATTCAAGCGACTTGGACCCGATTGGGTGAAGAGCCCGGAGCCTTCAGACATTCGAGGTACGAGACGGTTGAATACTAAGAACCTGGAAATTTGCCAACCGCAGCAATAAACTGCGCTCCTGCTTGGGTAACGACATTCATCGACTGAATCTGACTGTTACGGCAACCCACTGATCTCGTGCGACCGTGCTGGGGATGACTCGTCTTCATTTCATCAGGAATAAATCGTCCACGTTAGGAGAAAACTCTTGTCCACGTTAGGAATAATATTGTCCCCGTTAGGACTCACCCTTCCACGTAAGGAATAACCGTTCCACGTTAGGAATAATACCGTCCACGTTAGGACCCAACTTTCCACGTAAGGAATCTCCATCTTTTCCGCGTAAGGAAACCAACCTGATCTGAATCTGTCCACGTCAGGACTAAACTTTCCACGTAAGGAATAACTCGTTCTTCCACGTAAGGAATACAAACTCAATCTGCCTACGTAATGACTCAGACTTGATATGTCCACGTAAGGACTCAATCTTTCCACGTAAGGAAACCAACTCCGTCCACGTAAGGACCCACCTTTCCACGTAAGAAACGAATCTGATATGTCCACGTAAGGACTCCATCTTTCCGCGTAAAGAATAAATTTTCTTTGTATCTGTCCACGTTAGGACTAAACTCTTCCACGTCAGGAATACATTTCCTTTCCACATAAGGAATCCCCATTTCTTTCGATTTGTCCACGTAAGGACTCACATGTCGACTTGCTGAAGAATTGTCCACGTCAGGACTCATGCACCTTCGACCCGCTGGGGAAATAACTTGTCCACGTCAGGACTCACATCTTCATCTGATGGAATAATAGAACCTGTCCATGTTAGGACTTGCACGTCTTCGACCTGCTGGGGAAGCGAGACTTGTCCGCGTCAGGACTCACATCTTGCTCACAACATGGAGAAGTATAAATTTGTCCGCGCCAGGACTCTCGCATCTTGACGACATGAAGAACTATAAACTTGTCCATGTCAGGACGCACATTTCACCATTACGAATAAAGCCATCTGCTGGAAATAAATTGTCCACGTCAGGACACCAACACGAAGAGTAATCCACTTTTGTCCACGTCAGGACTTCCCATTCAAGTAATTCTGAGTAATCGAACCTGTCCACGTCAGGACTAACACCTTTATCAGTTCAGGAAATAAAACTGTCCACGTTAGGACTCCAACTTCTCTAGCACAAAGAAAGCCTGTCAAGAAACCTGTCCACATCAGGACTCATCCTTCCATTGGTCCAAACCACAAAACGTCTTAGTACTGACGTGACAGCGATTTTGAAGCGGACTCTACTGGGGATACTTGGAAACCAAACTTCCGGACTCCTGTTCTGATAACCGGCGGTAGCCTCTGAAATTCTGGTTCATGAAACCTTTTAATGCTGACGTAACAACAACTTTGAAGGAAACAATCCGCTGGTCGGACTAGAGAAACTTCAACAAGAAACCCTGGCGGGGAAATAAGTACCTCTGCTTGGGGACAAAGAGAAACTTATCCTGCTGATTCTGTGGGGAGTAGTGCCAAAGCTGACACTTCGTTGAATGTCTCCTGCCGAGACTTTGAACGTTTGGTAATTCATTGGGGCAAGAACTCCTTCCACCTGCAAGAGAGAAATACTTGAAACAAACGGTTAGCCGACCTGGTTCATGTTTCAAATGCATGTGTTTGACAATGACGCAATGCTCCATTCGACCTGGAAGTGCTACGCGTTTTTATTCGGTGGATGCAAGTATGACACTATATGCCAATGCAAATGCAGACTCGAACTGCTGGGCACAGAAACTGCTTCAGCAAAATAAATGCTGAAGATAAGGCCAACTCCGCTGGGGATAGCCAGATGCTACAAAATTATTCCAGCAAAATAAATGCTGGAAGAGTGAAGTCAACTCAGCTGGGAAATCGGGGAATTTAAACCAAACACCTCGTTGAAGTAACACCCTGCTGGGGAATATAACTCTGCTGGAGAATAGCAGATGCGCTTGGTATGATTGGACTTCTGCTGGAGAGTGACCGGATGTCACACGATATTCTGACAAAATAAATGCCAGGACCCACACCAACTCTTCCGGGGAGAGTCTTAATCTTCGAGTTCCACTGGAAGGAATGACAACACTTGCAAAGAGAATTCCGCTGGGGATGAGACGATTCTCTTGGGGAAAATCAACTGACTCCGCTAGGAGAGAGTAAATGACTCTGTGGGGAAAGATGAACTTGTCTGAATACGGATTTCGATCTAGGAATCGCCAAACTCTGCTGAGGATAAATGGCTTTGTTGGAGCATGCCTTCTGGATAGGCTACGACTAGCTAGGGAATTCGATCCTTCTTCAGGAGGCACATGCACGACCTATGTGGGGGTCGAGTCTTTCGTTATTGTAATCTTTTGATCATCTTCCTCGTACGGCTATGAAACCTGCAACAACACAACCAAGACAAGACAAGCGTATGCAACCAAATCGATTCAGGTTAGTGACATTATTTTCAGTTAATTCAAAGCTTTAGCAATTGTTGGCAAGGGCCAGTGATGTTATACACATGCTAGTTTCAATAAACCTATGCGTCTTATCATGCACAAAACAGTAAAGAACCAGCATTAAGTACTGAATAACATATTTTATTGATTGGGCCCCTGAATGGGCGGAGTTTTGTACACGGGATGTAACTCCTGAAAAGAGGAAGCTACGCAAAGCAAGCATAAATATATTGACAAACTAAATTTGTACACATGTCGGCAACGGGATGCAGACGAACACCACGAACTGATCCTCCTATGATTCGTCCGACTCTAATGCTTTCCCGGTATCCACACTTCCGAAGAGATTGTATCCGATAATCGACCCCCTCGAGCGTATTCTCCCGCGCTGATGCTCACTGTAATATCAAGTTTGGACCGCAGTCATTTGCTTTTCAAATCCCTAACTTTTGCGTGAATCGCCCTTTGCGGGTTTTCAGTTCACCGGGATACCCCTTTTTGCCGAAGCCGCCCAGTGTAGGTTTTCAACTTCGCGGGTGTACATTTTTTTCAATTTTATCCCTAACTTTTGCCCGAACCTTTCCTTCTGTTTTTGGTTCGCCAGGATGCCCCATTTTTGCCTGGACTCTCTTTTTTCTGTCCAGCGGGTCAATTTTAAGCATAGTATTTTTTAACTGCGTCCGAATTCACAGGCGACGTAAAGTCTTCACCGTCCATGGTGGAAAACAATAAAGCCCCTCCTGAAAAGACTTTCCTGACAACATATGGCCCTTCGTAGTTGGGGGTCCACTTGCCCCTGTGACCTGCTTGCGGCGGGAGAATCCTTTTCAGCACAAGGTCGCCCATCTGAAAGCTTCGCGGATGTATCTTCTTATCGTATGCTTTCTTCATTCGGCTCTGGTACAAACAACCATATGCTAGAGAAGCTAGCCTCTTCTCGTCCATCAAACTCAGTTGGTTCAACCTGTCTTTCACCCATTCTGCCTCGTCCAGCTGAACGTCTCGCAATACCCTCAGAGAAGGGATCTCAACTTCCAATGGCAATACCGCTTCCATTCCGTATACCAACGAGAACGGGGTTGCCCCGGTTGATGTGCGTACCGTCGTACGATAACCGTGCAAAGCGAAAGGTAGCATCTCATGCCAATCCTTATAGGTCACCACCATTTTCTGAACGATCTTCTTGATATTCTTATTGGCCGCTTCGACAGCGCCATTCATCTTGGGTCGGTAAGGGGAGGAGTTGTGATGTTCGATCTTGAAATTCTGACAGAGCTCCTTCATCATTTTGTTGTTCAGGTTTGAACCGTTGTCCGTGATTATCCGCTCGGGGATCCCATATCGGCAAATGATATCTCTCTTGATGAATCTGGCCACCACTTGCTTCGTTACATTTGCGTATGACGCCGCTTCCATCCATTTGGTGAAGTAATCGATTGCTACTAGAATGAACCGGTGCCCGTTGGAAGCCGTCGGCTCGATCTTTCCAATCATGTCGATTCCCCACATCGAGAACGGCCATGGCGATGACATTACATTCAGAGGACTCGGAGGCACATGGATCTTATCAGCATAGATTTGGCACTTGTGGCACTTCCTTGCGAACTTGAAACAGTCAGTTTCCATAGTCAGCCAATAATAACCTGCCCGCAGCAGCTTTCTCGTCATAGCATGCTCACCAGCATGCGTACCAAAGGTACCTTCGTGTATTTCCTCCATGAGCAGCTTTGCCTCTCTTTCGTCTACACAACGCAATAACACCAAGTCGTGGTTCCTTCTGTATAAGACGCCATCCGGATTCAAATAGAAATTACCCGCTAATCTCCTGAGAGTCTTCTGATCTTGACTGGATGCCCCAGCCGGATACTCTTTGTTCTTCAGAAAATTAAGGATATCGAAATACCACGGTTTGTCATCGGATTCCTCGTCAATAGCAAACACAAAGGCAGGCCTGTCAAGCCGAGAGATAACGATTCGGGGAGCCTCGTTCTAGAAGTTGACCTTGTACATGGAAGACAAAGTGGCCAGGGCGTCAGCCATTTGATTTTCTGCTCTCGGTACGTGATGCAATTCAACCTTGTCAAAGAAAGGCAACAATCTCCTCGCATAATTCATGTAATGTATCAAATTGGGCTGACGTGTCTCCCATTCCCCTTTTATCTGATTCACCACCAGAGCTGAGTCTCCGTATACGTCCAGATGCTTGATTCGCAAATCAATGGCTTCTTCGAGCCCCATTATACAAGCTTCGTATTCGGCTTCATTATTGGTAACGGCAAAGGTCAATCGGGCAGTAAACGGGATGTGCGACCCGTGTGGCGTAGTGATGATTGCCCCTATTCCGCTACCGTAAGCATTCACAGCTCCGTCAAATATTATCTTCCATTTGGAACCCAATTCTGGTCCTTCGTCTGGCAACGGCTCTTCACAATCTTTCATCTTTAGGTACATGATATCCTCGTCAGGAAAATCAAACCTCATTGATTGGTAATCATCAATAGGCTGCTCCGCCAGGTACTCAGACAGTACACTCCCCTTTATAGCCTTTTGCGAGACGTATTGGATGTCATATTCAGTCAAGACCATCTGCCAACGGGCAATTCTCCCTGACAACGCCTGCTTTTCGAATACATATTTGATAGGATCCATCTTCGAGATGAGCATGGTTGTATGATTCAGCATGTATTGCCTCAAACGCTTGGCGGCCCAGGCTAGCGCGCAACAAGTTTTCTCAAGCATTGAGTATCGAGATTCACAATCTGTAAATTTCTTACTCAAGTAATAGATCGCATGCTCTTTTCTTCCTGTCTCGTCGTGTTGACCGAGAACACAACCCATGCTTCCCTCAAGAACCGTCAAATACATGATCAAGGGTCTGCCCGCCACTGGGGGTATCAAAATAGGAGGTTCCTGCAAATACTGCTTTATTTTATCGAACGCCTTTTGACAATTTTCGTTCCATGTTACAGCTTGATCTTTCTTCAATAACTTGAATAATGGTTCACACGTAGCAGTTAGGTGAGAAATGAACCGAGCGATGTAGTTCAACCTCCCTAAAAACCCGCGCACCTCTTTCTCTGTTTTAGGCGTCGGCATTTCTTGTATCGCTTTTATTTTAGCAGGATCGACCTCTATTCCTCTTTCGCTTACGATAAACCCCAGCAGTTTACCCGATCTCACCCCGAAGGTGCATTTGTTAGGGTTCAGTCTCAGCCTGAACTTCCTAAGCCTTTTAAATAACTTCAGCAGATTCACCAGATGCTCTTCCTCCGTCTGGGATTCGGCAATCATATCGTCAACATAAACTTCGATCTCTTTATGCATCATATCATGGAAAAGAGTCGTCATCGCACGCTGATATGTTGCCCCAACATTTTTCAAGCCAAAGGGCATCACTTTGTAGCAAAATGTTCCCCAAGGCGTTATGAAAGTGGTCTTCTCCATATCCTCTGGCGCCATTTTAATCTGATTATAGCCTGAAAAGCCATCCATAAAGGAGAATACGGAGTATTGAGCAGTATTATCAACTAGCACATCAATATGAGGAAGTGGAAAATCGTCTTTTGGGCTTGCTTTATTCAAATCTCTATAATCCATGCACATTCGAACCTTGCCATCTTTCTTTGGCACTGGTACGATGTTAGCAACCCATGAGGGATACTTTGTCACAGCCAGGAAACCAGCGTCCCACTGTTTTTGAACTTCCTCTTTGATCTTTACTGCCATGTCTGGTCTAGTTCTGCGAAGCTTTTGTTTGACCGGTGGACATTCTTCTTTCAGTGGCAGACGGTGCACAACCATATCTGTATCGAGCCCTGGCATATCTTCATACGACCAAGCGAATACATCACTATACTCTCGGAGCATTTCAACCAGTCTTCGCTTGATATCGCTCTGCAGTGCGGCTCCGATACGAATATTCTTCTCGACCCCTTCCGACCCCAAGTTGATAATTTCGATGACCTCGTCGTGAGGCAGAATGGCTCTTTCCTCTTGCTTCACCAACCAAGACAGTTCTTCAGGAACGTCACTATCTTCGACAACCTCTTCTTCGGCCTGAAATACCGGATGCTCAAAGTCGGGACGAGTCATAGGTGGTTCAAGGATGTCATCTGAAAATGTTATCCTGCAAAAGGAATGGTTAAGTGCTTCAAAATGCATATAAAGCGAATAACCACGTTGCCATTTTATTGAAAAATACAAAACAAGAAAGACAGAGATTACAGTATTTGCACATGAAAAAACGCCATTTATTTAATGATTAACACGCAATGTTCATAACAACACAGCCCTAAGCAAATCACGATGCCCTAGGCAAGACATCAGATTATTCAACAATTAATAAAGCAAAGCATTACTGTTTAAGAGTCACAGGAACAAACTCCTGAATAGACCAGTTGCACAGTCCCTGTCCTGGCGTGCTTGGCTGAATCCAGGCATCCATATCACAGTCGTTGTCTCCTTCGTCAGACTCCGAAGCAGCGTTGATGGTTTCATGACATACTCCACTGGCAGAGATGGTTATTGGCCCTCTGAAACGGGGTGCTCCCACAGTAGGTGTTGACGACGACGGTTGGTATCCCAGCCCGAATCGATCCATCTTCACAGGAATATCCAGCACTTTGCCCCAGCCCTTTGCTTCTCCTGCCTCCACCAGAGCTTGGGCTTCTTTATACGACGAGACGAATATCTCTGACACTTTGCTCGGCCCGGGACCTTTGTCCTTGATACGCAACCCCTCAAATGCCTGGCAGGGTGTTTCGTGGATCTCTCCATCGACCTCCACGTATTTAAATGACGACAGATGGCTGACCAGGATGTCTTCTTCTCCACATACGGTGACTACGCTATCTCCGACCATATATTTCAACTTCTGATGCAGGGTAGACGTGACTGCCCCAGCCCCATGAATCCAGGGTCTTCCGAGCAGGCAGCTATATGCGGGCTGTATATCCATGATATAAAACTCAGTTGCAAACACCTCCGGCCCTACCTGTAGAGGCAATGTTATCGATCCAAAGACTGTTCTTCGCGTGCCATCAAACGCTCTGACTACCAAGTCACTGGGCGTGCACAGGATTCCTCTGACATCCAGCTTCATCATCGCCTTCTTGGGCATCACATTCAAAGACGATCCGGTGTCGACCAATACATGCGACATTACTGATCCTCTACACTCGACAGATATGTGCAGCGCCATATTATGATCTCTCCCCTTAGGGGTCAAATCGAAGTCGGTAAAGCCCAAGCTGTGGCCGGCATTCACATGTGCCAACACTCCTTCCAGCTGATTCACGGAGACGTCTTGGGGTACAAAAGAAGTATCCAGGACTTTCAGCAAAGCATTTCTGTGAGCTTCAGAACATAAGAGCAACGACAGGATAGATATCTTGGAGGGCGTCTGTTGCAGATGCTCCACAATCTTATAATCACTCTTTCGAATCAAGCGCATGAACTCTTCTACCTCTTTCGATGCCGATGCTTTGTCGCTTGCTTGCACTGGGACATTCTCGACCATCTTCCCCTTTCCTTTCGCTAGTCTTTCGGCCTCCACTTCAGGTGATATAAAGATCCTACCACTCCTTGTCATACCTCCTGAACCAACAACGTTGTCCACAGTCTCGGCTGGCTGCTTATTAACATCAATCTTTATCCCGTCACAATACACCTCCAACCCATATGACCATGGGACTGCTTTTGTGTTCTCGTACGGGATCAGTCCGGCCTTAGTTATGGTGATCGGTGGTCGCTGGACCGGTGCTGCAATAGTGATTGTCTTTCGAGGAATCGCTACAGTGGCCACATCACTCTGATCATCTGCTACCGCCCCTGCAGGCTCTTCAGTTGCTGCTCGGTCAAACTGCAATGTGCCTCCATCAATTAAAGCCTGAATGCCTTTCTTCAAATCATCACACCCCCCAGTTAGGGTCCAGCATTCTAAGCAATACTCGTCACATCCTGGATAAACACCCCCTTGCAACAATCTACTTTTTATCTCGTTCAGCGGCGTCTTTAAATCGTCGACATTCATAATCAGATTCAACCCTTCCTCAGTCAGAATGGCGTTTGCCCCATGATTAGGCATGGGTTTCTGCACTATATTCGGACCTGCCGTTCCGAAATTGATAGCCTTATTATCCAAAAGATCCTGCACAACGTGCTTAAAAGCATGGCAACCCTCTATATCGTGGCCCGGAGCCCCAGAATGAAACTCACAGTGCCTGCTTGCATCATAACCATACGGGGGAGTTCCCGTTATCGGTGCCAAAGTTCTCTTCTCTACCAGGTTCAAACCCAACAATGTCTGCAACAAATCTGCATAGGTTGAGGGAGGCTTCTCAAACACTCTTCTTGGTTTACCACCCTGGAATCTTCGCTGAGCCTGCTGTGCCCCCTGCTGTGGCTGTTGCTGCTGCTGTGGCTGCTGCTGCTGCTGCATTGGCTGCTGCTGAAACGGTTGTTGTTGTTGAAGTGGTTGTTGCTGAAACGGTTGTTGTTGTTGAAGTGGTTGTTGCTGATACGGGATAGTAACACTCGCCACCTGCTGCGGCTGATGATAATGGTTCCGACCTCTGCCTCGGCCTCCAAACACTGCGCTTGCCTCGCCCTGACGGCGCCCACCAAAAGCCTTCCTATTACTGCCAGATGCAGTTGATTCCTCGACTTGGAATTTTCCCTGCTTGATGTTACGTTCAATCTTTTCTCCCATCAGAATCAAATCTGAGAAATTGGCCAGAGATGTATGAAACAACTTGTCATGGAACATGCCTGTGAATGTGCCGACGAACATGTCATTCATTTCCTTGTCTTCTAAAGGAGGACGGACCCTGGCAGCCATGTCGCGCCATCTTTGCGCGTACTCTTTAAAGCTCTCATCCCTTTTCTGAGACAGCCCTGCCAATTGGACCCGGTTGGGTGCCAAGTCGCTGTTATACTTGTAGTGAGCTACAAATGCCTCTGCCAGTTGCTTCCATGTCTTGATATTGGTTGGCTCCAACCCCATGTACCACTCTAGGGAAGGGCCTGACAAACTATCTTGAAAGAAATGCATTAGCATTCTCTCATCAGTGGAGTACGCAGACATCTTTCTGTAATAAGCCCGTACGTGCACTTTCGGACATGTGTCCCCTTTGTACTTATCAAACGTAGAAGCTTTGAATTTGATCGGCACCCTCAAGCCAGGTACCAGACCCATTGTTGCCATGTCTAAGCCCACAACACTTTGGTTCAGGACCCCCCTCATCTGCTCTTCTAGCATTCTGATCTTCTGGGAGTTATCCATCGGCCCTTCAAAGCCTCCGCCGGAGAAAGCGTTTTCCTGCTGATCTTCTTGCCACATACCATCCCCAGCTCCATACCCATCATATCCATTATTGCGGCCAGCTCTAATTTGATTCATCACTGGGCCTCGGCCTCTGTTGCCGTACCCTTGAACACCTCCAGCAGGCCCAAAAGCCATTAACCCAGCGCCGTTTCCATTTCCGAAACCTCCGTAACCTTGATTGGCCACACCATAACCATCTTGCCCAAAGCCTTGAGCATTGAAACCATATTTCCCAGCGTTATCGAATCCCTGATCGTTGAACCCGAATCCAGCATTGCCAAAGCCGTTGCCTCCCATATTATCACCCAAGTTGACATCACCAAGCCCAACGTTATGGACAGCCGTCTCGTTCCCAACTCCGACGTTACCGTTCCCAGCAGCGGTAGCGTTGTTGACATTAGCAGCAGGTATATTGACTGCAGGTGGAGCCACTGGCGTGGGAGTGCCATCTCCATGAACAGTGTCGACTCGCACAGACTGATGATCCTCGTTACCGTGACCGACATTTCTGACCAACAGAGGCTGCACCATGGCTTGCAAATTCTCCTGACCTTTTGCAATAGCTTCCATGGTCTGCATAAAGAGAGCTAGCTTCTCGCGCACATCTTGCATCTCGTTATGTATTTGATCCATGATTCTTCGACAGTTGGTGCGAGTGGAATAGCGGTGCGAGTGCTGATCTGCAATCCTGAAAATACCTGGTACAGAGCAGAAAATAAGATACCATCCAATGATTACCTGTAATGCAATATGAATATGAATGCAATGCAATGCGTGTGTCTGTGTATTAGGAAAATTCATTCCCCGATTCTAGTGTGAAGGTGCCGGTGCAATGACAGTGCTAGCAATACAAAGATCGGAGTTGAATCACAGAAAGCCTCATATATTGCAAAGAAACCAGTAAGCCCGGAATACAATATCCCTGAAAGTACAATAAGAAGGCATGACCTCAGCCAACAATCCTGGTGATGGTCAGCACTATGCAAATAAAGCATACAAGCTACTACATGAAATGATCAAACACTCCCATAAGCCTGGTATTCTTCTAGCAACTTCTTGGTCTCCGGATGACTTGGTCGAGCAAGCAGCCCTTCAACAAGTTGGTTTCTTTTCTTAAGAACACGTCGCACGTCTTCAGCAGTTTCTTCCCATGCCCCCTCTCCGAAGCGATCCTCTAGTTTACGCTTCTGAGACACAGCTTCATCTCTACCTTTGATGGCCTTGTTTAGTGCATTCTGGAGACTATACCGGGTCATCACTTCTTCTTCACACTTCTTGATGCTGGACTTCAACTGGTCTTCGAGGTCGGAAATTTGTTGCTTCAACTTATCCTCCCTCTTCTTATTGTTGGTGAGCGTAGCATTCCAAGTCTTATTGCAAGAAGAGATCTCTCGGTGTGCTGCGTCGAGCGCCTTCTTTTTGGATTCCAGCATGTCATGGGAGCTTCTGAACTCTTGCCCCAGACGTTCGCGCTTCTTCTTTTCCTCAGTCAACTCAGCCCCTAGTCTGTTCATTAGCTCAATCTGCTGTTGGAAAGCATGCACGGCCTTGTTTTTCTCACTGCGTAGCTGGGCTAGCTCCTGCTCTAACCCTTCGTTGATCTTTATCAAGGCTTCTTTTTCTTTCACAACCCGCTCGTAGGCCTCCCTAGAAACAGTAGTTGGCTCTGCTACCGGAATAGGAACAAGAACTAGTGCATCTGGAAATGGCATCCGCAACTGACTGGCTCTCTCCTGGATCCAAACCCTGTAAGGTGCATAGGCCTGACAGTCATTCTTCCCTAACAGCGGCTTCCCTCTTCGGTTAATACGCGTCCAGGCATGCTGCAGCTTGGCCAATAACCCCCCCTTCAAATCACCGGTGAAGTACAGAGATTCCTGTACTTCCTCCTCCTTGGGCGGGTTCTTCAGCGCATATCCGAATTGGCGAATGAACAGAGAGGGGTTGTAATTGATACACTCTTTCCTCCCTATCAACGGAACATTAGGGTACCCAGAACAACTGAAGATAAGCTCAGACCCCAGTAGATCTCTATCAAACCATTCGACGTCTTCGGAAGATAACCTCATCAGGCGCTCCGGCCAGCCAACTGGGACTGTAGTCTTTATGACAGATCTTCTCTTAGGAAGGTGGCTCTCAAACCACATATCCAGCAATGGTGCACAGAAATGAACATTCTTTCCTCTTCCCTTCTCATTCTTATAATGCAGTGAGTGGTAGAAATCTCCGAGCAAGGTCGGTACAGGATTACCAGCGGCAAACAAGTAGAAGGCATTGAAGTCCACAAAATCCGGTACATTGGGAAACAATATTATGCCGTAAATGCACAGAGCCAGCACAGCATTGAAGGCAATCCAGCACCCGCTCTTAGCGTACTCCTGGGCTTTACCAATCAAGAACTGGAGCGAGAAGCCTGGCACTCCACGGGAAACAGTAGTCAACAGTTCAGAGGCATCCACATGCAAAGCTTCTGCCAAGTCTCCCGGCTTGGGCTTAACGCCAGAATGAATGAATGGAACCTGGTTCTGCACGGGTAACTCAGTAAACTCCACATACTCCTCAATGGTAGGCCCCATAATGAAATCAGCAAACGTAAAACATCTCAATGCGGGATCATAGAATTGCATCAAAGCGTACAGCCCATCTAGCTCTATCTCTGTGGGTTTGCGCACCAATCTCAATAGTCTTCCATAGCTCATTCTGAAGCTCCTACGAACATCCTCATCAGCCAGAGAGATCAACCCAAGCAGGGGAACTACATCAGGAGTAGGCAATTTGTAAGCAACTGTCCTCCTTAAGCTGGCCATGACCAATCACTCAGAAATCCGGACACTAGAACTAGGGAAATGCAAATGCACCTGCAGCACAGACACACGTTAGTGGGATGCAATGATGATGAGTATGCAAACAAATGCAATGCAAGTAACATGCAACGGGGACCAAATGCCGTAGCTGAATAGCCTGAACCATATCAGGAAGTCTCAGATGGATTCTCTAGAAGTCCTCAAACCCTGGTCTCAGATAGACCTAACACAAAGCTCCAACAATGGTCTCTGACAGACCTCAGAACAAGAACTCCCACTGGTCTCTGGTAGACCTCAAATCATATCTCGAACTGGTCTCTGACAGACCTCAGAACTCTTCAAATGGTCTCTGACAGACCTCCGAACTCTCCAACTGGTCTCTGACAAACCTCAGAACTCTCCATAAATACTCAAGATCTCTGATCAAGAAATAACCGGTGTCTGAAGGTCTAGTTACCTGCATAACCCCAAACCCTCTCACAGGTGGATGTCCTAGTAACTGACAAAGGTATGGCATCCTATGCGGTCATCGGCGTCACAGACTTTCAGGGTTGATGATACGATTCCCGGAAGGAGTGGCATCATCAAATCCTGAAGAGGCCTCACTTAGCCAACTTCCAAATGATCGGTCCCCAGAGTCGACAATTCAACTAACCAGCAACCCACGCCAACCAAAGGAAGGGGCAGGAGGCCAACCAGAGGAACCTCGTCTAAGTGTAGATTTCGCGGGACACCAAGGCAAGCAAAGCAAGCGGGCGCCAACTAATCTCTACTCTAATTCTAAGGTGCACTCAAGCCCAGGTCCGACTTCTCACTCAGTATCAGAACACCCGTCACACCCCAATACAACAATAATAATCAATATATATAATGCTGAAAATAAAGGTCAGAAATATAAATCCATACAAAAATCCTCGACGTGAAAACAAGCATTAGGATTGACTCTCTTAAGGGACGTTGGATCCCAAATGCATAAGAACTATCGCAGTCCTTAGCAGCCAGGGGACGTTGGATCCCCAGCAGAGTCGCCAGCTGTCGCTACTGCGAAAATCGGCGCCGGCTGAACAGAAGAGTCGCCACCGTGCGTTATTTATCCCACGGGAGGGAAAGGAAACGCTCAGAGTAAACCTCACACAACACGGGAAAAGGTATGGTCGTCGCAACCAAAACCTGGATTCGGGAGTCGGTTACGCAAGGGGAAGGTATTAGCACCCCTCACATCCGTCGTACTCGACGGGATCCACGCTTGTTTTCGGGTATGGATTGTTATTCTATCTACACTAAAGGTTAAGGGTTCAAAAGAAAAGAAAATGAAAATGACTCGGCAAAGTATCGCACTTTATGCCTATGTATTCTCGTCGGGAACGAGAAATCAGAGTCAACGTAGTTCGCCTACCTACGGGAAAGGAGGGGAAGGTTGCTCGCTAGGATATCGCATCCTATGCCTACGTACTTTCATACAACATGAAAGATCAGAGCAAACGTATTTCGGGCCACGTACGACACAAGTCTGTCTTGATTGTTTTTATTCCTTCTGAAAAAGGGTTTTATGATTAGCAGTCCAAGCAGACAAAAATGACGTTTTGATGAGTTCACATTCTTTTACGGAAGAAGTGTCTTTTATTGTGTTTGAAATATTTATTGTGTTTTTCTGTTTGTTTTTGAGGAAGAAGAGACAGAACTCTAACCTACGGTTGCAAAGGGAATCAAACTAACCTAGTGTTATCATGCATGGGTTAAGACCTAGTGTCTATCATGCTCCTCTCTTGCGCAGAGAGAAACAGAGATCCTAAGGGAATAGACGGAAACAGAAACAATATCAGATATATACAGTAAAGCAATAAAATGCATGGATGCAGCAATACAAGCGAGGCAAGGGAGTCCCACTCAACCTCGAACCTAGAAAACAATAGGCAAAAGTGAACAGACTTCACTTTCAACCCAACAGGGTAAACAGCAAACAATACAGTCCAGAAAACCAATCAATACATCAAGAAATGAAATGCAGCAGAAAAATAAATAGCATCAGCAGCTCTGAAACAACATCTGACTTCAAGCTTCAGCAAGCATCAATCTCCACCTCCACAGCCTTCAAGCAAGGTCTTTGTCATCAATCTTCAGTCTACAACGGCTTTTCTTCAAGTCTCAAAACTCCAGGGGGAGGGATCAATCACAAGAGTGAATTGGGTGTTAAGCAATTAGTTGACTACCAAGGGTGGCAAACCAACTGCTACTAACACATAAGATATTTTCTCTCAAGAGTTCTATCCCTTAGACAGTAGCACCAAGCCTTCCAAAGGAAGGGGGTGAGTGTCTCAGAGAGACTCTGCATCACAGAGAAGAATGGAGGCAGTCAAGACCTTCCATGTTTGAGAATCAATTTGTCTACTCTAGGGCTCTGACTAACTCCTAGATCCTACCAAACTTCAACAGCTGCCAGAACAGAATCCCCTCATCAACTCTGGAAGTTGGTCTTCAGTCTTTGGTCTTCCAATGGGCTTCATCATCACAAGTCTTCAGCTCTCCCAATCCCCAAGCAATCCCAATACCCATACAGACAAACAATAATCCCCAGAGGGCACACCACACCAATCAATCAAATACAGACAGTAATATACTAATAGCAGTAGGGGAACCCTAGTGATTTCTAAGGGATCTAATAACTACCCATAGTCCCTATAGTCCCATAGCTAAAATATTCAATCTCTAAGTCCTAAGGGAAATGATTCAATTCTCCTAAGTCATCACTTAAACCCTAATTTTGTTCATATTATTCACACCTAAACTAAACACCTAAAATTAAGTCCTAAAAATGGGAACTAAATTGTATATACAAGCTAACAATGTCTATTAATCAACCTAAAAAGAATGGACAAAAAATATTAAAGCAACTATTAGAACAAAAATTATCAAATTTAAGTATCAAACTAGGCTTAATGAAATGCTATTTACAAGAAAAAATGCACGAAAAATATTAAAACAAAATAAAATGTCAATTTTATTTTTCTATATTTTTCTAGACAGAATAATGAACCTATAGCAAAAAGAAGGAATTAAAAATCTCAATTTTCCTATTTTTTATGATTTTTTAAAGATGAGAAAATATTAAAGAAATTAAAATAACAAAATAGGAAATAAAAGGAGAGGGGGGTCTGAATAGCTAACTCGCTCAGTTCAAATATCAGCTGGGCCATAAAATGGGAGGTGCGCCTAGCAATTGGCGCTAGGCCCAGCTGCACTCAGAAAATGAATTGAAAAATAGAAAGAAAAGAAATAAGCTCACGGTGCAGAAAGTAATAAAACCATGTGTATTCCATTGGGCCTATATGAAGGGGGTGGGGATATTAATCCGGATCCAAAGCCCATGCGTGCTGATAAGTGAAACGCTGCGTTCCACTTGGTCTTTTCCCTCCGTTTCAACTTCAAATGCCAGCCATTGGATGAGGTGAGAAAGTCAAATAATTGGCCTGATCGGACGGCTATTGGATCGTCTTCCTCAATCAACTCTAGGGTTTGCAGAATAAACCCTGCACACGAGCTCGACACAGCCATCTTCCAGCCATCATATCTCCCTCGTCTCTCCATGATAGGCCATGATATAAACACAAAAATTAACCCAAAGTCCACGTAGAAGACAACTGCACCCTTAGTTTTTGCTGAAACTTGATCAAAGGCCAGACCCGATGGTATACAACCTCCATGGACATTCAAAATTCACCCTCACCAAACTTCAAATTCTTGATAACAGAACCAACTCTATACTTCCATGATCACTATAAGCAAATCCACACTAATTATCATAATCTATTCATCAAGTTCCAGCTCAAAACCTTTTTTGTGCATGCATGAAAATCTTCACCAATCAATGCCAAACTTTCCAAGATTCATCCCCTAACCACCTAGGTCTCTAATATACTAACAATCCTATGCCATGATCACTATGCTAGCTAATTCGAAGGAAAACATACCTGGTGCAAATTCTTGAAAACAGATATAGACTTCTTGAATCAGCAGCCACCAATGCTCTGATCTTGATCAACACACTTGATTCTTGCTACTGTATGCAATAACCTTTGATCCAATGCTCTGAATATGATATTTGAACTCCTCTTGCAGTTTTGATGGTGAAGGTCACAACACACGAAAATGAACACAACTCAGCCAGATCTTGATGAATTTTGGTTCTAGGATGATTGTGGAGTAGATTAGGATCAAGAACTTTGTGAACTGATGGGATTTTGTGAGAGATTGAGAACAATTTGCAAAATTGGAAAGATGGAAGGAAACTATGTATTCTTGCCAAAATTTCAGATACCTCAGATGACCTGTAACTTGAAAGGACCATAACTTGAGTTCTATAAATCTCCTTGATGTCTTCCACCACTCAAATTAAAGGTCTTGAGATCCTCTACAAGTTCCATGTTGGCCAAGGATCCATTTGAAGCTTGTCTTTTGACTTATCTTTCTTGGAAATTTGACCTAAACTAGGGGATTTTACATAGAAACCCTAATTTAGAAACTCCTCTTCTCCTTGATTTCTCTTGATTTCTTCTTGGCATACCACCATATCCTCTTCTACATGTCCAATTATGAACCCCACATCTCTTCAATAGACCTTAATGCCTTTCAATCAATCAATTGACCTAGAGTTGACCTAGAGTTGACCCTAGATGAAACCCTAGTTGACTGTCTTCAACTGCAATTCTTGTGATTACATCAACAACTTGTCTCCTTCTCCAAATTACTTTCTAAGTCTCCCATGATGCCCACATACTCTCCATGCTCAATTCGCAGCCCACAACTTACTTTGTTGATCCTCAGATACCCTCAGTTAGGAGATAGACTCAATGCTTGATCCACTGACTTCTCCAACTTTCAAATTCTTTTCTGATGACTTGAATGAGATTGAATCAGGATAATAACCTCTTGATAAGCCTATAGAGATGAGAATAATGATTGGTCCCCTGTTGGATGACTTGCTATGCTTATGCTATGCAGATGGTTAGACTATGTGCATGACCTTATATGCAAATGTTAATGATATTGAAACATAAACCAAGTGAATAAGGTTGAGCAAATTTTAGGGTGCAACAGATTGTGCTCGCCAAGATCATCACAATCTTGTGCCTATGTATCTTACATTCAAGAATGAATGAAGAATCTGAGCGTCTGTAGTTCGTGATAATAACCACAAAAAGGATACAGGGAAATGGGAGGAGGGATAGAAGGTAGCTCACCAAGATCATCGCAATATTGTGCCTACGTATCTTGCATTAGGACGAGAATGAAGAATCAGAGCAGTCGTAGTTCGTGGTAACAACCACGAAAGGAAATGGGATTTAATGGGTTTGAAGTGGGTACGGATGACGATTACTCGAAGCTTAAGAAAGACTTCTCGGACCCAAGTAATCGAGAAAGTGAAAAAAAGACTTGGAACTCTCTCTTTTTCATCTTGAAGATAAATTTGTACTTGAAAGGGTGAGTTTGAACTGATGACGATTACTTGAAGCTTAAAAAATACTTCTCGGACCCAAGTAATCGGGAGAGCGAACCAAAGACTTGGAACCCTCTCTTTTTCATTGCAAAAGAAGTTGTGTTCAAATGGTGTTTGAATAAGTGGTAGGAATCAGATGAAAATTACTCGAAGCTTAAGAAAGACTTCTCGGACCCAAGTAATCGGGAGAGCGAACCAAAGACTTGGAACTCTCTCTTTTTCATCATGAAAAGAAAGTTGTTTGAGTTTGGAGTGATGAGTAACAGACGATGGTTGAACGATGTCGAGTTGTTAATGTTATTTAGAGGCGTCAACTGTTTACACACGAATAAGATAACTCGCATCCAAACAACTGAAAGCAAGATCAAAGACTTGAACCAACTCTTTACACCTTGAAAAGAATTAAATAGCTGTTAATTGATTGATAGTTTGTTATGAAAATTCGCTTGATGTTGGATCAAGGGTTTGACTTATTATCGCGTGCAAAACGTGTGGGAATGGAAATGGTTGAGAAACAGAACCGACTTGACTTACGCATCAAGGGTCGAGTTATGAGAAATGATACTAGTCCCTGAGGGTGCCCCCAATATCAAAACCACGGTGAAATGTATACAATAGGTTGATGGAGAATGCGTATGAGCACTCGACTTACGAGGGTGTTTGAAAGTGGCTCGATGACAAATCGAGAATTAGTTTGAAAATAGTTTGATCTACGCTAGTCCTTATGGGTGCTCCTAGAAGATAAATTACAATCAAAGAAATACAAAACATACATCAGAATGGGAGAGGGGTACATGTAATTTACACGGGATTGCACGAAATAAAGGGGTCTCATTGTCAGTTAGCCCAAGAGAAAGTCGTGTGTGCAATGTGTCCTAAACAACACCTTGAGCAAAGTCGGGAACAAACTCAATATTAGGGTTCTTGCAAATCACCAATGATCCAACAGTACACCAATTTGGCTTTTAGCGTTTCGATAGTTTATTATGTGTTTTTGAGTATGGGTGAATTAGAATGATGAATATGAATATGACAATGGCAATATGAATAATATACAATAGTATCCACAATAATATTTGACTGAAAAATAGAACAGTTGATATTTGTCGGAAATTAAAGTTAGTGGTTAGTTTGGTTAGAAATTAAACTGGGACAAATGTGATGCTAAACCGTCGTAGCTCGACTTATAATGAAAGTCGAACTATAGGAGTTCGCGTGAGTAGATATTCGTGCTACGAACAAGATAGAGAAATGATATTGAGAACCATTCTCCAATTTAATCATGTCGCACGAACCAAAGAAGGTGGATCTCGTCTTAATCGCAAACATTATGTCGATTAATTGAAGGTAGCCTATCACGATTCCAATAAAGAAAATGACCCAAATGGTCATTTTCCATAGATTTGAAATCGAGAAGGTTATCGACTTTGATACACGACGCTTACGAATAAAAGACTTCATAGATCGAGGAAGAAATTAATAAAAATGGAAATGAAGAAGAAAATGAAATAGAAAATGAAATGGTCTTGAATAAATTATCATCTATCAATAGTTTGACCGATAATAATTCTTAAAAATTTGTCATTGACCAAAAAGTGGTGAAAAGAAATAAAATGAACAAAAAAATGGATAAAAATCAAAAATGAACATGTAAAAGAAGTTGATCTCAGGTTTATCATTTTTCATCAATAATTTGACAGAAAAACAATTTTGAGGTCTTGTCATCGACCAAAATGGTAAAAATGCAATAAGAATTGAAGTGAGGTCGGAAATAGAAGAGAGAAAGAAAAGTGGTCTCGGATCTATCGTTTCTCATCAATAATTTGACAGAAAAACAATTTTGAGGTCTCGTCATCGACGAAAACGGTAAAAATGCAATAAGAATTGAAATGAGGTCGGAAATAGAAGAGAGAAAGAAAAGTGGTCTCGGACCTATCGTTTCTCATCAATAATTTGACAGAAAAACAATAGAGGCTTCGCCATCGACCAAAACGGGGAAAAGAGTCCTCAAACAAAAATGAAAATCTTAAAACCAACTTCTAGTAAAAAATTCTAAAAAACTCCTAAAAGAAATTAAGGTTAGGAAAATTAAGATATATAAAATTCTAAAAGAAAAATTAAGAAATATGTACAAAAATATTTAGAAATTAGATTAGGAAAAAATATACATATATAAATCTAATATATAAAAAAAATGTTTAGAAAGATATTTACGAAAACTAATTAAATTAGTATATATATTAACAACTAAAAACAAATTTAACTAATCTTTTACAAACTAAATTATATACAAATTATATTACCTAAAAAAATAAGAAAAGAAAGGTTGGAAATTGAAAAACAAAAATGGGCCAAGCCCACACGGTGGGCTTTGAAGCCCAAACCAACAGACCAAACAAAACAGCACAGACATCCTCTTCTTCTCACACTTTGGTCCAACAACTCAACAACACCCTCTCTATTCATTCTCGTTTCTGGCTCAAATCAAATCTCTCCGTTTCGTTTCAATAATTCTTCCTCTTACCTCCACTTGTTTTTTTTTGCTTGATTGGTTGCAGGTTTCGTTATGGTTGTTAGTGAAGCTGTTGGAAGGGTTGTTAATGGTTTGAAGGCTAGTTCCGAAAAAGGGTTATGGGTTAGATTGATGGTTGTTTGAAGAGAAGACGATGATTTTGGAGAAGGTTTCAGATGAGTTTGAATGAAGAAGATGGGTTTGTTTCGTGGGTCGAAGTTTGGAGTTTCTGAAATGGGTTTAAAGGTGTTGCGGTTTGAAGGAGATTCTGGGTAGGTAGTATGTTTGGGTTTCAAGAATGTTGAAGGTTTAACGGTTTTGAGTGATTTCTGGGAATGGGTTTGAAGTTTGTTGCGATTGTTATTGTTGATGGAGATAGAAGAAACAGGTTTGGGTTGTTTAGTGATTCTGAGTGAGGTTTCGATGAGTGAGGTGGGTCGCGATTCCGTTGATGTAGGTTTGAAGATTTTGGAAAATCTGGGTTTATGATTTAAGGTTTGAAATCTGGATTTGAGTTTGAAGGTTGTTGGTGTTGGAGGTTGGAAGGTGTTGTTCGATGTTAATGGTGGAAGATCGAGTGGGTTGGGGTGAAGGTTTAAAGCTGAGAGTATGGTTTGATAGTGTTTCTGGGTTTCGTTTGAGAAGATGAAGTTGAAGGAGTTTTCATGGAGGATTGTGTTTTTAAGGTTGAAGAAGATGAAGACTAGTTTTGTTCTAGGTTTTGATTCGGAGGTGAGGAAGAAGATGCGATGGCTGAGAGTGTTACGAGTTCAACAATGGTGGTTTGGTTATCATGAAGGAATTTCTGAAGATGATGATGAATGGAGGCGCATCTTCCTAGGTTTTTTGTGCCGTCTACAAGGTTGATGACAAACAGTGCCTTTATACACCAGTGTGCGACACGTGGCAAGGCTTGTGATGATTTTGCTGATTCTGATTAATGATGATCCTGATAATTAATGAAAAATGTTGTACTAAAATTATAAAAACCTAACTAAGTAACAACTAACTAAATCCTAATTACTTAATTAATCTAAACTAAATAATTAATTAATTAGTCAAATAAACTTCTAATCTAATTAAAAATTAAAATATAAACTATTTCTAATAAAAATCTATATTCTAATAATACTATTTCTAAAAATTATACTAAACATCTATTCTAAAAAAACAAATATTACTCTAGAACTATATTAACAAATAAAACTAATTCTAGAAAATAAATATTTTAAGATTCTACATTAAACTCTAAGACTATTTTCTAAACTAAAATTCTAAGTTTAATAAAAAAAAGTAATTTAAACTTCTAATGAAAAACTAAATAAACTCTATTTCTACTTCTAAATTAATCCTAAATTAAAAACTAATTTCTATTTTCTAATTAAAATATATACAAAGAATTAGAAAAACATGACAAAATTAAAAATTCACAAAAAACAACTATAGGCCACGTGTCACGCTCTTATTGGCCAGAAATGATAAAAATAAAAAACGCCTAATTGTGAGTGGACACGTGTCTAAATGACGCGAAACTATGCAGGCAATGCAAAATGAAAATAGAATCGAAAAATGCAAAAATATTTGAAAAGAGGTAGGACAAATTTAGGGTATGACAACAAGTAAACCATGTTCCAACGAAGAAAAGAAAGAGATGTTAGTGACAAAGGTACTTGTAAAATTACATATTATATCATTCAATAAAATTACATATTATATCATTCAATAAAACTATATATTATGTCATTCAATAAAATTATATATATGTTTTATTTTTCATATATATTTCTTATTTATATGTTTTATTTTTCATATATATATTTGTCATTCATTTCATAATTTGGATTTTTTGAATTACAGGTATTATGGCTACCAACAAGGAAAAATCACATGATACTTCTAAACATGATGGAAACGAACTAGCACAAGATGTGGAAGGAGATATTACAAGAAGAATAACGATTATGAAAAAAAGCATTCATGCGAGAGATAAAGGTATAAAATATGATGTGCATTGGAATGAAACAGACCAATTAATTGAGCCTAATAGTGTGATATTGACAAGTTACATTGGAGCACTTGTTCATTCGCAAATTCCAATCATTTGCGATAATTGGAGAATTCCTTCGTTAAAACCGGCTAAAGAAAAAATATGGAGCGAGATACAGGTATGATATCTGATATTTTTTAATTATGTCGATGGTTATGTCTTTAAATTACTTATACTAACATACTATATGATGACAACCGAAAAATATTGTCTTCAATTGGCCGGAAAACGACTAAGAGGATTTAGAGCGTTTTTAACGATCAAGTTTCTTAAAGGTTCTGATGGAAAATTTGTCAAATCAGAGCGTCTAAAGAAGTATGCTGATCTGATTTCAGTTGAAGAATGGGAAACATTTGTTGCCAAGCGAAGAACCCAAGAATTCCATGTAATTCTAACTTATCATGAACAATGTATAATATATATACTTCTTCCACATGAATTCTGATATGAATTAAACTTGTTTTTTAGGCTGCGAGTGACGTAAATCGGCAATGAGCATCAAAACTCGCGTGTCCATACAAAAAAGGGCGTTTGGGATATGCACGCTTACAACAAAAAATAGTAAGTATATATAAATGCTTTAATATGATATAGTTAGAATACGAGAAAAGTGAAGCTTATTATCTGTCTTATTGTGTAGTTAAAAGAGGAGAAAAGTGACGCAATATCTCTTCCGGACCATGTTTTGTGGAAGGCTGCCTGTGTGGATAGTGATGGAGTCGTTCAGGAAGAAGTTCAACAAGTATTTGAGCAATGCATAAGTACAACATTAGTTCTGTCATAAACTCAAATACATATAATATATTTATGCTTTATCTATATTTTAGGAGAGTCTATCCCAGACTATAACTGCAGCTGAGGATGATGATTGCAGGAGCGTACTGAGTCGAGTGTTAAATATTCCTGAGTATTCTGAGCGTGTGAAGGGTAAGGGATTTGGTGTCACTCCAACAAAGTTGTATAAGCAGCCAAAGAATAAAAATCCTAGTAATAAACAAGTGATGGAGATGTTGGAATAATTGAAAGCTCAAATTCGTGAATTGCAAAAGGACAAAAAGAAATACATGTCAGAAAGGCGCGATCCAGAGTGTAAAGATACTAGTGAGAAAGATAGTATCAATTGTAATATTCAGCAGAAGCTTCCCGAGGTAATTATATATATTACATTGCAATTAATTTAGAACAATTTTCTTAATTGACACATTAATCATATTCATTATTTTTTTAGGGAATTTCACCCTGTCGGCTCTATTTATCGTTACCGACTTATCGCATGGTTGGCAAGAGAAAAGTGCATAACACTTTGAGAGACTTACTTCACCATAAACCTCTCCCTGTTGGATTTTTGAAAGTATCGGTTGATATTGCTTTAGAGGGGGTGCATTGTTGCCTATACCAGATGATGTTTCAGATACAACATTGGTGGGAGACGCAATAGGATCGTATGTTGCATGGCTGTCAAATCTCATTTTCATAGATGATGAGGTAGTTTGAACACCATTATGAACCTTGTAGTATTCAAATGTTTTACGACCCATACATGTAAGTTATTCTTACATTTACGTACCATTTATTTACATGATGATCTTAGACTCCTACAAAATCCAAATCAAAAGATAAGGGGGTTCTAGGGGAAACCGAGTCAGCTGCATCAAAAAAATAGGTACTACTACATTAATTGATATGCATAGAAAATGTCAATATAATTATATCCTATGATTTCAATAGCTTTACAATCTTATACATTAATTACTTAACTTATATGACTTTTAGGTTCATGCTCAAGAGTTGCAACAAGCCAGCAGGGTAAGATGCCTGAATCTAGCAAGGTGCCCAACAAAAAAAAGGCCGAGCCAAAAAAAGCATTTGTTCCTCGATTTAGGTTGTGCCTTGAAACATATGTAGGAACAACATATGTGGTTGAGGATGGCATTCATCAAATACCTATGGAGGAAGGTATTTTCGGTTTTGATTATGCCGAAATAATTGCTAAAGAGGACTTGGATCAGATTTTCCAACATTCTGAATTAGGCATCGGTGTTATGCATTCATACATCAGGTACTCCGATCAATTTAAATTAAATAATTGAACAATTTATTTTCTTATTTCAATGAATATTCTGATGTTGATTATGTTTTTATTTAAGGTTCTTGTATGAAAAATTGTCGGTCCTGCATCAATTGATAGAGAGATTTGCATTCTTATCTTCTAGCTTATCAACGCACGGTCAATCGATCACACTCCAGATGTAGTCAGAGATTACTTAGTCCAAGCATTTATGGCCGCAGATACAGAGAAGTTATATTTTTTGCCATATAATACTGGCCATGGGTTAGATTTTATTCTAAATTCATTTATTATAATTATTCGTTTTTTGCCATTCTATATAACGTTTCTGTCTAAACTTGTCTTATTTTACAGTGGACACTGGTTGTTGGTTGCGATTAATCCGATAAAAGAAATAATGTATTATCTAGATTCATTGGATGGTGATCAAACAAAATATCCTGATATGAAGAATATGGTTGATACGTAAGTGATGAGATATCACTAGTGAAAAAAAAGGCTTTTTAAGTCGGTTAAAAATGACTTTTTATGTCGGGTCCGAGCCCGACCTAAGAATTACCGACATAAGAAGTTTTGACTTCTTAAGTCGGTTGTGGACCTGACTTAACAAACTATTATTAGGTCGGTTAGACAGAACCCAACTTAATAAATCTAGCCTGCAGAAACCATTTATACCCGACCTAAGAACTTACTTTCTTAAATCGGGTATAATTAACCGACCTAAAAAGTTATTTTTTTTTGTAATAACACTTTTTTAATATATATATATATATATATATATATATATATATATATATATATATATATATATATATATATATATATATATATATATATATATATATATATATATATATGTGTGTGTGTGTATATATGTGTATATATATATATATATATATATATATATATATATATATATATATATATATATATATATATATATATATATATATATATATATATATATATATATATATATATATATATATATATATATATATATATATATATATATATATATATATATATATATATATATATATATGTGTGTGTGTATATATGTGTATATATATATATATATATATATATATATATATATATATATATATATATATATATATATATATATATATATATATATATATATATATATATATATATATATATATATATATATATATATATATATATATATATATATATATATATATATATATATATATATATAATCAAAATATTTTAAAGATTGGAAGGTTGGAAGTTCATAACAATGTAAAGCCAGTATTGCTAAATTTAGTTTATTAACCAAATTAACAGTTTTTACAAATTGTAAGTTGTATCCGAAATTTACAGCTTGGAAACGCGACTCAATTATGAAAATTTTTAAAGCTAAGTTGTTACATGAGGAACAAGCCATTACGTAAATCTTACGAAATCCATAAAAGCACAAGCGACCATTTGTTTGAATAGGCTTTTCGCAATGAAGCAGTCCCAAGGACTCTGTCGAGCGAAATACATGTTGTTATGGTGCTTGGTATATCTCGCAGTAATCACCTATATTTGAACAAACAATGAAGATTCAGTAACTATGGTGCTTGGTATATCTCGCGGTAATCACCTACACTTGAACAAACAATGAAGATTCAGTAATAGCTGACGGCAGACGATATCAGAATGCCAAACCAATTGCAAGAATAAAAATCAATGATATCAGAATGCCAAACCAATTACAAGAATAAAAATCAATGGCAATTGTTTTCTCACTTATTCATGACAGGAATCATTTGCTTACCGCCAAATTTCAGAACATAACAATTGTTGGCGGCTGGTGACAATAACTCAATGGAGCCACAGGCATCCGCAGGCAAATCACGCAAGAGAGCTCATTGAATCCACAAAGACCAGAGTTCCTGCACAAATATAGAGGAATATGTGAATATGTTGGTGAGGATACCGAATACAGTAGCAAACAACATACAACAGAACAATCATCTTATGTTATTAACCCGTACCACGCCCACGACTTCACTCGTCACAGTAACAACATACAACAGCAAACAACATACAATAGAATAATCATCAATAATAATGTCTTACCTTGCTTTAAAAGATAGAACTTATGGGTGGTCTAAGTTGATGAAAAGTATAGAACCATTCCAAGCATTAGAAATCAGCAATTTTCCAGATACTGCAAAATAATAGGTCGATGGTAAACCAGATGATAAAATGGTGAAAATATAGCCAAAAGACATACAGACAGGAAGGTATCATACATGTGTTTTTCTTGTACATTGTATTGCATGTGTTAGTACAATAATGGTTGGCTTAGTAAGAGATGGGTTTGAGCTGGGAAAATTCATAAACTTATTTCCAAAGTCCTCCCATATGGCTACTTCAATAATGGATCCAGATTCATTTGTCAAAGCTATGTTGGCATGTTAGCTCCATGAGTTTGAGTCTTGACAACTTCATGCAAAACTCCAATCAAATCTGGATTCAAACGATCAAGGACAATGTCAAAGCAACTAAGAAAGTTATAACAAACAAAAAACATGTTTAACATTGTGGTTATTATAAATGTACCATATGAACAATCAGAATTAAATTTTCCATTAAGAAAATCAGAGATGGACTTAAAATTGTATTGATGTGGAGGGAAATTAATAATATCAATCCTGAACACAATTGTGCTGCCACTGAACAACAACATCAGTTTGTTGTCACAAACCTTGTACTGCAAAAAAATTGACCACAGGCTCGTAGTTATACAACATATAAGTGTCATACTCATTCAGTTTGTCAAGAAACTCTTTGAAATCTCTACGATATGTCATGACTTGTTTTGTTATCCCTACATAATACAACAAAGATGAGAGTGAGAGGTTGTTAATGAAACATACATTGGTGTTTGAGTAGAATAGCAGTCTTTAGATATTGCAACGGAGGAAGATGTAATCTGCCATGATGGATATAAACATGAGATAGCTAACATTGAAGCAATTGGTTGATAAATGAACTATGAAAATTGCTCAAATTAAATGAGACAGAAAATGGTGAATACATTGATGATAGTTGTAGCTATTGCACTGTATGATACATTGGCTTCTACGAAATCTCATGAAATCAGGAAATTCAACACTATCTCTGTAACTGAAACCAGGTTGCGGAAGTATTGTAATTATTAAGAGGTAGCTTGAATAATTGGTGATAGTAAATTGAGACTCTTTTCGTTTTGTCCTTGTTGTTAAAAGTATTTTCAATTAGAGGTGTTTGCAAAATTTAGTCACAATGAGGGAGTAAGTTAAAGCATTATTCAATAAATGTTCATAAGTGCTTATGTGGATGATGTGAACAAAAGGGTGCAATAAATTAGAAAACTTGAATTGTCCATATCAAATCATGTAATTAAATAGGAATAGTATCTCTTAGTCAATGTATTTCAGAGGGAAGAAGTCTAACACTTACCGAAAAACGGAATCAGAAAAGCCGCGCAAACCGTAGATGCAACAAGTACTGTTCTAAGAAGAAGAAAACACCAATAAGTACTTGAAATTCGTTGTGGCAGCAATTCCTCTAGACTCCTTGCCAGTGGATTTATCAACAAAGCATATTTGTTAATTATTAAGGAAAGGTTAACCTGAACTTATTGCTAAATTGGATTAAACCATCTCCAATTGTTTGCTATATAGTAGTAGTAAACATTCATTCTATGCAAAAAGGATATTTAGTGAATGGGTTAATTACCTGAAAAAACATCAAGGAAAACAACATCAGGAATACATAACTTGTTCTCTAGAATGAAAGTATAAAAATAGCATCGAGAGAGACCAACAAAATTTGAAACTTACTGTTGTCCACAATACAACTTTGGAAGCAAATGCACCTGCCGGCATATTCAATGTTATTTGAGACAAAGTGTTGTCGCCAAATGTGAGAAATCCCATGAATGCAACGCTTCCGTATATAAAAATACACAAAGCAAAACTGTACAGAAAGAAATGGGTTCAACAATAACAGGTTCACGAAGAACAAATTGATATATTGTTACAATGGCGACAACAAAGTTAAGTATCAAACCATGTTATCAATGCTTTGGTATATTGTTTTTTGTCAGCCATAGACTGGTATATATTTGGAAAAACTGAATGTCCTGCAAAGCAAAACCCGTAGACACCAATAGAAAATGGAATGCCACTCCAATTCACCACTTGACCAGTATGATGGAATCCAACTGCTGTCCCGACCGATAACAAGCAAATAGAAATCAATATTGTTGCTACAATCCCTCCAACTGAAAATAAAAATTGAAGTTATAATGAGGATAAAGTAAGTTGCAAAATCTGAAAGAAGAAATCATCACTTTTAGAATTTAGAGAACCTGATAGATACGAGATTATTCGGAGATCCTTCAACCAAATAGTAGGTAGAACAATAAGTGCAGTAAGAACTCCAAACAAGTGCATGGAATCTAAATGGAGACCACCTAAATCTAAGGATGTTCCAGGAAACAGACTAGTGAGGTTATCTCCTTCCAAGGTGATGAATTCCACCTAAATGGAGACCACCTAAATCATGTTTTCTATCGGTCAACTAACAACAGTGCATACAAATTCATGGTAAAGAAATAGAAAAACTCACAGATAAAAAAATACGGCCATATCTACCAAATGCAGCTTCTCCTATATCTGGGTAGCTAGTGAGTCTTTCTTTACTTTCAAAGCATTGTCTCATAAAGCATGGCTGTAAACGAATGTAACGAATGTAACACCGCCTATAAACAAGGATAAACAACACTGAATTCTCACATATAATCAAAACCTTTCAAACAACATATCCCAAAGGAAACTAATATATCAACCATTGACATAATCAGAATAAGAAAACGACATACCAGAGAGGAACTTGAAGACAGTTCAACAAACAGCGACTAAAAATCTGCTTGGTAGCTTCATCATTATTTACACCCATCTGTGCCTCCACATACTGCTTCCAAAACTTGGCCTAAATACAAATCAAAATAAGCATTGTAATATAATCCTCAATTCTCCCCTTTGTAACAACCATATTCTCTTCCTACAATTGCAACAATAGTTATTATTGTAAAACCACATATTAAGATTATAATCATAAGAAACAAATTTATTAATACCCTTAGCTTTGTTTTAGCACAATTGGATACTTTGCAAGAAGGTAAATAGCCCATATGGACAGCCACCATTGAAGTTACACCCATAAGTTCAACAGTTGGCCATTCTTGTTTGAAGTTGCTGTCTGAAAGTAGTACAAATTTGTTAACAGCAGGAGTGTATACTATGATGGATGGTTCTCCAAAGAGATGTGTTCTAAACATGCCTCCTCCATCGCCATATCTGTTTCATTGTTTATAAACACCATCATATAATCAATATATTATGCAGCACTGATACTTCTGAAAAAAATGTGTCTTATATCTGTGTTTGTGTGCAATGATATATAGACTTACTTGCGTCGTTTTGTGTTAATGAAATCATCTGGACGTCGAACAATTTTGAAGTACCAAAGAAAACTAACCATTTCACCAATGAAAGGTAATCTCATATGACCCGGTGGTAATTTTGTTGAAGATTTTAAGCACTTGAATTTGAGAGGAAGAACATACCAATACTCATTCCACCACCATAATACAACTCCAATAACTGCACCTAACAACCCTAAATAAATTGCATCCATTCTAAACTTTCTCACTTGCTAGATCTGTGTGATTCTTACTCCATAGCTGAGATATATGTCATATTTATATTTGTGGTAGCATTCATTTCTGTTTTAAAATAAAGCCAACTTGCAGGAAAAATAATATAAATATTGAATGAAACAAAAATCTTATAATAATCTATGATGATGCTTTTCGATCCATAGCTACAAATATAAAAGCAACCTGCTACGTATACCTGTACTAAGTCCCCCTTGTAATTACCAGCTTTTACACGAGCCCACATGCCCTCAGAAATTTCGGGTTTTTTAATTTTAAAAGAGAACAGATGAAAAACTTCATTTCTCGGAACAACTTGCACCCGAGTAGCATAGATACCAGTAATCCCTTTACATGCCTGAAGTGATATTTGTAACTCATAAAAACAGATTTAACTAGCAACAGAAACATTTCTCAAATGATAATCTATATCTAATTATCTAGAAACTAATCAAAATCACTAGTACTGAATCTACCTCATTTATATCACATTGCCTTTCAGCTTCAACATATACATATCCTTTCATGTGATCTACAGCAAAGGCAGATATTATCTGCAATTTAGTATCAAGTGATTTCAGGTGAACAAACTTCTGCATGAAACAGATAGCTGAAAGCCTCTCGCGCCCAACCTATAGTAAACAAAGCTTATTAAACGATGAAACAACAAAGAAGCGCCTAAAATATTATGAACATAAAACTTGAAACTATGGTTAACATAATCCCTAAAAGTCCAGTTTCAAATGCCATACAGTGCATTTAACTTTCCATATGGTTGGAACTGATTCCTTAAGAGCATGATGTAAAGAACTCTGATCCATTGGTTTATCCTCAAACTCATCATCACCAGCAAAAGTGTAAGACCTAGAACCAAATCGTTCTTCCGCCAGTCTATTATATTCTATTTCATCCACAAGCTCCTGTTTAGGGGAAAACGGGAAGCTACTCTGACCCTTATCTGACACATTCCTTGTTGACAAAGTCTCAAATTCATCTTCATAAGAATCTACACGCCAAAAGTTTCAGATTATATAACATATGATACATTGATACAAATAGAAAATTTAATTGATGAAAAAAGAAAATCGCAAACCATAAATCGTAACAAACAACTGAATGAAACAACAAGATGTAAGTGAAACCCTAACATTTCTCAGTAAAAACGAAGAAAATGAAAGAGAAAAAGAAAAGGAAGTATGATCGCGTACCATCGCTTAAATCACTGTAGTCACTCTCTTCGCTGTTGTCGATGTCAGCTTCTTCTTCATCGAAGAACTGAACGACTCCTCGATTCTTCCTCTTGAGGCCGCCTGTTTTGTCATCGTTGTAACCGCGCTTGCATTTTCCATCGGACCTAGGATGGACCCTCCAGAACCTTGACGTTATCCAATGAGTGAATGAGTAATGGGAAAGAAGATACAAAACTTTTAGGGTTTGAAAAAAAGGGATAAAACTTTTAGGGTGTGAAGAAAAGGGATTGAGGAAGGAAAAACGTGAATGAGTGAATGAGGAATGAGAAGACGTAAATTTGCAAAATATATTATATTATAATTGTTTTATTTCACTAAAATGTATTAAGTAGTGTTGCACCCTAAAATTTGACCAACCGATTCTCCTATCTGACTCGTGGTTTGAATTCATATTCGCAAATCAGACATATGATATTTGTGCAAACAAAGGATATCAGGGTTACAGCTTGGTTTTCGTCCATCAGATATGGCAGATCCAGTCCAGATCACCAGGGTTTTACTTTCGGGAAATTGTGCGCTCCTCGGTGATTTCTAGCTTGCCCAGTAATTTTGAGGATATTCTGACGCCCGGGGTTCTCTGTTCGATCCGATCTGGTCTCGTGCGCTCTTTTATGGTGGTTATTTGCATTTGTCTGCATTTTTAGGGTTTAATAGACTTTTGGGGATTTTCAATAGGCTTTATAGATTTTTCTGGAATTTAAATAGAGTTTTTGTATTTTTTTTAATAGTTTAATTCTCTTTTTAGAATTTTATAGGATTTTTAAATAGATTTTTAGAATATAAAAGAGTTTAAATAGTTTTAATTGTTTTTAGAATAATAAAGAAAAAGGGGAATATAGTTGTTTCTTTTATTAATAATAGATGTTAATAGTTTAGAATTTTATATAGATTTTAAAATAGGTTTAATAGTTTTTTTAATCATTTTTAGAATATATTAGATTTTAAATATAGTTTTAATTGTTTTAGATAATATAGGAAATATTATAGATTTTTTCTTATTAGTTTCAAATAGATTTTAATAGATATTAAATAATGGTAGAACTTTAATAGAAGTTAGTAGAAATTTAGAGTCAATTAGGTCTTAATCATTTTTAAATTTAATTAGGTTAATATAGAGGTTTAAATAGGGTTAATTAGAGTTTTAATCTTTCTAGATTTGATTAGGGTTTTAATGTTTTGTTTAGAGTTTATTAGTTTTAATCAGACAATAATCAGTTTTTCATTTTTTTTGGGTTTTTATTCATTTTCGTATGGGCCCAGGAGGTGGTTTTTTGAAGCCCACTTCACTATCAGTCCAGTCCTTTTTTTGTCCAGGTTTTGGCCAAGGAGTGACACTTGTCACTATAAGAAGGGTCCCACGCGTTGCTCTCAGGAGGACCCACCACACACTCAGAAGTTCCCAGAACTACGCCACGCGTCCCACAGCTGGCCCCCACTCTCTCTCTCTCTCTCTCTGTGCATGCGTGCCACGCGTTGCTCAGACTGATCTCCCCTCCGCCACTTGTCACCGTCTAACATTCACCGGAGCTTCGCCAGAAAACCCACCGGCGGCCATGCATCCGCCATAACCTCCCACCGCCGGTCACCCCAACGTCCTCCGGCCACCGCAACAGCTCGCCGGAGTTCGTTTTGCACCCAGAATCCCCAGAAACGCTCTGAGCTTCATCTTCTTCCTCCGTCCAGCTTCATCGTCCCCTCGCCGGAAAACCCATACTCACCGGAAACTTCATACGCTTTTCCCAGAACATCATCAACATTCATCATCTGAAATTGCCAGAAACCTCCATCCACCAACGAACGTCAATAATCTTCAAAGAAGATCCTCGTGGTTCGTCTTCCCTCATCAAGATACTCAAAATCTTCTGGAGATTTCCCTCAGAACAGTTACGTCACTCAAAGGATCTTCAAGATCCATCAGCTCCAGAACCATCGCCTTCATCAGTCCTTGCAAGTTTCTTCCCAGATCTTCATAGAACTCATTGAGTTCTTCATTGTTCGCCCAGAAATCTCCAGAACGTGAAGAGGTGCCTCCATAGCAATCCAACTGGTCCTTCAAGAAGGTTACAACGCTGTTCGTCGCCCTCAGATTCAAGATTCTCCAGTTTTTCATCTTTCGTCAGTAGATCCAGGAGTCATCAAATCGTGTCAACACCTCCAGGTTCTTGCTTCTTCCAACTCTTCTTTTAAGTGTTTGGATTACGAAATCTGTTAGCGGTTGTGTTAGCATTTAGGATTAGGAGTTTTCGGATAGTTTAAACGAAGAGGATTTTGGTGAGATCTGGGATTTGAGGATTAGGTTTTAGTGGAGATTCCATGAGATAGGTGTGAAGGTCATTTGGGGTTTTCTGGGAATAGATTGAGAGAGGAAGATGAGTTGCAGAGAGACGGACGAAACGGCTAGTTCAGTTTGATGAACAGTATTTAGGGTTTGGGAGAGGGATTAAGTTTTGTTCACTGAATAATTGGGTTAGGGTTAGGGTATTGGGCTAAGCCCAAGCGCGTGTTGCTGAGTCACGCCCCCCATTTGCTCAATTCCCCCCCCCCCTGTGTGAGAAACCAGAGTGAATTAGTTTGGGCCTTAGGCCCTAATGCTAGCTGCACCCCCCTGGGCGTAAGCCCAATGAAGAATAACTGGGAAATTGCTAGTCTGCCCCCCCCCCCCCCCCAGGCGTTTTTATTTTCATTTTGTAGTTGATTTTTGGCGCATATTGGGCTTAGGCCCTAAGTGCTTTTCGCACCCCCCATTCAGGGCCCATCCAGAGTTATAACTGAAATTCATTGCTGTTAAACCCCCCCTCCATGTTATTTCAATTTTGTTTTCTCATTTTCTTTTATTTCTTTGCATATTACAAAATTCATAATAAAATGTAAATAATTGATTTTTTAACTCTTCTTTTTTTCTACCACTTTATTATAATGTCTAGAAAGTTGTACAAAAATAAAATTGCCATTTTATTTTTGTTTACTATTTTTTTGCATATTTTCCATTTAATTGACTTTTATAATATTCGTTAGTGCATACATATTATTAGAAAATTCATAAAAAATAGTAGATTTAGTCAAATACTTCCATTCTTTTTTCTGTAGACTTGTAATTCAATGTAGAATTTTATAGTGCAAAAACATTAGCTTAGTCATGCATTTTCGGTTTAATTGCATTTTTTGTTTTGCTTTGATATTGAATAGATGGGTTTGTGGATATGTCTGTGTTGCTGATTTTAGTTCTTTCATCTGGTGTTGAATTTTGTTCTGATTCTTTAGTATGTTGTCCTAGAGCCATGTAGGTTCCCCATAGATTTTTGATAGATTTTTGTAGGATGTTCTGATAGGATTTGTCTGAGCTGGAGGATAGGAGAAGTCTTGATGACTTCTGACTTTGAAGTTCAACTGTGGTTGAACTTCAGAGGTAGTCTCTTGTGGTTTGTTGGCCTGTGGGTTCTTCTTGAAGATGGGAGCTGGCTGAGGTCCTGTTGGAGCTTGCAAGGATGCATTGGATTGAAGGCTTAGTCTAGGAGCTTGTTGTCCGTTTGTGAGGTTCGAGATCCTGAAGTTTGAAGGGAGTTTATGGTACTTTCCTGAGGAAGGCACTATGAATGACTTTCATTCTTTCTCCTCACCTCTCTCGTAAGTATCCAATGATGTCGGAGCCGACTTGTGAGTTTAATTTCTCCTGAGGAGGAATGTAAACTGATCACAGTTGTTGAGCCACGTAGGATACGATTCCTAAGTGTCAGCCTCCTAGTACTTTCCTGAGGAAGGTCCTATGAGTCTATTCACTTAGTTCCATTAGTTTATCTAGGATTTCTCAAGTATCCAGTGATGTTGGAGCCAACTTGTGAGTTTAATTTCTCCTGAGGAGGAATGTAAACTGATCACAGTTGTTGAGCCACATAGGATACGATTCCTAAGTGTCAGTCTCCTAGTACTTTCCTGAGGAAGGTCCTATGGGTCTGTTCACTTAGTTCCCTTAGTGCATATAGGTTTTCTCAAGTATCCAGTGATGCCGGAGCCTTCATGTGAGTTTAATTTCTCCTGAGGAGGAATGTAAACTGATCACAGTTGTCGAGCCACATAGGATATGACTCCTGAGTAGTAACCTCCTGGTACTTTCCTGAGGAAGGCACTATGAGCTTGTCTGCTTAGCTCCCTTTCTCTGGTAAGCTTGTTCTGAAGCTTGGAGACTGGGATTGATTCCTCTTGCTTGGGGTTTTGATTAGAATTTTTGCTTAGATCTTTGCTTATGGTATTGTGTAGAGTTTTGTTTAGAGATAAATTAGGAGCTTGTTTCGGGTTTGTTAGGGGCCTTGCCTAGGAGTAGTTTCTTATTTTGTAGATAGAGGCTTATCAGGTTAGCTAGCTTTCTCTTTATGTTGTTTGACTTGCGTGATGTTATGTTGCATTAGACTTAGGTGTTCATCTAGATAGTTCTGAGTAGGTGCATCTTAGAAGTAGACTTTGTGTGCATGAGAAGTTGAGGTGGTCATCCTTCTGCTTGTTTGTTATTGAGTGGCTTTGCTTGTTGGTATTTGGTGGAGCTGAGCTCCCTTGCCTCTGTGGTTTGCGGCCTTTGCGCCTTGTTTGTTTAGTTGTTGCATTCATGCATATTTTCAGTATTTCTTTACTCTGCCGTTTCTTGTTTGTCGTTTAGTCCTGTTGCCATGATCCCTTAGGAGCTCTGACTTCTCCGCTGCGGAGTTGTTATGATAGACATTAGGATGGTCAACCAGGCATGATAGCAGTAGGTAGATTCCCCTTGTCCAGCTATAGTTTTAGGGTGTCTTTTCCCTTTCCTTTCAGTAGGAGCTTTTGAGTAGCTTGATTCGTAGTTAGCTGAACTACAGCTGCTCTGATTCTTTGTACCAGACAAGGATATGTAGGCATAGGATGCGATATCCTAGCGAGCACACTAACAACTAACCTTTGTTCTCTCGCGGCTGTGCGATCGAGACTTTCCCGCTAACGACTAATTGTTACCCCTTTCTCTTGCCCGTGTGCATTTGAGACCAGATCGTAGTTGTAGGTTCCCGAACCTTTGAGATCAGTTTGTTTTCTCACTGCTGTGTGAGAGCCCCCTGTTTAGCCGTAGTTAGTCGAACTACGTTTGCTCTGATCTTTCATACCAGATGGAAGTACGTAGGCACAGGACGCGATGTCCTGGCGAGCAACCTTTCCCCCGTTTAGACGTAGGTAGTCGAACTACGTTGACTCTGACTTTCCCATTGCACGAGGGAATACGTAGGCCCAGAACACCGTATGTTCTGTCGAGTCCTGTCCTTTTATTTTCTTTTCAGACCAACCATTAGAGTAGATAGATAAAACACCCTTTCACCTATGAACACCAAGCGTGGATCCCATCGAGTACGATGGACGTGAGGGGTGCTAATACCTTCCCCTTGCGTAACCGACTCCCGAATCCAGGTTTTGGTTGCGATGACCATACCTTTTTCCCGTCTTTGCGAGGTTTACTTCGAGCGTTTCCTTTCCCGCTCTGAGGGATAAATAACGCACGGTGGCGACTCTCCTGTCAAGCCGGCGCCGATTTTCGCAGTAGCGACAGCTGGCGACTCTGCTGGGGACCTTATAGCATCTAGGGACTTTTCCCATCCCTTATGCTGGGACCGTTTCCCATCCCCTACGCGAGTCAATCCTAGCGCTTGGATGTTTATTTGTTGGGTGTTGTGCATATTGTGTTTTACTTTTTCGCACTTTACTTTTCTGTATCTTTACCTTCCCGCATTTTATTTCCCGCATTTTATTTCCAGTTTAATATGATTATCTGTGCTGCTGTGGGAGAGGGAGGTTACTGTGAGTGAAAGCCGGACCTGGGCTTGAGTACACACCTAGATGTAGTTGCGGAGAAGTAGTAGACGAACCTGTCTGCTGAGCAGGCACAGTTCCCTACGAAAATCTGCGCTCAGACGAGATTCTCGCAGAGGTGCTCCTTTCCGGTCCTGAGGATCTGAGGGGAGTCCAGACGTGAGGATTGTCGACTCTGGGGACCGATCATTTGGAAGTCAGCCAAGTGAGGCCTCTTCATGATTTGGTGATGCCACTCCTTCTGGGAATCGTATCGTCACTCATGAAAGTCTGTGACGCTGATGACCGCATAGGATGCTGTATTTTTGTTCGTGGATTAGGTCTATCATACCTGTGAGAGGGACGGGGTTATTGCAGGAAAACTGGCCTTCAGAAACCATGATTCAGTAGTTATCAGATGGTGTTCTTGATTCATCTCCAGGTGTGTTGTCTGGGTCAGATGGGTTTCTTATCTGAGGTTGATGCTATTATCAGATGGTTTTCTCGTCAGATACAGAGGTTCAGATGGATTCCTTACCAGGGGATTGATATTTTGAGTATCAGATGATAGTTAATGTCATGAGGTTCTGGTAACTATGGTGGTTTCTGTTCATTGATCACAGAGATGTTCCTCTTCAGGCTACAGCATAGCCCATGTGTTCGCAGATTGCATTATTTATCATATTGCATCATCGCATTACCATTTTGCATACAACTAACGTGTGTGTATTGCAGGTACATATTTTCCCTTCCTGTTCTGGTGTTTGTTCCTAGCAAGACATGGAAACCCTAAAGAGGGTATTGCCCTACAAGTTTCCGTCACCGGATATCAGTCTATTGTTAGAGTTGATTGCTATTGCTAAGAAGAGGGTAATGGGTGACTTCAGAAAGAGATATGGGAGGATTCTGACCTACGTTTATCAGCCATCTGCCTACGAGACCAGCGGCATCTATACTCTGTTACAGTTCTATGATGCGGAGCTCAGGTGCTTTGTATTCCCCGACTTTGTTTTGGCTCCTACCCTGGAGGAGTATTCTGCACTTCTGGATATACCGATCCGCGAGCAGATGCCTTTCTATCGTACGGACGCTGAGCCTAAGCTGGCTGAGCTTTCTGCCATCCTGTGCTTGAAAGAGTCTGAGCTGTCTGGGAAGATGATCAGAAGAGGAGACGTATGGGGATTTCCATTGGATGTCTTAGTGGAGAAGGCTCGAGAGTATGCCCAGAAGGGTAGCTGGGGTGTTTTTGACGTCATCCTTGCTGTATGTGTGTATGGCATCGTGTTGTTCCCGAACATTCCCGATTTTGTTGACTCTGATGCCTTCTATATTTTGGCTGCGAAGAACCCAGTCCCTACTTTGCTGGGAGATATCCACCATTCAACCCACTACCAGAATGAAAAGCGGCGAGGAAGGAATGTGTCTTGTTGTGTACCTCTCCTGTGCCGGTGGTTCACCAGTCATATGCCTAAGTCAGGCCCGTTTGTCACCTCTATTGATTCTCTAGGATGGCCCGAGCGCTTAATGGGATTGACTTCTAAGGACGTGGTATGGGTCAATGAAGAGGTATTCGGAGCTGAAGTCATACTCAAATGCGAAGGATTCCCAAATGTCCCGTTAATAGGAAGGAAGGGGTGCGTCAATTACAACCCTTCCTTACTGATCAGGCAATTTGGGTATATACCGCAGGGAGCGCCAAAACCCGAGGAGATACAGGAATCTCTGTATCTCACTGGGGCAATAGGGAAAGAGATGCTGACCAAGCTCGAGAAGGCATGGAAGAACTTGCACAAGAGAGGGAAGCTTTCAGGTAACAGAGGGGATACTCGAGTTCCTGGCCCGTATATGGAATGGATTCGTGAGTGAGCTGTGAAATTCCTTATGCCGTATCCAGCGGTTCAGCCATTGCATCCTTCTCCGGTGGAGGAGCCTACCACTGTGGACACGCAGGTCTACAAGCAGCTGATGGCCGAGAAAGAGGAGCTAGCAAGGGCTAAAGAGGCTTTAGAGCAGGAGAATGCCCAGCTTCGGCACGAAAAGATTGAAGCAGGATATGTTTCTAAGCAACAGGCTGAAACTCTGAAACATCTGAAGACTACGCTATTGGAATTGACTGAAACCAAGAAGCGTCTGGAGTTAGATGTAGACTCAGTTAGTAGTGTGTTGGCCACTAAGAAGCAGGAGCTGGAAAGGGCCTACACAAAGCTAGCCAAGTTCAGAGAGCACTGGGATCGCACTATGACCAAGCGCAAGGAGCGAGAAAAAGAGCTGAAGACACAGATTGCTCGGTTAGAAGAACAGGTCAAAGTGAAGAATGAAGAGCTTGAAGAAGAAGCCTGCCGCCGATACGAGGCCGAGCGCAAGCTGACAGATGCCATGAAGAATTTGGAAGATTTCCAGCATAGAGCAGATGCCAAGAGACCCAAACCTGGGGGCGTTGCCAATGATAAGGCTTGGGAAGACTTTGTCAGAGACATCCAGGGGACGGTCAGGAAGAGGGATCGGCTGATAGAAGGTTTGATTTATCAACCAGATCATGCAGAGACAAAGAAGATGGTCGAGGACTTCCGCAACCGTACCAGTACTTGATTTCTCTCTTGTATTCTGTATGTTGAGATCACCACCAGGCATGTTGGCTGGGATCCTCTTTGTCATATCAGTTGTATGAAGCATGGTTATGTAACCTCTTGACAAGACCGTTATCCTAATGAATATATGAGGGTTTTTCTAAATATTGTCTTTATGGTTTATCTCGTCTTGCTATCACTGACACTGGAATTGGAGGGGAAATATCTCCAATGCACACATGCACGTTAGCATTTTTTATTTCTGTTCGCATAAATCATATTGCATAGCATTACTCTAGCAGGTCAGAGCACTTATCCAGCCTTTGTTGTCACCAGAGGGTGATTCTCGAGGGATTGTTTGAGGCAGAAGTGGAGTGTTGAAGACGACCAAGGGGCTGAAGCAGATTTGAGCAGAATCAAGCAGCATAGTCCGTTACAGGTAATTGGTAGCTATGTCTGAAGGCAATTTCCAGGCTCCTAACACCTTGGCAAGGTTTACCAGGGCGTCCAACCATCAGTATGATTCTATGGAAGGCTTCCCGCCAGCGAACAATCTTACTGCAGCCCAAGTTGTACAGCCTACGGATGAGAACCGAGATCGACATGAGCAGTTCGTTGCCCAAAATGAACGTTATCCTCCTGTTAACAATCAGGGTGTCACTTTCCCTGTGATGAATTACCGGAGAGATAATCCAATGGCCGGGATGGCAGATCCAAGAGCTCTTGAAGATGGTAGAAGACTCTGAGCATTGGAAGAAGGTATAAAAGCCTTAGAAGCGAAAGATGTTGTTAACCTGGATGCTGTGGCCATGTGTTTGGTTCCTGATCTCGTGTTGCCTTACAAGTTCAAAGTGCCGGAATTTGAAAAATACACGAGAGAAAGCTGTCCGAAGCTGCATTTGATGATGTTCTGTCGAAGAATGACTCCGTTTGTGCGAAACGACCAACTAATGATCCATTGCTTCCAGTATAGCCTGACTGGGGCATCGTTGAGATGGTATGTGCAATTAGAGAGTAATCAGATCCGATCATGGGTGGATTTAGCCAGAGCTTTCATGAAGCAGTACGATTACAACCTGGATTTGACTCCTAGTCTCGTAGATCTGCAAGAATTGTCTCAGGCGGAGAATGAATCGTTCAGAGGGTATTTGCGAAGATGGAAAGAATTGGCTGCTGGTGTTCAACCACCGCTTCCGGAAAGAGAACTGGTTGACATCTTCTTGGGTACTCTGAAAGGCCATTATTTTGACAAATTGTTCAGTTGCACAAACTTTGTGGGCCTGATGAGGCTGGGAGAGATTGTTGAGAGAGGACTCAGGAGTGGAAAGTTTCGAGATGTTCCTTACGTCCCAGTTGATAAGGTTGAGTCAGTTGTCAGTTCCCAAGAAGAGTGGGAAGAAAGAACTGACGCCACCTCGGAATCTCTAGCATCTCAGGATCAGTTTTCAGACACTTCAAGTCAACGATCATCTTACCGCCGATCGCGTCAGCATGCTCCACGAAGACCAAGGAAGCCTGAAAGGCAGTTTACTCAGCTACCGGTGTCGTACAGTCAGTTGTTGCCAGATCTGGTCCGAAGTGGATTGATAGTGCCGAAAGAGACTAAGTCGGTGATTCCACCGTATCCTCCAGGTTTTGATGCCAGCGCCCGCTGTGAGTACCATGCTGGGGCACAGGGGCATTCAACAAATGATTGTAAGGTGCTTAGAAGCCAGATTCAGGATCTGTTAGACTCTAGCCGTATTTGCATCACGCCTCAGGGATTTGTTCAGATTAATGATTTTCCATCCTCCAGTTGTGTGGGTTCGTCAGTTAATGTCATGGAAGACTCCACAGGAAGTGTGTGCTCTGAAGATTGTCAATCAGAGAGTTCAGTTGTGTGGGAGAAGTTCCTAGAGGTTTTTGCGCCGGATGTCGCATCTGTTTTCTCTGCTTAATCCGTTTAGCTTTTTGTGCACTGGTGTCTGCCGACCACCACCAGGATTGTTGGCTGGGGTCGTTATATTCGTACTCATTTGTGCTTACTTGCTGCTTTTGTTGGTTGTACATATGTGGGAGATGTTTGTATGTATGCTTATAGCTTGAGTTTCTCTTTATCTCGTTATGAATATGTGGTTGCTTTCTGCATTGCGTTATCGTTTAACAGGTACATCAGAACCGTGGGTCTTATTTCCTCATCGTCCAGTTTGTTGCAGGAATTCCTTCAGAGATGGAACAGAATCAGTTTGAATTGATTGAAGTCCGAAGCCAGTTGGGGCAGATGATGAGAGACATGCAAGAGATGCGTCTGGAGCAGAAGATTCTCAAAGAGGAGAACAGTCAGCTGAAGACCCAAATGAGCTTGATCATGGAGGTAGTCAAGAACGTGCTTAGGAAAGAAGACGATCAGCTATTCGAAGCCGCAATGAAGAAGCTCGTGCCACCTGTGCCTGTGGAACCTGAGCAGCAGCAACAGAAGATACATCCGGCTCAACGGAGGATCCAGGAAGGAAAGCCAAAGAGAATGTTTGAGGCACCGCCTATGACATATGCTGAGCTCTTGCAGACTTTATTGAGGTTTAATCTGGTTGAGAAAAGAACGTTGGAGCCGCCAACGAGAGTGTTTCCTCAGGGGTACGATGCCAGCAAGCAATGTGAGTTTCATTCTGGGGCATTCGGACACGACATCGAGGGTTGTCATGCTTTTAAGCACAATGTTCAAGACCTGATTGACTCGCACGATATTGAATTCATGCCGGGCGGCGTAGCTGTACGTATTGCTCCTGTCTCGGTCGATGCTAAGATGACAGATGTTTCTAAAGCTGCAGTGGGTCAGAAGCGTATCCTGGACTCCATGGTGTCAGAATCTCCAGGCCCACAACTGTTGCCTATCCCTGGGGCAGATCTGAGAAAGAAAATGGCTAAGCATAAGGAGGGCGTTAATCAATACATTGAAGGTCAAGAAACCGATGTTGCATTTGATACAAAGGGTGTTCAAGAGTCAACTAGATACCGGCAACAGCAGCCTCAGCAGCAGAACCAGCAGGGGTATAAGAGATATCAGAATCGGGCTCCCCTGGCAAGCCGTCATTTGGAAACTCCTCCTATGCCGTATGCGCAGCTTCTGCAAACGTTGATTCAGCTCCAATTGGTTCATAAGAGGACGATGACTCCTTTAACAGGGGCACCACCACCGGGGTATGATGCCAATGCTACTTGTGAGTTCCATACTGGGGCACCAGGCCATACGGTTGAGAATTGTAAAGCTTTTAAGCACAAAGTGCAGGATCTACTTGATAGTGCAACAATCAGCTTCGGGCAGAAAGGTCCCCAAATCATCTGAACGAAGGAGGAAGGGCTCTATAATTTGGTTGAGTCGTTGAAAGCAGATCAGGACAGCATCAAATTGTCTCTAATAAAGATAGCTGGTTCAGCAGCAGGGCAGATGTGAAAGCCCGGTTCTCGGAAGCCAGCATTTTTCTTTGTTTTATCTTGTCATTTCTTTACATTTGTAGTTGCTTTCCTGTTTGAATTTGTAATCTTGTTTGTAAAACTTGTTGTTTTCATTCAATTGATGATAATGAAATAAATATGCATGTTTTGATTGAATTCATTCGTGTTCACTAACTGTTTTTACAAATGTCCAACGCTTGGTTAAGAAGAATTTGGGGAGGATGACGAAAATGACCGACATACAACTGCCGATATTGTATGCTTTTGAAATAAAACCTGCTGATGATGTACAGGCATTGTTTCAAATCCCTAAACACCGGAGATATAAGGAAGATAATCCCTTGTCAACCCCCTCGAGCCTTGTAGTAGGAGTTCTTTCTGTGAATGAAAAACCCTCAATCTTAACCTGGGGCAGGGTAGGTGTTAGCTAATTCGACCGAGCGTCCAAATTGCAAAAGGAGTGTCCGTTCGAGGATCAATCACACCTCTAGAGGTCGTGCCTAAAAGACCACAATGGTTCAATCAAGAGTGGGGCAGTCACATCACTCCCCAAAGAGTCGGACAACCAGTGTCACACGACTTGTTCAAAAGAAAAAACAAAGAAGAAAAAAAGAGAATCAAAAGCCCGCTAAGTCAAGAAAACTTCAAAACAAATGACTTAGGCAAAAATGAGGGCATCCCGCTGGACTTAAAAAAAAAAAAAAAAAAAAATCAAAAGAAACTCAAAAGGAGTCAGTCCAGGCAAAAGTTAGGGATATGAAAAGAAAAGAAGAAAAGGATCAAAAGAACAATCCTCGATGGGAATACGAGTCGTGTGACCTCAAGTGTCAAAGACGAAAAGTGAGTGGCTGTCACTCCAAAATCCAAAAGTTTCTCGAACTATCACTCCTATCTTTCAACCTCCGAGAGGTGAGCGCTAAGGTCGAATTAGCTGAACGTAGGATGGGAGAACATCAAGGAGAATGGGTGGGTTAAAATAAACTTTGAGCCTTTATCCTTTCTTTCGAAACCAGGAACCTGACCACGTTACAACCTTCAAAAGTCCTAATTGAAGCAGGTTGTTTCGAAAGCATACTCCGGTAAAGGTCGCGTCGATTCTGACTCTTAAAAAAGGGGTTCCTCTTACCATGTTGGTAATGATGTTGATATTCTTGATAAATGTTTTGTGCATCATATGCTATAAACTGTTTTTCCTTTTCCCAGTGAACAGATTGGATGTCAAAGCTGTCATATGTGTTGCATTAATACATCTTTTACGCAGAACAACTTGTTTTACTTGCAAGTAAGCGCTTGACAGCAGAAAAGCTTCCTACAGTGGAAAGCATGGTCAAGATAGAAGGCAGAACGCCCGAATGTTCCGAGAGCAGGAGCAAGCTGCTACCGTGATCCCCAGTCAGGGCACTACTCTGAATCAGATAATCAGGGGCAAGGTCATTGCAGTCAGGGGCAGACCATCTTAAGCACGCAGAAGTTGTTCGAGAAGCATGTGAGGTGAAGTATCTCTCAGAAGTTCAGAACACTGAGGCATGTCATATCAGACCATCAGAAAACAAATGTTCAGATTCAAGGACTAGCCCCACAGAGGTCCCGCAGGCTGGGGCATACCATAAGCGAAAGGATTGTTGTTCTCCGTACCTACAGGGTCATTCGGAGTTATTCGAACAGATGCAGTCGATTTTTTGAGAGCGAGATGAATGTGGGAAGTCGTGTTACTATCCCTTGACTCTTCACTGAAAGGCTGTGTATTCAGGAAGAATATTTTCCAGCGTCAGTTGGACCTAACCCAGCAAGATAGCTTAAGGGCTCAAATCCATGTTTGCGATTACTGTGAAGCCCATCCGTGTTGGCGCATCGGTTTCCAGATCCGAGCTTCATCAGTACGCGGGGAGACTCCCTCCATTTTCTCCAGCAAAGTCCAATTTGTCAGTGATATGGGTGAGCTATCCCTAGAGGAGTCCAATCACATTCGGCACATCTGCTATTCTCCAGCGGAGTTACATTCCCCAGCAGGGTATTACTTCGTCGAGGTGTCCGGTTAAGTCCCCAATATCCCCAGCGGAGTTGATTTCACTCTCCCAGCATTTATTTTGCTGGGATAATCCTGTGATATCCGGTTTATCCCCAGCGGAGTTGGCTTCGTCTTCAGCATTTATTTTGCTGAAGTGGTTTTCTGTACCTAGCTTTCTCCGGCAGCTCGAGCCTGCATTAGCATATTGCATGCATCATCATATTTGCATCATACTTGCATATCATGGTCAAAATGCGTAGCATTTCCATCCCGAATGGAGCATTATGCCATGGAAACATTAAAGCATACGCATATGCATACGAAGCATAAGTCAGGCTTTCTATCAGCCTCGTATGGCGCGTGAATTACTCTGTGATCAGTTCAGGGGCATTTATCCAGCAGCAGTATTCAGACAGTTCAGCAGATTATTTGTATCTCAGATCAGACAATAGTTATGCTTCGATCAAGTAGTCATCTGATATCGACAGACTTTTCTTCCCGTCAATTCATATTGACGATGTGTTCCTCCAATAAGTGGATTTCTCCGTCTATCATTAGACGTCTTGAGTACGAAGGTGCTTTTCTTTCCGTCTATCCTTAGACGATGTGAAGTTGCGGGTGATCGCAGTAGGGTTTCAAGAAGGGGTTTCCCCAAGGTACGCTTTTCTTTCCGTCTATCAGTAGACGATGTGAATTTTCGAGTTACTGTTCAGCGGGTTTCTTATTGCCAGATCATACGTATGATGAGGTATTTCCCCAGCGAGTCTTCCCCGGCTATCTTTGGTTGTTGAGGGGTTTCAAAACGATATTTCGGATAATGGTTTTCTTTCTGTTTATTGGATGAGATGACGTTTCAAGAGGTACTTTTCTGACTGTCAATCCTTATTGATGTCGAGGCTCTTCGAAGAATGTTCGGTTTTCGTGATTGTCGATTCTTATCGACGGCATGGTTCCTTAAAAGGTGGTTCTCTTCCCGTCAGTCCATACTGACGATGTGGCCCCTTCAAGGATGTTGATCTTTCCATCAATTCCCGTAGACAGAAGGATTCTGAAATTCAAAAGATGGTGTTGAATTGCGTTATGGTGTCTTTCCGTCTATCTTTAGACGATGTGAGTGTGGAGATTATGAGTTTCTTTCCATCTACCCTTAGGCGATGTGAATTGTTTTGTTTCATCAATCAAGATGAGCCCGTCTACCCTTAGACAATGTGAATATCGATTTGTGTCATCAATCAGGATGATTCCGTCTATCCTTAGACGATGTGAGTATGTGATCAGGCTTTGATCCCGTCTACCCTTAGACGATGTGAATATGGAGATTACGAATTTCTTTCCGTCTATCCTTAGACGATGTGAATTGATTGTTCATCAATCAGGATGATCCCATCTACCCTTAGACGACGAGAATATTGATTTGTTCATCGCTCAGGATGATTCCGTCTATCCTTAGACGATGTGAATTGATTTGTTCATCGATCAGGATGATTCCGTCTACCCGTAGACGATGTGAATTTGGAGATTATGGTGTCTTTCCGTCTATCCTTAGACGATGTGAATTGATTTGTTCATCGATCAGGATGATCCCGTCTATCCTTAGACGATGTGAGCATGGAGATTAATGTTGTCTTCCCGTCCATCTTTGGACGATGTGAGTATAGTTCTCTTCCTGCTTATCAATAGGCAATGTGAAAGAATCAGGTGTTTTGTTGCAACCCTAGGGTTTGTTATATGGGGTATCACAAGTAATGGGTAGATCTGTGTGATTCTTACTCCATAGCTGAGATATATGTCATATTTATATTTGTGGTAGCATTCATTTCTGTTTTAAAATAAAGCCAACTTGCAGGAAAAATAATATAAATATTGAATGAAACAAAAATCTTATAATAATCTATGATGATGCTTTTCGATCCATAGCTACAAATATAAAAGCAACCTGCTACGTATACCTGTACTAAGTCCCCCTTGTAATTACCAGCTTTTACACGAGCCCACATGCCCTCAGAAATTTCGGGTTTTTTAATTTTAAAAGAGAACAGATGAAAAACTTCATTTCTCGGAACAACTTGCACCCGAGTAGCATAGATACCAGTAATCCCTTTACATGCCTGAAGTGATATTTGTAACTCATAAAAACAGATTTAACTAGCAACAGAAACATTTCTCAAATGATAATCTATATCTAATTATCTAGAAACTAATCAAAATCACCAGTACTGAATCTACCTCATTTATATCACATTGCCTTTCAGCTTCAACATATACATATCCTTTCATGTGATCTACAGCAAAGGCAGATATTATCTGCAATTTAGTATCAAGTGATTTCAGGTGAACAAACTTCTGCATCAAACAGATAGCTGAAAGCCTCTCGCGCCCAACCTATAGTAAACAAAGCTTATTAAACGATGAAACAACAAAGAAGCGCCTAAAATATTATGAACATAAAACTTGAAACTATGGTTAACATAATCCCTAAAAGTCCAGTTTCAGATGCCATACAGTGCATTTAACTTTCCATATGGTTGGAACTGATTCCTTAAGAGCATGATGTAAAGAACTCTGATCCATTGGTTTATCCTCAAACTCATCATCACCAGCAAAAGTGTAAGACCTAGAACCAAATCGTTCTTCCGCCAGTCTATTATATTCTATTTCATCCACAAGCTCCTGTTTAGGGGAAAACGGGAAGCTACTCTGACCCTTATCTGACACATTCCTTGTTGACAAAGTCTCAAATTCATCTTCATAAGAATCTACACGCCAAAAGTTTCAGATTATATAACATATGATACATTGATACAAATAGAAAATTTAATTGATGAAAAAAGAAAATCGCAAACCATAAATCGTAACAAACAACTGAATGAAACAACAAGATGTAAGTGAAACCCTAACATTTCTCAGTAAAAACGAAGAAAATGAAAGAGAAAAAGAAAAGGAAGTATGATCGCGTACCATCGCTTAAATCACTGTAGTCACTCTCTTCGCTGTTGTCGATGTCAGCTGCTTCTTCATCGAAGAACTGAACGACTCCTCGATTCTTCCTCTTGAGGCCGCCTGTTTTGTCATCGTTGTAACCGCGCTTGCATTTTCCATCGGACCTAGGATGGACCCTCCAGAACCTCGACGTTATCCAATGAGTGAATGAGTAATGGGAAAGAAGATACAAAACTTTTAGGGTTTGAAAAAAAGGGATAAAACTTTTAGGGTGTGAAGAAAAGGGATTGAGGAAGGAAAAACGTGAATGAGTGAATGAGGAATGAGAAGACGTAAATTTGCAAAATATATTATATTATAATTGTTTTATTTCACTAAAATGTATTAAGTAGTGTTGCACCCTAAAATTTGACCAACCGATTCTCCTATCTGACTCGTGGTTTGAATTCATATTCGCAAATCAGACATATGATATTTGTGCAAACAAAGGATATCAGGGTTACAGCTTGGTTTTCGTCCATCAGATATGGCAGATCCAGTCCAGATCACCAGGGTTTTACTTTCGGGAAATTGTGCGCTCCTCGGTGATTTCTAGCTTGCCCAGTAATTTTGGGGATATTCTGACGCCCGGGGTTCTCTGTTCGATCCGATCTAGTCTCGTGCGCTCTTTTATGGTGGTTATTTGCATTTGTCTGCATTTTTAGGGTTTAATAGACTTTTGGGGATTTTCAATAGGCTTTATAGATTTTTCTGGAATTTAAATAGAGTTTTTGTATTTTTTTTAATAGTTTAATTCTCTTTTTAGAATTTTATAGGATTTTTAAATAGATTTTTAGAATATAAAAGAGTTTAAATAGTTTTAATTGTTTTTAGAATAATAAAGAAAAAGGGGAATATAGTTGTTTCTTTTATTAATAATAGATGTTAATAGTTTAGAATTTTATATAGATTTTAAAATAGGTTTAATAGTTTTTTTAATCATTTTTAGAATATATTAGATTTTAAATATAGTTTTAATTGTTTTAGATAATATAGGAAATATTATAGATTTTTTCTTATTAGTTTCAAATAGATTTTAATAGATATTAAATAATGGTAGAACTTTAATAGAAGTTAGTAGAAATTTAGAGTCAATTAGGTCTTAATCATTTTTAAATTTAATTAGGTTAATATAGAGGTTTAAATAGGGTTAATTAGAGTTTTAATCTTTCTAGATTTGATTAGGGTTTTAATGTTTTGTTTAGAGTTTATTAGTTTTAATCAGACAATAATCAGTTTTTCATTTTTTTTGGGTTTTTATTCATTTTCGTATGGGCCCAGGAGGTGGTTTTTTGAAGCCCACTTCACTATCAGTCCAGTCCTTTTTTTGTCCAGGTTTTGGCCAAGGAGTGACACTTGTCACTATAAGAAGGGTCCCACGCGTTGCTCTCAGGAGGACCCACCACACACTCAGAAGTTCCCAGAACTACGCCACGCGTCCCACAGCTGGCCCCCACTCTCTCTCTCTCTCTCTGTGCATGCGTGCCACGCGTTGCTCAGACTGATCTCCCCTCCGCCACTTGTCACCGTCTAACATTCACCGGAGCTTCGCCAGAAAACCCACCGGCGGCCATGCATCCGCCATAACCTCCCACCGCCGGTCACCCCAACGTCCTCCGGCCACCGCAACAGCTCGCCGGAGTTCGTTTTGCACCCAGAATCCCCAGAAACGCTCTGAGCTTCATCTTCTTCCTCCGTCCAGCTTCATCGTCCCCTCGCCGGAAAACCAATACTCACCGGAAACTTCATACGCTTTTCCCAGAACATCATCAACATTCATCATCTGAAATTGCCAGAAACCTCCATCCACCAACGAACGTCAATAATCTTCAAAGAAGATCCTCGTGGTTCGTCTTCCCTCATCAAGATACTCAAAATCTTCTGGAGATTTCCCTCAGAACAGTTACGCCACTCAAAGGATCTTCAAGATCCATCAGCTCCAGAACCATCGCCTTCATCAGTCCTTGCAAGTTTCTTCCCAGATCTTCATAGAACTCATTGAGTTCTTCATTGTTCGCCCAGAAATCTCCAGAACGCGAAGAGGTGCCTCCATAGCAATCCAACTGGTCCTTCAATAAGGTTACAACGCTGTTCGTCGCCCTCAGATTCAAGATTCTCCAGTTCTTCATCTTTCGTCAGTAGATCCAGGAGTCATCAAATCGTGTCAACACCTCCAGGTTCTTGCTTCTTCCAACTCTTCTTTTAAGTGTTTGGATTACGAAATATGTTAGCGGTTGTGTTAGCATTTAGGATTAGGAGTTTTCGGATAGTTTAAACGAAGAGGATTTTGGTGAGATCTGGGATTTGAGGATTAGGTTTTAGTGGAGATTCCATGAGATAGGTGTGAAGGTCATTTGGGGTTTTCTGGGAATGGATTGAGAGAGGAAGATGAGTTGCAGAGAGACGGACGAAACGGCTAGTTCAGTTTGATGAACAGTATTTAGGGTTTGGGAGAGGGATTAAGTTTTGTTCACTGAATAATTGGGTTAGGGTTAGGGTATTGGGCTAAGCCCAAGCGCGTGTTGCTGAGTCACGCCCCCCATTTGCTCAATTCCCCCCCCCCCCTGTGTGAGAAACCAGAGTGAATTAGTTTGGGCCTTAGGCCCTAATGCTAGCTGCACCCCCTGGGCGTAAGCCCAATGAAGAATAACTGGGAAATTGCTAGTCTGCCCCCCCCCCCAGGCGTTTTTATTTTCATTTTGTAGTTGATTTTTGGCGCATATTGGGCTTAGGCCCTAAGTGCTTTTCGCACCCCCCATTCAGGGCCCATCCAGAGTTATAACTAAAATTCATTGCTGTTAAACCCCCCTCCATGTTATTTCAATTTTGTTTTCTCATTTTCTTTTATTTCTTTGCATATTACAAAATTCATAATAAAATGTAAATAATTGATTTTTTAACTCTTCTTTTTTTCTACCACTTTATTATAATGTCTAGAAAGTTGTACAAAAATAAAAATGCCATTTTATTTTTGTTTACTATTTTTTTGCATATTTTCCATTTAATTGACTTTTATAATATTCGTTAGTGCATACATATTATTAGAAAATTCATAAAAAATAGTAGATTTAGTCAAATACTTCCATTCTTTTTTCTGTAGACTCGTAATTCAATGTAGAATTTTATAGTGCAAAAACATTAGCTTAGTCATGCATTTTCGGTTTAATTGCATTTTTTGTTTTGCTTTGATATTGAATAGATGGGTTTGTGGATATGTCTGTGTTGCTGATTTTAGTTCTTTCATCTGGTGTTGAATTTTGTTCTGATTCTTTAGTATGTTGTCCTAGAGCCATGTAGGTTCCCCATAGATTTTTGATAGATTTTTGTAGGATGTTCTGATAGGATTTGTCTGAGCTGGAGGATAGGAGAAGTCTTGATGACTTCTGACTTTGAAGTTCAACTGTGGTTGAACTTCAGAGGTAGTCTCTTGTGGTTTGTTGGCCTGTGGGTTCTTCTTGAAGATGGGAGCTGGCTGAGGTCCTGTTGGAGCTTGCAAGGATGCATTGGATTGAAGGCTTAGTCTAGGAGCTTGTTGTCCGTTTGTGAGGTTCGAGATCCTGAAGTTTGAAGGGAGTTTATGGTACTTTCCTGAGGAAGGCACTATGAATGACTTTCATTCTTTCTCCTCACCTCTCTCGTAAGTATCCAATGATGTCGGAGCCGACTTGTGAGTTTAATTTCTCCTGAGGAGGAATGTAAACTGATCACAGTTGTTGAGCCACGTAGGATACGATTCCTAAGTGTCAGCCTCCTAGTACTTTCCTGAGGAAGGTCCTATGAGTCTATTCACTTAGTTCCATTAGTTTATCTAGGATTTCTCAAGTATCCAGTGATGTTGGAGCCAACTTGTGAGTTTAATTTCTCCTGAGGAGGAATGTAAACTGATCACAGTTGTTGAGCCACATAGGATACGATTCCTAAGTGTCAGTCTCCTAGTACTTTCCTGAGGAAGGTCCTATGGGTCTGTTCACTTAGTTCCCTTAGTGCATATAGGTTTTCTCAAGTATCCAGTGATGCCGGAGCCTTCATGTGAGTTTAATTTCTCCTGAGGAGGAATGTAAACTGATCACAGTTGTCGAGCCACATAGGATATGACTCCTGAGTAGTAACCTCCTGGTACTTTCCTGAGGAAGGCACTATGAGCTTGTCTGCTTAGCTCCCTTTCTCTGGTAAGCTTGTTCTGAAGCTTGGAGACTGGGATTGATTCCTCTTGCTTGGGGTTTTGATTAGAATTTTTGCTTAGATCTTTGCTTATGGTATTGTGTAGAGTTTTGTTTAGAGATAAATTAGGAGCTTGTTTCGGGTTTGTTAGGGGCCTTGCCCAGGAGTAGTTTCTTGTTTTGTAGATAGAGGCTTATCAGGTTAGCTAGCTTTCTCTTTATGTTGTTTGACTTGCGTGATGTTATGTTGCATTAGACTTAGGTGTTCATCTAGATAGTTCTGAGTAGGTGCATCTTAGAAGTAGACTTTGTGTGCGTGAGAAGTTGAGGTGGTCATCCTTCTGCTTGTTTGTTATTGAGTGGCTTTGCTTGTTGGTATTTGGTGGAGCTGAGCTCCCTTGCCTCTGTGGTTTGCGGCCTTTGCGCCTTGTTTGTTTAGTTGTTGCATTCATGCATATTTTCAGTATTTCTTTACTCTGCCGTTTCTTGTTTGTCGTTTAGTCCTGTTGCCATGATCCCTTAGGAGCTCTGACTTCTCCGCTGCGGAGTTGTTATGATAGACATTAGGATGGTCAACCAGGCATGATAGCAGTAGGTAGATTCCCCTTGTCCAGCTATAGTTTTAGGGTGTCTTTTCCCTTTCCTTTCAGTAGGAGCTTTTGAGTAGCTTGATTCGTAGTTAGCTGAACTACAGCTGCTCTGATTCTTTGTACCAGACAAGGATATGTAGGCATAGGATGCGATATCCTAGCGAGCACACTAACAACTAACCTTTGTTCTCTCGCGGCTGTGCGATCGAGACTTTCCCGCTAACGACTAATTGTTACCCCTTTCTCTTGCCCGTGTGCATTTGATACCAGATCGTAGTTGTAGGTTCCCGAACCTTTGAGATCAGTTTGTTTTCTCACTGTTGTGTGAGAGCCCCCTGTTTAGCCGTAGTTAGTCGAACTACGTTTGCTCTGATCTTTCATACCAGATGGAAGTACGTAGGCACATGACGCGATGTCCTGGCGAGCAACCTTTCCCCCGTTTAGACGTAGGTAGTCGAACTACGTTGACTTTGACTTTCCCATTGCACGAGGGAATACGTAGGCCCAGAACACCGTATGTTCTGTCGAGTCCTGTCCTTTTATTTTCTTTTCAGACCAACCATTAGAGTAGATAGATAAAACACCCTTTCACCTATGAACACCAAGCGTGGATCCCATCGAGTACGATGGACGTGAGGGGTGCTAATACCTTCCCCTTGCGTAACCGACTCCCGAATCCAGGTTTTGGTTGCGATGACCATACCTTTTTCCCGTCTTTGCGAGGTTTACTTCGAGCGTTTCCTTTCCCGCTCTGAGGGATAAATAACGCACGGTGGCGACTCTCCTGTCAAGCCGGCGCCGATTTTCGCAGTAGCGACAAGTAGGAATCGAACCGAGGTCTTGTAAGAACCTCTTAGGTCAGGTAATAAACACGTGACTTAATAAATAAATTTCTTAAGTCATTTTGGTAAAAGAACCGACTTAAGAAATTTAATGTAAATTACATTTTTTTTATTTAATCTTTGTTAGGTCGGTTAAATATAGACACGACTTAACAAAGTTTCAAATATTTACGGATTTGCCACTGTGTGACTTCTTAAGTCGGGTTATTGATGAACTGACTTAAAAACCTCTGCTAAGAAAGTATTTTTACACTAGTGTATATTGTTCTGAATAATTATCTTTATTTATTATGTGATATTATTCTAAATATTCGTTTATATTATGTTAGAGCTATACAAATATTCCGATCACAAAGACAAGCAACAGTGCCAAAAAAGAGGGCTAACAACATTAGCTGGATCAGAGTGCAGGTATATTTTCACAATTTTGACTGTTATAGTGATTCTACTTGATAAAACTAGTTAAACTATATATCCTGGTAAATATTTGTTTTTTTTCATTAACAGTGTCCTCGTCAGCGCAATGGGATTGATCACAAGTATTTAGTATTGAGGTTTATGAAGAAAATTATTCATTCGGGTCAAATAGAGATTCCAAACATGGTATGGATTTATAAGTTATATGATTTATTTTAATATTTAATCGATATTTCATCTGAGTAATTAGTTTTAAAACTAAATCATGCATGTTATGTTATATTATGTAGTACTTTGATGAATTCAAGTGTGGTACTTACTCGAAAGACAGATTGAAAGAAATTAAGGAGGAATGATGTCAATACATTCTTGAGTTGAGAATTGTATAAGGTATATATATTGTCTTTCTGTCTTTTGATCATCAGAGTTTATAGAGATTTGTGTTGTTGTGATGTTATGTACATACTACTGGGTAATTATATTTCTGAAAGTCGTATGTAGTTTTGGAATTTGTTGATATACTTCGATCTAGAAGTTAGTTGTTGTGAGGATCCGGAAATATGGAATTTGTAATTATATGTATAGTGAATGTATTTATAAAGTTATCGGTTTTGTAATTGTATGTATAGTGAATGTATTTATGAAGTTGTTGTAAGGATCGGCTTGTTTTAAATTATAAGCAGGTTTATGTGTTGAATTACACTGATTATGGTATATATAAGGCCAAAGTGTTGAAATAAAGGCTTGTGGTGAATGTAATTGTTATAAGCAGGTTTATGGAAAAAATTATAAAAAATGGTGCAACATAATTCAACAAAAATCATTTCTAAAAAATATGAAAAATAGACGGCGCTTTTAGCAAAAAAAGACTATGAAAAAGTGATATTTTTTTAAAAAAATTCAATGACGTGAAGAAAAGACAACGCTTTTCTTGAAAAAGCGCTGCTAAAAGGGGGGTATAGAGAGCGCTCCAAAAAGCGCTGCTATAGGGGGGAAAGGGAGGGGAAAGATAATCCTTATAAAAGCGCTGCTAAAGGGGGGGGGGGATTAGGCCGCACTTTTCAAAAGCGCTGCTATATGGGTGGGGGGAGAATAGAGGGCGCTTTTTGCAAAAGCGCTGCTAAAAAGTATTCAGCAAATACACTTTAGGCAGCGCTTTTCAAAAGCGCTGCTAAAGGTGGGGGGAATAGAGAGCGCTTTTTTTTAAAAGCGCTACTGAAAGTGTGCCTATAGCATCACTTTTTCAATAAAAAAAGCGCTGCCTTTACCTTTAGCAGCGCCACTTTAGGAAGCGCTTTTAAGTGCTGCTAAAGGCCAAAAAAAGTGATGCTAAAGGTCTTTTTGTCATAGTGTTGGTGGCGGATCACTTATCCCGCTTGGTCAATGTGGAAGTGACAAATCAAGAAAGTGAAGTGCGAGAAGAATTCCCCGATGAAAAACTATTTATGGTCCAAGTTAGACTTTGGTTTGCTGATTTTTCCAACCACAAGGCAACTAGATTAACACCGGAAGATCTAACTTGGAACCAAAAGAGGAAGTTCTTGTTTGATGCAAATTTTTATGTTTGGGGTGAACCTTACCTTTTTAAACTAGGTAGTGATAATCTCTCGAGAAGGTGTGTTACTAGTGAGGAAGTTAAAAGTATCCTTTGGCATTGTCACAATTTGTTGTAGGAAGGTCATTACAATGGTTTTAGGACGACAACAAAAGTCCTTCAGTCGAGCTTTTATTGGTCGTCCCTGTTTAAAGATGCAAATCTACATGCGAAGAATTGTGACATTTTCCAAAGAAGTGGCAGAATTGGGAAACGAGATGAGATGCCCTTACAAAGTATGTTGGAAGTTGAAGTTTTCTATTGTTAGGGTATATATTTCGTTGGACCATTTCCTCCATCTTTTGCCAACGGATACATTCTGGTTGCGGTTGATTATGTTTCGAAGTGGGTGGAAGCAATAGCTTCACAGAAGGCCGATGGCAAAACAGTGATTAAATTTTTAAAGAAAAACATCTTTTCTCATTTTGGCATGCCTCAAGTGTTAATTAGTGATGGCGGTTCGCACTTTCGCAATGCACCACTTGAAAACGTTTTGGAACATTATGGTGTAAATCATAAAGTTGCAACCTCGTACCACCCACAAACAAATGGTTAAGCCGAGGTTTCAAATTAGAGAAGTGAAAAGAATTTTGGAAAAGACCGTGTCAAGTTCGAGAAAGGATTAGTCTCAAAAGCTTAATGAAGCTTTGTGGGAGTATCGTACCGCTTATAAAGCTCCAATTGGTTTAACTCCGTTTCAATTGGTCTAAGGCAAAACTTGTCATTTACCGGTTGAAATGGAGCATAAAGCTCTTTGGGCGCTAATATTGTTAAATTTTGATCCAAACTTGGCTGGTGAGAAAATAAAGTTCCAACTTCATGAATTAGAGGAAATGAGGAGCAATGCTTATCATTCAAGCAAGCTCTACAAAGAAAGGGTCAAAATCTATCATGCTAAGAAGGTCCGTCAAAAAGACTTTCAAGCTGGCCAAATGGTGTTTCTATTCAATTTTTGGTTAAAGCTTTTTCCGGAAAAGTTGAAATCTAAACGGTCGGGACCATTCTTGATCAAAGAAGTGAAGCACTATGGGGAAATTGTGTTAGAGGACCCAAAGACCAAAGTTGGACTGTGAATGGACAAAGGCTGAAAATCTATCTTGGAGTTGATTTTGATCGCGAAGTTTGCGTTGTTTCTCTTGCTGATCCATAAAGTCACTGCGGAACATCGAGCTCAAACGATGATAAACAAAGCGCTTGTTGGGAGGCACCCCCAACGTTGTAATTATTTTATTTCTGTTGTCTTAAGTGTTTATTCGTGTTTAAAAATCGTTTGAATATGAGAAAAAAGCGTAACATCCATTACAGCAGCAAAATGATGCATCTGGTGTCATTCGTCGGGAGAAGGGAAGTTTCGTCGGGTGAAATTTGGTTCGCCAACCCTTCGCTCCTACTTCGCCGGGCGAAGCGTGTGTGGGCACTTAGTCTTGCTGTTGTTGGGTGCAGAAAAAATAAAATAAAAAAATAAAAAGAAAATTTTTTTTAGGGTCCACTTGGGCCCATTTTAAGTTAGACACTCGCATTTCACACTTCACTCTCGTTTTCATTTCTCATTCTCACTCATATTTCTCTCACGCCCTCTTATTTTCAAACCCTAATTTCATCACATATGTTTTTCTTTTTCTTAATCTTTTTAAGTTAACCCCTTTGTAAACTATTTAGATTAGGGTTAGATGCTTGTTGTAAGGTATTTTACATTAAGCTTTAGAATAGGATAATTATTGTTCTTTTTGAACTTTTGAAGTGTTGTTGTTGTTGTGTTCTTATTTTGAACTTGAAAAAGAGCCTGCGTTTTTGAAAAACTTGTAGGGTTGCGTAAATTTCGCCTAGCGAGCTTGAGGCGAGTCCTCGCTTCTGCTTCTCCAGGAGAGCTTGAGGCGAGTCCTCCTCTTGCTTTGTCGGGCAAGGTTGGGGCGAAAGGCCAAATTTTGCAGTTTTCTACAGTTTCTGTTTTTCTTTAGCTGTCTATTTTTTTTATTTGATTCCTTCTTGTTATCATTTGTTGTTTAAGTGGTTCTGACAAATAGAGGTATTCCTTTGTTTTTGTGTGTCTTGTCTATTTTGTACAAATAGCTCCCAAGGCCAAGGTTACTGGTGAAAAGAAACAAAAGACAACAATGGGTAGTAGCTCCGAACAGCAGTGCAAACTCGATCTAACTTATTTCATTAATGAGACTTATGCTGCTAGGTACAATATACTCGAGGGCCGACAGATTCTTTCAGAGAGGAGATTTACTATCCATCCGGAAGGAGCATATCGGAAGCTTGCCGCAATTTTCAAAAGCAAAAAGTAAGGGCACTTGATTAACCAAGTTGATTGGATTAACTATGAGTTGGTTCGAGAATTATATGCAAATACTATTCAGCCCGAGGGGGGAATGTTCAGGTACAAGACTTTTGTGCGAGGCAAAGAAATTCGATTTGACCGTGAGGTCATCAATGATTTGTTTGGAAAACCAAGTTCTTTGAGAATGTTTGAGAAGGATGATTACATGAATGAACTTGGTACACACATGGATCATGAAAAAATCGCCAAGTCAATTATGTTTAAGGGAAAGAGTGTGGAGCACAACAATCAAGGTGAGGCGATCTGGTACCGAAGGAAAGACATACCTCCGAAATTTCAAGCAATTCTTCTTCTGATTTTATATAACATCAAGCCAAAGATGCATCGATCAACGGTTCTTCTTGATGTTGCCTTGCTTTTGTACTACATCATTGAGGACAAAGATATGGGTATAGCTCGGGTAATTGTTAATGAGATGAAGACATTCGTCGAAAACACTAGAAGACCCGAGGTACATTCTAGTGCTCCGATTATTTATCCCTATTCGGTTACTTCTTTGTGTTTAAAGAAGTGGGTACTGATTCCTGATGTCGTAAATGAGAAAGTAAGGGGAGTGGTTAATGGTGATTACATTGAGCGGTATTGCAAGGGAAAATTGAGTCAAAAGAAGAAAGGTGCAAATGTGGGTGAGTAATCTCGAGCATATGCAAGTGAGTCATCAGAGACACTTGATTTTTCTACTTAGGACCCAAGGATCCGAGCGACATTTAACTATTCTTGGGATATGGCTGAAGCTTACCAAAGGTAATCTGAGTTTAACTTTAATTGTATGCAGCAGTTGTATTAGTTTCAGACTACTCCACAGGAGGTTACTCTATTTCCTTCTCGTGTAGATTATGACAGCTATGCAAATTGGCCTGTGGGTTGGCGACCTTTCTTTTCAAAAGGGCAGCAGCTGGAGCTGATGGTGGAGCTAGTGTTGATGGTGATAGTGATGGCGATGAAGAGATGCATGATGAGTGTTGCACCCCAAAATTTGCCCTCGTTTTCTAACTTTGACTGACTTTTGCTTCGCATTCATCTGCATATCATCTAGGTCGATCATTTCTCGCATACTGTCCATGTTGTCAGCCGGAATGGGTTTATCGGGATTACAACCACTTTGTCCATATTTTACAATTTAAACCAGTTCAAATGATGAGATTTATTTTGAAATCGGGTGAAAGGTTATTCTCTTCTTGGTGGTTCAATCCGTGCTGATAATTTTGTTGCGTTTCGGTGTTTGACCCTTTTATTCTTTTTTTATTTCATGGCATTTTGTGATTTATTTTTGTTTTTGTTTTATAATTTCATGGCATTTAATTAGAATTTATTTAGAAATTAATTAGAATTTAAGTTTTTATTTAGAAAATAGAATTATATTTTATTTAATTGATTAGACTTTGAATAGAATTAATTAGTTTTAATTTAGAAATTAGAATTTAGATTTTTAATTAGGTTAGAATTTTTAATTTAATTAATTAGGATTAGATTTAGAATTAGAAATAGATTTAATTAATTAGCTTTTTGAATTAGAATTAATTAGCTTTAATTTAGAATTGGATAGAATTATAATTGATTAATTTGGATTTAGGATTTAGGAATAGAATTAAAATTAGTTAATTAAAATTAGATTTTTCTTATTAGATTAGAATTAGACAGATTTAAAATTAATAGTTAGAATTAGAGATTAGGTTTAGTTTAGAATTAATTATTTAATTAAAACAGAAAATTAATAGAAAAATTTAGAATAAAAAAAGAAAAGAAAAAAATATGTATGCTGCTAATTGCAGCAACTCATAGGTCCCACCATTATACATTTGGATTAGTCTCCTACATGAGCAACAAGCACACATTGTTTCAAAACTTCTGCCAAAGCTTGTACCAAAACCGTACGACGATATTACACTCTGCGCCTTGCTTTATAAGCACATGCCCTGTCATCACGCTGCGAGTAAAAACAAGAATTGTAAGAAGTTAACGTAGCGCGACTCCTTCTGCAGCATAGCCGTACCACAGCTTTGCATAAGCCAACAAGATGGTATTCCCCCACGCCAGACAATCACCACTGCCTTCAAACCGTACAACATGCCCTACCACAACAAACCTTTATACAACCTTCATAACCGCATCCATGAATAAAAAAATAGAACCAGCTTCCTCATTGGTAAAAAAACCAAAACCCTCCAATCTTGGGCATTTACCACAGCAGAAACGGAGCTTCCCCCTTCCTCATCTCCTTAACCATCAACCTCCTTTTCCAGCATTCAACCAACAACATCATAGCCAATCTGAATCTCATATCCAGAAATTAGAGAAGAAGGAGAGATAAACTAAAACAAACCCATTGAATAAAACAAAAACAGAGCTTGAGAGAAGAGAGCGTGAGTTCTGGAAAAAAGGATACTTACCTTGTTTTTTTCGGAACCTGGAAAAGAAAAACAACGTCCATCCCAAGGAATTCAGCCATCAATCTTCACCTTTCATCTTTTCCAATTGACCTCCACCTTTTGTAGGACCCTGGAGGGGTCTTCTGAAAAATGACAACAACCGTGAAACTCCAAATCAAAAAAACAGATCCTCTCCCAAAAACCCACCTCTTTTACAACTCAATTTCATCTTCTTCACCTCCATTTCTTCTCCATCCACTTGGCCTCCACTCACAAACCATAAACAACAATCAGACGCATCAACATTTTCTCCAATCGCACAGAACAACAACATTACAATACACATCAACCCTCAGAAACAAAATCGAAGCGGAATCACAAAGAGTAAAATCGAGAGATTAAGAGAGAGTTGAAGTATGATTTTGAGTTCACGCAGAGTTTTTGTTCTCGCAGTTCCTTTCCCAGGTTCTACATCGTGCATTTCGTTTGAGGAAGAAGGTGAAAAAACCGTGTCTTATTCGTGCGAATGTTTCAGCCTGTCTGTAGCCTTGTTTTGTCATTTAGGTTGCGTTGCGTTTGAGACCATTTGGGTCATTTTCTTTACTTTAGGATCGTGATAGGCTACCTTCGGTTAGTCGACATAATGTTTGCGATTAAGAAGAGATCCCATATTTTTTGGTCTGTGCGACAGGATTAAATCAGAAAATGATCCTCAATATCATTTCTCTATCTTGTCCATATCACGGATAGCAATTTACGTGACCTCCTATAATTCGACTTCCCTCATAAGTCGAGCTACGACGGTAAAACGTTACATTTGCCCCGATTCGATTCACTAACACTATTAGCCATAATCCAAAACACTTAATAACTGCGATGAGTATTGTGCGCCAAGTGTTAGGTGCATAGGAAATGACGAGGGAGGGGTTTCCCCTCGCTTGTCTAGAGTGTTTAGCGTATGCCCTTTGGGCGATATGCGACGCATTCGCTCCTACGTTATGAATTTAGTGCAGTACGCGTCCCATACCAAGTCAATTCACCTCTATTAAGGCGTTCCAGGCCTAGGATCTTTTCTCTCGCCCCCGTGCGATTGAGATCTCGTTTTCCCATAGTAGCGTGAACTACGAACGCTCTGATTCCTTATTCCCCAATAAGGATACGTAGGCACGAGGATTCCTATCCTTGACGAGCAAACTAATAACTAACTTCCCCTTTCTCTTGCCCCCAGTGCAATTGAGACCAACCTGTTCTTCAAACCTTTTCATCCTTCGGGATTGTTTCAAACTTCACTTTCAAAAAGAGTACGTTACTTTTCCGTTCTACCGCAAACAGACATCGTCCCTAACTGCTGGAATGGAGATTTAACGTCACTCGCAAAAATACATAACCAACTTTGTCCCGTAGTTACCCGAACTACGTTTGCTCTGATTTCTCATACCAGATGAGGATACAATGGCACAATATGGTGATGTCTTTGCGAGCAACCTTCCCCCCATCATCCGTAGTTTCCCGAACTACGTTGACTCTGACTTTCCCATTGCACGAGGGAATACGTAGGCATAGGGCGGTGATGTCCTATCGAGTCTGTTCTTTCTCTTTACCCCCGTTTAGCAGTAGCTTTTATATAACATTCACCCATATATTAGACAACAAGCATGGATCCCGTTGAGTATAACGGACGTGAGGGGTGCTCATACTTTTCCCTTGCGTAACCGACTCCCGAACCCAAGATTTGGTTGTGATGACCTTGTCTTTCCCGTTCTCTTATGTTTTCTTTGATCGTTTCCTTTCCCTCTCTTTGGGATAAATAACATTCGGTGGCGACTCTTCTGTTTTTCCACCGGGTGTTTTTCGCAGTTGCGACAATGAGTTGCATGATTTGCTTAATTAGGTGCTTGACTACAGAGTGAAGAATATCTTTATCTTTGTCATTTATTTTTAGTATTTTATTTTAGTTGATTTAGTTTTAGTAAGTACTTTTGGGTCGCTTCGGGAATTTTGTTGTGGTAGCATTTTGGCGCTTCGGCGAATACATTTTGGGTGTGTTTACACCATGACATTGGTTATGAAATTTCAGTTTGGTTTATGATAAAATTTAGTTTTTTTTAGTGTATTTAAGTTATGTTTGTGGAAAGAAATTATTGTGGTTAAGTTTTGTGTTTGTCTTTGATTTTTTGAAAAAAATTTGTGCTAGCACAAGTCTTAAAAGAGTGCTATGTCAACTTTAAACATGTGATGGTAATGATAAAATTCTTGTTGATGTGCAGAATCAAGGTGTTGAAAAATTGATTTGTAGAGTTATAACATGATGATGAATTTAGTGCTTTATGAAAAATTATGATAATGCATTGTTTTGTAAATACTTGTTCATGTTTGAATCGATTAGGACAAAACCACAAAAGTAAGATGCTTTCTATTGTTCACCAAAAGTAGAGTTCAAGTAATTTTTGTTTTACTCGTTTATTTCATGTTTAATCTTGCAAGTTTGTTTTTAAATTTTGGAAACTTAGAAATGATCAAGGCAATTTTTGTGTACTATGAGAATAACCACCATTCCAAAAAGACTTCAATCCATATTGTTAGTGTGTGTGAATTCGTAACCCCTCTTGAGCCTTATAATGAATTTTTTGTGAAAATGAATCAATTTAGATTCCAACAAATTATTAACCTTGTGTGAAGAGCATTTTTGTCTAAAGAGAATGAAATATTGAAAGTTGGGGAGAGTTGTTCATTGAAAAAAAAAGATGAAAAAGAATAGGTGGTACAATGCATTCTTTGAAAAGAACACAAAAGGAAAGAAAGAATTAATAAAAGAAAAGAAAAGATGCATTCTAAGAAAATAAATCAAAGGATTGAGAAAGAATGAATTTTTGAAAAATGAAAAAAAATTATTTGAAATGCTCTTCATAAATTTTACCAATTTCCGTTCAATAGCCATGTATATATTACTCTTTATTGTTAACCCAAGTCAAGTTACAACCATAAAAGCCCTTAGTGATCTTTGTTTCCATGATTTTGTGATAACTTTGTGAGATGAATGCATGAATTATTCTAGATGTAGCACAATTACTTGTGAGAGAGTTTTGTCCCTTATAAATTTGTGTACATAATGTTCATGTGTTTGATAATTAGTGAATTAGGTGATTCAACTTAAACTTGTAAGTACTTGATTTTGCATTGTATGATGTTGTGTTTAGAACTTAATTCATGATCATGTTTTGATTCTATGCAAGTAATTATAAATGTCTTGTGCATGCAATTGTTGAGTTTGAACCATGAATGTTTTTCGGTTAATTTGGTGTTTTTGAAAGCTTTCTTGTGGATTTTGAAACCTACCTTTGATTGAGGGAAAACAAAGATGCAATTTGGGGAGAGTTTGATAGGTGTCAAGTTTAGAATGGTTTTCGTATCAATTTACGACACTTTTAAGCTCTTTTCCATAGTTCTGATTATGAAACGACTTATTTATTAAGTGATTCTTGCATCAATTTATATGTTTGGTATTTTTAATATATTTGTTAGTTTTGCATCATATTTTGTAAAAAGGGTGCGGCAAAAATCGAAAGAAAAAGCAAAGAAACGAAGAAAGTCGAGTGTCAAAGAAATCAAGACCTTTGCCTGACGAAGGAGAGGTAAAAGGGAAGTTTCACCCGATGAAGGCCTAGCAAAAGGGAAGTTTCGCCCAGTGAAGGCATGGCGAAAGAAGATTGAAATTCCAGTAGCTACTGAAATTGGTTCACTGGCTGATTCGCCTGGCGAAGCTTTATTTCGCCTGGAGAATTCAAATATTTTTTCCAGCTTGTTTGCACTGTTGTTGTCACGTGGTTGTACTAAATAATTTCACCCGACGAATTCTGTGGCTCGTCCGGCGAAGTTTCCTAGGCAGAACTTGTGTATTTTAGTACTTTATGATATTTTTTAGGACATAACTTACTTTTTAAGAATCTTTTGTAACCTAGAAACTTTTGTGAAGAGAAAAAAGTCATCTTCTTCATTTCTACTTAGAAATCAAAGCTTTTAAGCTTCAATCTTTGATCCTTTCAAGTTTGATGCTCCAAAAGCTTTGTTTTCTACTTGTTGCTCAAGCTACCATGGTTATGGGTAGCTAAATCTCTCCTTGTGTCAAGACTAGAGGTATATAATCCTAACTTTTGTATGTATTTCTCTTGATATGTATATGTGAACAAATTGATGGTGAATATATGGTGAAAAACCTTGTTTTTATTGTATATTTATGTTGGATTATTATTGAGAAATATGTTTCAACTATTAACCTAGTTTTTTCATCTTTCAATAAACAAAGTCTAGAGATAGTTTTGTGAGTTAATATTCACTAATATTAAACCTTTAATGTTATCATATTGATGGTTAGGTTGAGAGATCATCTAAGATTAATATGATAAAAATCACAATTTGTTTTAGAGATGAAACATATTGAGAGGATATGTGATTATATTTGTTGTTAATGAGTTCACATGCTTTGTTAAGAAAATGCGTATGAAATGGATGATCGAGCCCTAATCTTGACATGTTTTTACCAATCGTTTAAAATCGAAACTTTTTACCGTTGATTATAACTTTTATGCAATCGTTGTGTTACGAAATCAAACCAAACACTTTTTATGTTCTATGTTTAAAACGATTCTAATTATAGAACGGCGATAATATCACACAATCTCTGCGGATACGATAACAAAAACCCACACTAACATTGTTGCAACAATAACATACGCACAATAAATCATACTCACAATTTTCTCAACAACCGCTCTTGATGCATCTGAGGTGTACTCTTCATTTGGTCTTAGTTGAGCCCTCTTCTATTTCTCATGCCTTGATGGTGGAGATGGGTTGTAATCATGACTAATGGAGTCCTCATCTCCCATTTGTTGTTTATTTTCATCCAACATTATTTTCTCCAGTTTCCTGTAACCACCACGAGACAATCTATGAGGGTAAATATTTTTTGATTTATTTTGTATTCCTGTTTGGCTTTTAGCCTATTATAAACATAGTAAAAATATGATTAATATATATAAATCATTAGCACAAAATTATCAAGATAAATAAGACTAGTACTAACTAGGAATTTCTCAAAACGACGTCTCTTCACAAATGTTTTCCAAACCTTCTTCGAGAGATAATTATATCTCATCCATGGACACTCAAGACCAATCTTAGGCTCCCTAATGTAGTCACACGTGAGCCGTGACTTAAAGCTCCTCCAACACGTACCAACATGACTTACCCATCTTTTTCTTAAGTTCTTATCATCATTCATAAACTCAAAAGCCAACTACATTTAAACCAATAAGAATGTATTAGAAATTATAGAAAGTCATATCGAATAGATGAAAATCAAAATTAATACCTTAACGTCTGTCCATATGCTATCTATGACAGCCTCTGGCGCTTTTTTCCAATCATCTATCAACACACTAACTTTGCGACATCTAAAGAACATAACATAACTCTTAAAAAGCGAAGAGTATTCACCCTCAACTACTATGTAATGTGAATCAAACGCGATAGGAAATGTGTTACCATATTTGTGGACTTTTGTTACTTTGGTAAGCATTGTGGCACCTCTTTGTGATCTTTTATTTCTGTTTTGAGTTTCACTTGTCATATTTTCCTCACCACTAGATGAAGAATACAACAAAGACAACATCTATGTTAAAAAACAACAACAACCACAACAACAACAACAATAACAACAACAATAACAAACTCTTTCATCTATTATTACATACATATTCAACAACAACAACAAAATATTAATCAAGTTTTATCACACACATTCAACAACAACAACGGAAACTGAAGTTTGTTGTAGATGCATGGGAAAAAAGTTTATGTACCATAAACGTGATGACTAAGTAAAGGTAAATATTTGGGTTGAAACAGATAGTGTTGTTGTTGTATTTCTTCTTGATGATGAAGATGGTGTTAGTGTTGACGTTGGCGTGTTGTCTTTTTTCTTGCGATGACTATAGGTTGAAAATGAACAACGAATGGAAAACGATGAACCGATGAAAAATGATAAACCGATGAACAACTAATGAAAAAATGATGAACGATGAATGTTAGGGTTGATATTGTGTTTCGTTTCTAAGCACAGAAGGTTAGGATTGAAATGGTGCTTCGTATCGTATCGTTTCTAAGCAAAGAATGACTACTAAAGAAACAAACGAGTAGCTGTAACAAAAATGAACGAAAGATACCACCACGGTCAACAACCGCAACAGTGGTGATATATTATTTTCTTAATTAAATTTCATAAAGAAGAACCAGTATATTACAACTTAAAAGATTTAAAACAAAATGAAAATATGTCACAACTGTTCAGCTATGCAACCGTGATGGTATCACATTTATTTAAAAATTAATAATAAATAAAAATACAAAGTCGTGACTAAATGTTAAAGAAATAAAATATTTAAGGGTGTCGAGATTTGAACCCATGAATGAATGAATGATTATATAACCACAGTCGTATCAACCAACTGTGAGTATATCATATCAAAATTTTAATAAGTAAATAAAAGAAAATATTCGCACGTTAAGTAATAGATTTCATCACGGTCCCTCGTAGCACCGTGATAACTATGACATTGTTGTATATACAATTTGTGGTAGTGAATAAACTACTTTAATTAAATAGGCAAACTAAAAAATAGGAGAAATAAAAAAAAAATCAACCATATTCTTCTCACTTTAATCAATAACTATTCACGTTCTTCTCAATTTAATAAATTATGCACCTATTCAATTAATTAACTAAATTGGCTTGATACAAAATTATAAATCAATAATAATAATATTGAATTAATTAACAGTTACTAACTATAAACAATATTATAATTTATAATTTATAAAAAGTATTATAATTTATAAAATCATACTTAATTATAATCCTATAACTTCTTCAAAACTCCTAAAATTAATTCACCTATTAATTAATTCAATTAAATTAATAATAATGATAATAATAAAAAATTGAGATTAATAATAATAATAATAAAATTCCCTTCACTTTAATTAATAATAATAAACTACTTTAATTAAAAAATATGTTTGACATTGTTTGACATTGTTGATGCTTCTATTGTTGAAAGATTTAATGAGATAATATAATTTAAAATACTTTTGTATTGCATGTATTTTTTTGAAAAACATGTATATTATTGTTTTAACATGTAGTTGTTTAATTTATTATCCGTTCAACTTGTAGATATTCATAGACACCTCATCATAGAACGGTTAAAATGAGCTACCCGACCCTAAATGGGCCGGTCCTAGCGGGTCTCGACCTTTTTAGGGTTGGTCAAAAAAGACCTGTTGTAATATAGGCTAGAAGATTACTACCTGAGTGCGGCCCTAGATGAGCTTCGGACTACCCAAGCCTAAACAGACTTTTTTTAATAAAAATTTAAAATAAAAACTCCATAATATTTATTACAAATGAAATAAATTTTTTATTTTATTTTAAACATAATACATTTTTAAGTACTATATTATCTTTTATATATACTATAACGTGTTTTTAAATATAATACATGTTTAAATTGTATAAAATAATACTCGAATGTTTAATAAAAGAGAAACTAATAGAATATGAGAAAAGAATGTTGGTTATATTAATGTATAAGATTTAAAAGAAAAAGATTGAATAAAATAGAGATAAAATTTAGTGTGGTGACAAAAATTAATGTGTTATTTTGGAGTAAGACAATATACATATTAATATAATTTTTTTAAAAATTTATAGTTATGCGGTTCTAACGGGCTACCCATGATCCATATGAGCTAACCATAATGGGTACCTAACTTTTCAGTGCTAGGTTAAAAAAGCCTTGAAAATATGGGCTCTAATTTTAAGGCCTAAGCACTATGATTTTTTTGACTTGGCAGCCCAACCCATACGGACTAACCCATTTTGACAACTTTACCTCATTGTATAAAAAGACACAATTGACCACATTCGACAACATTGAGCTCAATGTTTTTTGCAAATGGTTGAAGAGTAAAATCTACAACAAGACCAAATGCAAATAATTGAAGAGCATAAGCACCAAGAAAATAAATAAATATTGTCAAAACAAAAGCAAACAGAAAAATCAGCGACAAGACTAAATGCAAATGATTGAAGAGCATAATCACCAAGAAAATAAATAAATATTTCCAAAAAAAAAGTAAAGGAAGAAAAATTATATACATATCGGTTTTGTTTCATTAATATTTTGTAGCTACTATATGAAGAAAGTGATTCAATATTTTATTGATGTTATATGAAGAAATACTATGACTTGTGATTGAATATTTTGTTGTTTTTATACGAATAAATATTATGACTTCTTGGTATAAGATAATATAATTTTGATGTATGACAAACAAAAATAAAGGAAGAAAAATTATATACATATCTGTTTTGTTCCATTAATATTTTGTAGCTACTATATGAAGAAAGTGATTGAATATTTTATTGATGTTATATGAAGAAATATTATGACTTGTGATTGAATATTTTGTTGTTTTTATATGAAGAAATATTATGACTTCTTGGTATAAGATAATATAATTTTGATGTATGACTTTTTGGTATTAGAAATATTATGACCTACTATTATATATGTGTGTGTATACACACGCGCGCGCGCACACACACACACACACACACACACACACACACACATATATATATATATATATATATATATATATATATATATATATATATATATATATATATATATATATATATATATATATATATATATATATATATATATATATATATATATATATATATATATATATATATATATATATATATATATATATATATATATATATATATATATATATATATATATATATAATGTTAGAATATGTTATTTTTGGTTGTGCTTTTTGTTTACTGAATGAATGTTATATAAAAATATTTGGTTTAATAATTTTTTAAAAATAAAATTAAAAATAAATTGAGTTCTTTTACACACGTTATAAGATTTGTTTAATAAATTTTCAGAGGTATACAAAAATATTTGGTTTAATAATTTTTTTAAAATAAAATAAAAAATAAATTGAGTTCTTTTACACACGTTATAACGTATTTGTTTAATGAATTTTCAAAGGTATGCAAAAATATTTGATTGAATGAAATATGGTATAAATGAAATTAAATATAATTATCAACTATTTTACACCAGTAATAACTAAAATAGGGTGTAATATACCATATTTTTACACCTTAGTTGTAAAAAATAAGTAGTAATTATGTAGACATTCATAGTAAACATTATTCATTTTACTCCCAATTTTAATTAAATGAGGTGTAAATTCACTTGATTTAAATGTATATGTGTAACAATTTACACCCGTTTTCTATAAAACATAGTGTAATATACCCTCTATTTACATGGGGATATTAAAATGTTGTAAATTCGTTAGACATTTCTCACCATTTGAATTTACACCCTCTAATAACGGGTGTTAAATGTATAAAAAAAATGGGTATAAATTTCGCTTCCTGCACTAGTGATTGCTTGTATATATGGTGTCGTATTTGTCTCCCTGTCAAAGAGACTTGACATCACATTTTTATCTCTTTTCTTAGCTCCACCTATATATACGAGAAGGAATAAAATTATTGTTGTTGGTTTTGTCAATAACGATCATTGGGTTCAGGCATTATAAGACAAACTGTATTTAGCTAGGGGTTTAATATCTCACTAAAGCAAAAAAAAAAACCATCACAAAACATAAATTTGCAAAGGGATATGACCTCCAGCTAATCAGGGCATCACAAATTTATGGCTAGGGGATAAAACTCTCGCAAATTTGGCTAGGGGATAAGCCCCTCGCAAATTGTCATTAAAAAAATTCAGCCTGCTCCGCTGCAGGCATAATAGACACAGACTAGTGCCACAGAGTGGCACAAACATGTTAGGTGATTTGCTAGGGGATAAACCCCTAACTAAAGCACCTACGTTATGCATTTAGTGAGGGGTAAAACATCTTGTTGTGTGTGTTAGGCTTTTGTAAAGGGTTAAGCCCCTAGCGAATTGACTTACGTTTTTGAATTTGTGAAGGGTTTAACCCCTAGCTAATGTATATAATAATATTATTAAATTTTATAATTATATTATTTTAATTATATTATTATAATTAGAATAATATAATTATATAATAAGTTATTATTAAATTTTATAATTATAGTATTATAATTTGAATAATATAATTATATAATAAATAAATAAATATATTTTTAAATTTTGTAAAATATAATAATTTATAATTAAAAGTGCAATAAAATTAAATATCCGTATTCATCATCAAAATAAAAATAATTCATGACAAAGATAAAATAAAATATAAAAAAACATATTAAAAGTTTCATATTTCAACAAATTTAATCAACTTTTTCATCATCCTCCTACATTGTTTTATGAACTTAAAAAAGATTAAATATTGTATAATCATGAAATAAACTAAATATAAAGGAATTTAAAATAATAATTACTTTTTATACCTGAAATAAACTAAACCAATATTCCTTCTCTGTTTCGAGAAGTGCTCCATAAGTCGGCCAAAACTTTTTATATTTTTCTTTAATAACTTATGTTATACACGATACTGCCTAGTGTGATGGTATAAGGCTAAACAACAAAATCTTGAGTTAGTATTAACATAAAAAAAACAACTCAAATTTAAATTTTTAAAAAATAATATGTAAAACATAAACACATACCTTCCTCCATCGTAGTGAATAACAAATATGCCCTTGTATTTTCTAATTGTTTAGGGCTTTGCATTCTCAGAATGCGCGTCCTCCTTTGCTCTTCATGAGCACTGTCAGGAGTGCTAGTATCTCCATGATCATAAGAATTGGTATCTCCATGACCATGAACACTAGTATCATCCTCATGATCCTGCTCATCATGCGTAGAATGCACGGGTGATGAATGTGGCATGCTAGATCCACCGGCCTCCATATATGGCATAGAATACTGCATGGAAGGCCTCGGAAAGCTAGATCCACTTGACTGCATGGAAGGCATTGAAAAATATGTGGGATGTGGGATGTTGGGATGCACAATAGGTGCATATCTAGGAGGACTAATAAAGTTTGGCGCAAATATCAGTGGGAATGAAGAAAAATCAGGAGTGAATAGTAATCCGGTGAAAGATCCACCAAACATGGGTGAAGTCTCCATAGGAGGTGGAGTAGGGTGCACATGCGGTAGAGTAGGATGCACCTGACTCGAAAGTGGCATAGAAATAAACATAGACGAATCAAGAACCTCTTCTACAATGAACCTTGTAAGGCGAGGTTTACCCTTACCCTTTTCCTCACTTCGGGGTGGCAAATTTTAACTAAAATATTTCATAAAAACATAAAAGTAAATTAATTCAAGCAATTACACGATATTATTATTACAATACATATTACACAATAATAGTATTATTACACAATAGTATTATGACATAATAGTATAATTACACAATACATATAATTTAAATTATTCATCATTGGAATCATCATTGTCTTCATCAAATATGATATTATTGTCTTCAGAGTCTCCTGACTCTTCTTGCTCTTCTTCCACATGATTTTGTTAGATGGTACTTTGGGATAGTGTTTTATCGTCTCCACAGGGATTGAAGAGAATATAAATACTTGTCGTTCAACAATTTAATGTCTTAAGAAAAGGGGTTTTTAGAATGGTTTCAATTTCGTAACAAAAGTTTGCAAGAAATAAAGCGGAATAAAATTCGGTCTAAGTTTAATAAAAACATGTCAAGATTAGGGTTCGCTAGTCCGTCCTAAATGTAATCACCCGATCAAATATGTGAACGAAGTTTTAACCAACATAACCACATATCCTCGCAAAAACGTTCATGTCTAAATCGATTTCGTAGTTGTTATTATTTCGACCGTTAAATGGTCTCTCTAAGTAACAATTGAAATAATAAGCATTAAGATCAATACAAAGCGGATATCAAATTTCAAACCTATGTCTAGAATTTGTATAGTTGATAGATGAAGATATTAGGTCAAGACTTGGAAAGTTCATGTCTAAAGCATTCCAAACCATAGATGTTCAAAGAGTAGCAAATAACCTCATCTATATTGATCACAACATTTGCTCACATACAAAAGATCAAATGGAATACATATAATCTAAACTAACTACTTCTAACATTGACAAGAGAGGGATTTAGCCAACCATTTCCATGATAGCTTGAGCAACAAGTTTCGGAAGAAGGTTGATCAACATCCGAGTCGAATAATCGAGATTGGATGGGAATCCACCTTCTTTTTGTGAAATATTGCTAAGAGATGATGAGAAATGGAGGAATGGGTTTTCTAGGTCAGAAAAATCCTCTCAAAAAGCAAGTACAAGAAAATTAGATATTTTTACAAAAAGTAGCTCATACTACTTATAGAAGTGACTGTTGTGCTGTCACATTCGTAGTGCAAACGAATTGTTCGCCTAGGGAACACCCAAAATGGCACCTGAAGTGCCTAAGTCTTGTGAAAACTCCCCAAACAGAAATCCCAATGTTCGCTGTGCGAAGAAATGTTCGCCTAGCGAAGCCTTTGCTGCACACTTTGCATAGCGAGTTTATGGCCCTTTCCTTGCTATTTTAAGTCTGGGAGTGTTCGCTACCTCTTCTCCTAGCGAGCTCTTCACTTCCTTCTTCGCCTAGCGAGTTTATGGCCCTTCCCTTACTATTTTGGATTCCTGGCCTTCGCTACATAGTTTTCCTAGCGAACTTTGTGAAGTTTTGGTGGCATCTTCGCTAGCAAGTTCACCTAGCGAACTTGTTGTTGTTTGCATTTTGTCTTGGTTTCTTTGTCATCTTTCTTGTGTCCTAATTTCCAATTTTTCATGCCTAATTCCTGCACAATAACACACAAATCAAAGGTACCAAGACATTTTCACATAATGTTGCAAAACAACCAAAGCAATAGTGATTTTGAACACTTTCTTGACAAAAATGAGTGAAAGATGCCCATATTCGATAGCTCAAATAAGAAAATTTAGGCATCTAACAACTCTCCCCAACTATATTTTTGCTTGCCCTCAAGCAAAGTATGCCTCTTGATGAAACAAGAGGATTTGCTCAAGAAAAAGATTTCTTTGAAATTAGATTAAATGGCTCAAACGCAAGGAATGCAACCAGACACAAGTTCACACTGGTTAGAATAAAACAACACACAAGAACTAAAGTCTTAAAGCAATGAAAAATGTATATTAATCAATAACAATATTATCATGAATGAATCACCCTATCTCTCCTCTTCGAATAAGGATTGAAGAAATTATGCGTTTGCAACCGCGGGGAACATTTCACTCTCTAGCAAACAATTTCAAAATCAATTTAATTCATACAATCTCTAACAATTATAAAGGAAAATATGGAAGCAAGAAGATCACTAAGGTCTTTTCTGGTTGTAGCTTGGTCGAGTTTACAAACAAGGGACATATCTAAGGCCATTGAAACGAAATTGCCGATGTAAAAGAGACATTCACTGTACAAGTTATTCACACACACCAACTTCATTCCACTTGTTTCTCATTTGAAAACCTTCCCAACTCTTATTTCACAACTTATTTTTTTGTTTTTCACTATTTTTCTTCCAAGCAAGCATCTTTTTCTCTTTTCGTTCTTATATTCATTTTCACATAACAAATTTTCGTTTTTTTTCAATGCTTGCTTGGTTTTTCAAGAGTTGTGGCAATCTACCATACTTCATTTTCGTTCTCCCCAACTTAACCTTTACTCAACCCTCAAGTGAATGCTCTTAACTTTTTAAGGAAAAAAGAACAATTAACATAAAATTCAGGGGTTCAAGAAAAAAAAAGTTTTTGGAATCTCGCACAATTTCAATATGAGATTCATACTGTTTAGGCTCAAGGGGTTTACGAATACTCTCTGCCCACGGGTAAGTTGCATTTGAAACTGGTTGTGCTCGATAAGAAACAAGCGCCTTGATCATTTTTAATTGCTTCCACAAGTTCACAATAATAAAAGAGAAAGCATGAATCAAATGAATCAACAAAGTTTATTAGAATCCATCATTTAGTGTACAATGGAGGTTTTCTCAGAATTTGTGGTTCTAAGTCCTAGGTGAACCATTCATTCAACAATGTTGCCAAAAGAACAATATTCAATTATAACAAGATTAAAGTTCTAATGCATTCTAAAATTATATCCAAAGGTAACCATGCATCTTAGCTTTATTCGCTTGTTTATTATTATCATTGCCATCCAAACTCGGATGCACCTTCATTGGATACTTCTTTCCAGAGAGCAACCAATCTAGAAGTTTTAGAAAGCTCAACAGCCAGAAAATATTAACAACTACTTGAAAAGAAACAAAATATTTTAAACATAAAAACTTAACATTACATAAACATTAATAAAATGTGCATGGGGAAAAACACCTCGAAATAGTACAAAAACCAAATATCTGAAATAATAAAACAATAAAATAGCAAAAGCCATGATTCAAGCACACAAAATTACTTCACTTTGAAGATCAAAGGAAGTTGCTCAAATTCACGCCCACAAAATCTGAATATCAATAAAAATCAGTCCTCCTCGGACTCGGTCTCCTCCACGCTCTCAGAACCAACATCATCATCATCATCACCATCATCGTCATCGTCATCATCATCCACCTCAGCGCCACCATCATCAGGACCAGAGGCACCTGCCCCTTCTCCAAAAACAGGCCTGACCTCAGGCCAGCTCGTGTGCTGCAAGAACTGCTCACGCGTCATCATAGTGCGCTCCACAGAGGGGTTACGACATTGTAGCTAGAGTACCTGCATAGAATCATGAATATCGACCATGGTACGCTGAGTCGCCGCCATCCAATCCCAGTTGTAATTACAAACAGCTTGTTGGAATGGATCAAAACCCTGTGAAAAAGCAACACCAGGGCCATCAGTAGCCCCGGTATATGCAGCAGCTGAACTTGCTTTGAATCCCTTGGGTCGGCAATACTTGTCCACGTACCTGTCGTCAATCGCGGCCGAAATAGTCACTTGTCTATGGGAAGGTAATCTCACCCTCGCCTGAACACCCAAGGCCATAATGAGACAGGGGAAAGCAAGGGGATAATTAACTCGCGCCCCTGCTTTCAGGCCACTCTCCACTACAAACCTTAGCTCATCAACAATTATCCTAGCCACGTCGATCTGCATATTGGTAAGAATAGAGTGGACCAAGTGTGCCACTGAGATCGGCACTGTTGACGTGTGGGATTTTGGCTTGAGGTTTGTCAGAATCAGCAGCAACACCAATTGAGGTAAAGGTTTCATGTCCTCTCGGTGATACCTCCTTGGAACCCCATATGGGTTCAACTCTACCATTTTGCCCTCCATCAATATGGCCTCGGAAATGACATTAGTGTTCCTATGAAGTCTCAAATGACGGTGGTACTCATCAATTTCATCCTCACCCAAGTTGAGAGGTCTTCCAAGCACCCTATTAATGACGTTTCTATCAAAACACATCGGTCGTCCTGCGACCTGTATGGTCCAAGTAAAAAGCTCATCATCATTAGGAAGTGTGATAGCATAAAACTCCCGCACTACCTCGATGTTATAACTGTCAGTTGGAGTCACCAGTACGTCCCACTTTTTGCTATTGATGAGGCCGGAAAAAGTCTTGTACGATCCCTCAGGATGAATAAGAAACCTCTTTTCAGGCAGAATCTTGCGTTTCTCTAAAGCAACATAGCAGGCGGCTTGCTTCGGACCCACGAATCGCTCGGTGTCATACTGGATAGGGTGAGGACGAGAGGTGCTGCCAAACTTTCTTTTTTTAGAAGCAATCGACCTGGACGCCATCTGCAAACACAACACAGAAGAGAAACAAAAGCATCCACACAATAGATCAGCAATCAAAGCAGAAAAATAAAATCATGTCATGCTCGCTGCAAGCTTCGCTTTGCGTAGACCTAGTGAACACTCGCTACAGGTTCGCCTAGTGAAGGCTGCAGGTTTTTGAATTCTCCCACTGTTTCAAACCTAAATTCAAACAACCCAATTTTTTCCTATCACAATTTATGAACCATAAGATTTGCCATGTTAAGAACAGTTCTACACAAACATGCAACCCTAAATTCTACACTTTTGCTTCTCATCCATTACAACGCACATGGTCTGTTCTCAAGAAAATTAGAGCAACCTAATCAAAGAAAAATAGAGACAGAGACATACCTGATTGAAGAGATTGATTGGGTCTGAGAGAAGCAAATAGGGTTTGGAAGAAGAGATGCACAAGTGAGATGTGAGTGAGAGTGAGGCACAACAAAAGTGAGAGTGAAGTGGAATGACCTAGAATCCTCAGAACTAACAAAACGGTTTTTGGGACCAATTAGGTGGCCCACTGAAATAAAATAAAACAGCTTGTTTCGCTCTGTTTGCACTGCAAACGTCCTAGCGAACATGTTCGCTGCTGTCTTCGCCTAGCGAAGGTGCTAGCAAACATGACAGGTTTTGGTTTTTTAATAAATCAATACACAACACATTTCAGCCAAGGTCCACCACATCAAGCACAATATTTACACAACAAAAAGCAATAAGTACTTACAATGTTGGGGTGCCTCCCAACAAGCGCTTTGTTTAACGTCGTTGGAGCTCGACGGTCCGTTACAATCACGGGTCACAGAAAGGCACAGAGGTGGTGTCCCGCTCAAAATCACCACCTAGATAAATCTTCAACCGTTGGTCGTTGACAGTTCAATTCTCGTTGGTTTTGATGTCTTCAATAATAATTGCCCCGTAACTCAAAATGTTGCGAATCTGAAACGGACCCGACCACTTGGACGTTAACTTTCTGGGAAACAATCTCAACCTTGAATTGAATAACAACACTATTTGCCCTACCTCAAATTTCTTGGTCACAATCTTTTTGTCATGACACCCCTTCACTCGATCTTTGTAGATTTTGTTTGACTCATAAGCTTGAAGGTGTATTTCTTCCAACTCATGAAGTTGGATTTTTCTTTTGTCGCCACTCAAGTTATGATCAAATTTTAGTAACTTAAATGCCCAAAAGGCTTTGTGCTCCAATTCAACCGGAAGGTGACAGTTTTTTCCGTAGACCATTTTAAACAATGTGAGACCAATCGAAGCTTTAAAAGTTGTCCGATAGGCCCATAAGGCATCGTCAAGCTTGCTTGACCAATCCTTCCTTGAGGTAGACACAGTTTTTTCCAAAAAAAATTTAATCTCTCGGTTCGATACCTCCGCCTGTCCGTTAGCTTGCGTATGGTACGTTGTCACAACTTTGTGCCTCATACCATATTGTTCCAAAGCTTTGGCTAACTGAGTGTTACAAAAGTGTGAACCTCTGTCACTTATTAACACTCTCGGAGTACCGAAGCGAGAAAATATGTTCTTTTTCAAAAAATTTATTACGGTTTTCCTGTCTGCCTTAGCGCTAGCTATGGCTTCCACCCATTTGAAGACGTAGTCCACCGCAACAAAAATGTATTCATTTCCAAATGATGGTGGGAATGGACCAACAAAATCAATGCCCCAACAATTAAAAACCTCGACTTCTATCATGTTTTGTAGTGGCATTTCATTTTGTTGCGTTATCCTACCAATCCTCTGACATTTGTCACAACTTTTTGTGTGCGCATGCGCATATTTAAACAAGGACGGCCAATAAAATCCCGATTGGAGGACTTTAGCGGCCATTCTTGTGTTGTTAAAATGACCTCCATACGGAGAGTTGTGACAATGCCACAGGATGTCTTTGACTTCCTCCTCAGAAACACATCTTCTTAAAACATTGTCGACACCAGTTTGAACAAATGTGGTTCATCCCATACAAAGTACTTGGTGTTAGACAAATTATTTTTTCTCTGGTGACTAGTTAGACCTTCCGGCATTAATCTGGTGGCTTTGTGGTTAGCCATGTCAGCGAACCAAGGTCTAACCTTCACCATATACAACTTTTCATCAGGGAATTTTTCCCTCACCTCTTTTTCATGTTTTGTAACTTCATCATTCACAAGTCGGGACAAGTGATCTGCTACCAAATTCTCAGACCCTTTTTATCACGAATTTCAAGATCAAGTTCTTGAAGTAAAAGAATCCAACGAATTAACCGTTGTTTGGAATCCGGTTTGGTAAGCAGATACTTGATCGCCGCATGATCGGTGTACACCACAACTTTGGATCCAATCAAATAAGACCTAAATTTCTCTAATGCGTACACTATAGCAAGCAATTCCTTTTCCGTTGTTACATAGTTAATTTGAGCTTCGTTAAGAACCTTGCTTGCATAATGTATCGCATGAAAAATCTTGGTTTTTCTTTGGCCTAAAACTACACCAACCGCATAATCGCTCGCATCGCACATAAGTTCAAAATCATTTTTCCAGTTCGGTGCAACGATTATGGGTGAAGTTATTAGGCTTTGTTTCAAAGAATCAAAAGTTGTCATACAAGAATCATCAAAAAGAAAAGACTTATCTTTATTGAGTAGGTTGCACAATGGTTTTTCTATCTTCGTGAAGTCTTTGATGGATCTTCGGTAGAATCCTGCATGACCCAGAAAAATTCGAATTCCTTGCACATTCAGAGGTGGCGGCAACTTTTCAACCACTTCCACTTTAGCCTTGTCAACTTCAAGTCCCTTTGAACAAAATTTGTGCCCGAGCACAATGCCTTCCGTAACCATGAAGTTGCATTTCTCCCAATTAAGCACCAGATTAGTATCCAAACACCTCTCCAAGACAACATCAAGATTTTTCAAACAAAGTTCAACTGACAGTCCAAAAACTGAGAAATCATCCATAAACACCTCGATCGTATTCTCAATCAAGTCCGAGAATATAGCTTGCGTACACCTTTGAAAAGTCGTTGGTGCATTACACAAACCAAACGACATCCTTCTATAAGCAAAGATTCCGAAAGGACAAGTGAAAGTCGTTTTTTCATGATTCTCCGGGTTGACAATGATTTGATTATACCCGGAGTATCCATCCAAAAAGCAATAATATTCTTGACCGAAAAGTCTCTCGAGATTTCAATCCATGGAAGGAAGAGGAAAGTGATCTTTTCTTGTAGCTTCATTGAGCCTACGGTAGTCGATACACATTCTCCATCCTGTTATAGTTTTTGTTGGAATCAACTCATTATTCTCATTGCGGACAACCATCATTCCACCTTTCTTCGGCACCACTTGAACTGGACTAACCCACGAACTATCATAAATAGGATAAATCATGTCGGCATCCAACATTTTGACAACTTCTTTCCTCACCACTTCTTTCATAGTAGGATTCAATCTTCTTTGTGGTTGAGCTACCGGCTTGAAATCTTCCTCCATGAATATTTGATGCATATAATAGGAAGGACTTATACCTTTCAAGTCGGAAAGAGTCCAACCCATTGCCTCTTGATTTTTCTTCAAAACAACAATTAATTTTCTTTCTTCATCCATGGTCAAATCCGAGCTTATGATCACTGACTTGTTTTTCTCTTCATCAAGGAAAACATACTTAAGATGAGATAGTAACAACTTCAACTCAAGTTTGCCTTCCTCATTGTTCTCTTTTTTTTAGAATTTCCACCCTTTCTTTCAAAGGTGGAATTTCCTCTTATTCTTCAAGTTCCCGCAAACACTTTTCAATTTCTCGTTCTTCTTTTTCATTGACTTTTGAAAGAGCATTGGTAAGAACTTGTTGTAATGGTGTGGGAACTTGCAATAACTCCTTGACCTCTTCAATTACCACTTCCGTTGCATCAATTCTAAAATAATCGATTTTGTCCTTTGAAAGCTTCATGGCTTCAAAAAGATTGAAAAAAATCTCCTCATCAAGAACTCTAACTTTCATTAGTCCATCATCCATATCAATCGCCATGCAAGCGGTCTTCATAAAAGGTCGACCAAGAATCAAGGGAGAGTCTTCATCTTCTTCCATATCAATTACTACAAAGTCAATTGGGAACAAAAATTTATCAACCTTTACCAACACATCTTCGGCTACACCGTGAGGGCGAGTGGTAGATTTGTCGGCAAGTTGCAATGTCATTTGAGTAGATTTCAACTCCATATATCCCAATCGCTTCACAATAGATAAAGGTATCAAATTGATACTAGAGCCCAAATCAATCAACCCCTTGCCAACATAAGTATTTCCAATTGTGATAGGCAAAGTGACTCGTCCCGAATCACTTTCTTTCCTCAGGAGAGTCCGTTGAATAATTGTGCTACAACTAGCATCCACCATGATAGTTTCTTGATGCGTATACCGCTTCTTATTCGTAAGGATGTCCTTCATGAATTTAGCATACTTGGGCATTTGCTCCAATGCTTCGGAAAATGGAATATTAATTTGCAATTGCTTGAATATATCCATGAACCGAGCATAGTGTCTAGCATTGTCTTTCCTTGTCGGAGCATGTGGATAAGTAAAATTTTGAATAGGAATAGTGCTCGCTTGCTCTTTTCCTTTCCTAGACTTTTTCAGTCTTTCTTCTCTCTTACTTTTCTCTCTTTCCTCACTTTTCTTCACTCTCTCATTTTCAACTAAATCTCCCTCAACATTCTTTTCTACTTCTTTCTCAACATTTTCATTTTCTTTTTCAACTACAACTTCTTCCGCCACTATCTCATCACCCACGCCCATGTCAATTTCTCTACCACTTCTTGTGAGAATTGCCTTGCAATGCTCCTTAGGATTTGGAAGAGTGGTAGCCGTGAAAGGCCCTTTTTGTTGATCGGCCAATTATTTTGATAATTGACCCACTTGTGTCTCCAAATTCTTTATAGCCGTATCGGTGTTCTTTTGATTTGACATTGACATTTGCATGAATTGAGTAAGAGTTTCCTCCATCTTTGATGGTGCACTTTGAGTTTGTGGAGGTTGAATGTAATTTTGATATTGTTGACGATTCGAAGTTCTGGCTTCTTACGGCCTCCAAGGTTGTTGGTACCCTTGATTAAGTCTTTGATAACCATGATTTGCTTATTTAATAAGGTGGTCTTTGTTGGTAGCCCTTATTTTGATTTCCGGCATAGTTAACTTCTTCCAATACCGGAGGACAATACCCAGTAGGATGGTCACCTTTACATAATTCACAACTTGCCACTTGAACTTGGGTAGGAACTTCTTGCATCTCTTTGATTTGTTGTGGAAGCTTCAACATTTGTTGCGTTAAAAGCTCCACTTGTTGTGAAAGAAGTTTGTTTTGAGCAAGAATAGCATCATTAGTTACTAACTCTAGCACACCTGATTTTCTTTGAGCTACTCCACAGTTATGATTCCCTTGGTGATCATTAAGTGCCATCTTGTCAATAATTGCTATTGCATCTTCAGCGCTTTTAGACATCAAAAAACCCTCCGCCGTAGCATCCAATAAGGTCTTGTGAACCAAAAGGAGACCATTGCGAAAAATATCAACTTGAGTGAGTTCGTCAAAACCGTGTCCTTTGCATTTCCTCAACATAGACTTGAATCTCTCCCAAGCTTCATTGAGGGATTCATTTCCTCCTTGCGAAACACATCTATTATAGTTTTTTCTTCCATGAAACGATTATGTGGAAAGAACCGTTCAAGAAACTTCTCTTCCAATAAATTCCAATCCGTCATAATTGTCGTAGACTGATCATGATATCATTCCTTTGCTTTCCCAATCAAAGAATGAGGAAATAACCTCTTGAATAATGACTCTTCATCAGCTTCTGTTGCTCCCATTGCACCTGCAATGTCATAGAATTTGGTAAGATGTGTAAACGGATCCTCATGATCTAACCCCATGAAAGGATTTTGATAAATGAGTGCAAGGATTCTCATTTTCATCTCGGCTTGTCTTCCATTTTGGAGATTACACACAAACTGAGCGGTGTGTCTTGGATTGTTTGTACATGGAACCGAAACTGGAGGTGGAGGTGGTGGTGGTGCTGCCATAGTTGGTGAATTAGGTGGAGTGGATGAAGAATATTCTATGTGCTCTTATCTCTGAGTAGCTTGTTGCCATCTTCACCTTGTGCGACTATTGGTGCGGCGAGCAGTTCTCTCAATCTCAGGATCGAAAAGAAGGTTTTCAGGCCGAACCTGTCCTCGCATAAATGAATTCTGCACACGAACCAAACAGATTAAAAAGAACAAAGAATTACAAAGATAAGAGATTCACAATACAAAAATCTTAAAATCACTAAACTATGCAATGCTTGCAATATTCTACTAACAATCCCGGACAACGGCGCCAATTTGTTAGATGGTATTTTGGGGTGTGTTTTATCGTCTCCACAGGGATTGAAGAGAATATAAATACTTGTCGTTCAACAGTTTAATGTCTTAAGAAAAGGGGTTTTTAGAATGGTTTCAATTTCGTAACAAAAGTTTGCAAAAAATAAAGCGGAATAAAATTCAGTCTAAGTTTGATAAAAACATGTCAAGATTAGGGTTCGCTAGTCCGTCCTAAATGTAATCACCCGATCAAATATGTGAACGAAGTTTTAACAAACATAACCGTGTATCCTCACAAAAATGTTCATGTCTAAATCGATTTCGTGGTTGTTATTGTTTCGACCGTTAAATGATCTCTCTAAGTAAGAATCGAAACAATAAGCATTAAGATTAATACAAAGCGGATATCAACATTCAAACCTATGTATAGAATTTGTATAGTTGATAGATGAAGATATTAGGTCAAGACTTGGAAAGTTCATGTCTAAAGCATTCCAAACCATATATGTACAAAGAGTAGCAAATATCTTCATCTATATTGATCACAACATTTGTTCACATGCAAAAGATCAAATGGAATACATAAAATCTGAACTAACTACTTCTAACCTTGACAAGAGAGGGATTTAGCCAACCATTTCCATGATAGCTTGAACAACAAGTTTCGGAAGAAGGTTGATCAACATCCGAGTCGAATAATTGAGATTGGATGGGAATCCACCTTCTTTTTGTGAAATATTTCTAAGAGATGATGAGAAATGGAGGAATGAGTTTTTTAGGTCAGAAAAATCCTCTCAAAAAGCAAGTACAAGAAAATTAGATATTTTTACAAAAAGTAGCTCATACTACTTATAGAAGTGACTGTTGTGCTGTCACGTTCGCAGTGCGAACGAATTGTTCGCCTAGCAAACACCCAAAATGGCACCTGAAGTTCCTAAGTCTTGTGAAAGCTCCCCAGACATAAATCTCAATTTTCGATGTGCGAAGAAATGTTCGCCTAACGAAGCCTTCGCTGCATACTTCGCACAGCGAGTTTATGGCCATTTCCTTGTTGTTTTAAGTCTGGGAGTGTTCGCTACCTCTTCGCCTAGTGAGCTCTTCCCTTCCTTCTTCGCCTAGCGAGTTTATGTCCCTTCCCTTACTATTTTGGATTCCTGGCCTTCGCTACATAGTTCTCCTAGTGAACTTTGTGAAGTTTTGGTGGCAGCTTCGCTAGGCGAACTTGCTGTTGTTTGTATGCTGTCTTGGTTTCTTTGTCATCTTTCTTGTGTCTTAATTTCCACTTTTTCATGCCTAATTCCTGCAAATTAACATACAAAATCAAAGGTACCAAGAAATTTTCACATAATGTTGCAAAATAACCAAAACAAGAGTGATTTTGAACACTTTCTTGACAAAAAGGAGTGAAAGATGCCCACATTCGATAGCTCAAATAAGCAAAGTTGGGCATCTAACAGATTTGCAGATAATAAGATGGTTGCGTCAACTTGTTGACCCACAACTACAGTATCACCCAAACTTGTAATCTCCACAATTTCAATTACCCCATTAACTGGTGAAATCTTATCATCTTTGTATGCATCATCATCTTTCATTACGTTGTCAAATTCAATATAACCCATTAGATTGGACTTGATTACAACATATCTTCCGTGTTTACTTGGTTGAATTGAAGGATAAGGAACGCATTAAACTTGCCTAACATTATGTTCCATTATGAAAGGGTCATACACTTTGTACTTTCTATCCATTCGAACCTCATCAGTGTTATATTTTTTTTATCTATTTTAGTTCCTCTAGAAGATGGATCATGCCAGTCACAGTAAAACAAGACAAATTTATTTTCTGAGTCCATATAACTATATACCAACTCATAAATACGTGTGATAACACCATAGAAGTCGTCCTCACCACCCTCCGTAGCTCCTTTTACAACTACACCATTGTTTATTATTTTATTCCCTTCTGTCCACATTTGAGTGTGAAATTTATATTCGTTTACAAAGTATGCATGCCATTCGTTTGCATGCTGATAGGGGCCTTCAGATAAACTTCTCAAATGAATTATTTCAGGACTCGGTGCAACAATGTAATGTAATTGTTGCTTGAACCATGCAGGAAAATATGCATGTGTATAACCAGTTGATGGTTGTACACCTGTGCTTTGAAAGTAGTAGGTATTTAATGACCTATTTTGAAGAAAAAAATCTATGTTAAAGAAGATGACAAGTATATTTATAAAAAATAACATACTTAATTTAATATACTTACTCAATTTATGGTTTAACTTCAACGCAGTTAATCAACACATGAACACGAGCATATTGCATTTCTTTTTCAGAAAACCAATGCATACTCGTCTTTCTAGAAGGACGGTCGGGACGGCCAAAAACTGATAAGGTGAATTGACTTCTTTCTCTAAAGTGAACTTCATTCCTTATGATTCTTGGAGTCAGCATCATATAATTGAAATAATGAGAGCAGAAATGTGAAGTTTCTCGATGCAAATAATGTGCACATATTAATCCCTCAACTCTTGCCTTATTTTTCACTGATCGTTTTGAATCACCCATAAATCATTCAAATGGATACATCCATCTATATTAAACAAGTCCACCAAGGTAAGCTTCATAAGAAAGATACACAGGGAGATGTTCCATAGAATCAAAGAAACCTGGCGGAAATATTTGCTCTAGTTTGCAGAAAATGACGCGAATATTTTGGTCTAATTTAAAGTTGTCATCCACTCGTAAAGTTGACGCATAAATGACTTTAAAAAGTTGAATAATCTCAGTTAGTGGATGAAGAACATGATTGGGAAGTGAACTTAATGAAATTGGAAGTAATCGTTCCATGAAAACATGACAATCATGACTTTTCATTCCATGCAGCTTCCTAGTTTTTGCATCAACACATCTTACTAAGTTAGAAAAATATCCATCAGACATCCTCAACTCATTTAACTGTCGACATACTGCTTTTTCTTCTTGGGGAGTAAGAGTTTAACAAGCCTTGGGTTTTAATAAATTTCCATTTGGTTGAGGTTTCAACTCCAAGTCTTTTCGATTACACAAAAGTTTCAAGCCCTTTCTAGCCTTCTCATTATCTTTTGTCTTGCCTTGGACATCCATCACTGTGTTAAATACATTATCAAAATAATTCTTCTGAATATGCATAACATCAAGATTATGTCGCAACAAATTATCCTTCTGTTGCGGTGGAAATAGGATCACAAACTATTAATTAGTTTGAATCGCAATTCAATTCACAACCGCTCTTTGATTTATCCGAAGGAAAAGGTCAAAAAGGGAAAACCTATTTTGCATCGTAAACACAATGCGGGGAAAGATCTAGGGTTCGGGGGTTGGTTAAATTTAGGGAAGGTATTAGCACCCTAAACTTCTGTAGTACTCTACAGGAACCTTTTGTTCAAATGTTTACTATCTGCTTTATTTATTTGCTTAAGGTATATGTACAAAGGATTAAGAATGAGAAAGAAGACCTAAGGGGTTAGTTTTAAGTTTACTCGGCAAGACATCGCATCTTGTGCCTACGTATCCTTACGGGAGTGGAATCAGAGTAATCGTAGTTCCCCTCAAAAGGGAGGTTAGAGACTTCTCGACTGTGGTCAAGGTCTCCAGGGGAATAAACGCATCTTAAGGACACGCTTACATGGAGTGTAGAAACTCCAAATCTCTACGTTGAATTGTTAAGTGAATTAGGGTTAAATTAGGGATTCCACGGCGGGAAACCCTAAAATGAGCGCGGCGACTCTTTGACATAATGCTAGGGGTAAAATTGTAATCTTGCCTGCGGCGAGGCATTTGTGAAAATTTAGGGTTGAAAAGGTGTAAGGGTTGAAGTTGAGGACTATTGGTGCGGCGACCAAAAGCTAGACCTAATCCCTTCGGAAGTGTGTAGTGTGACAGGATAATAGATGAATGTGTGAGATAACTAAATTGCAAACAGGGAATAATGACGAAATTAAAGCCATACAAACAGAAATTTAAAGGCAGAAATTTAAAGCGCGATTATTAGATTCGCGGGGTTACATAGGAGGAACAGTTACAATAATATGATACAACTCAATTTTAAGAACGCAAACATAAAGAAACAACATGGTAAGTTGCACAGTGAACGAACTAGGTTAGTAAACAAAATTATGAAAACAGAAGCATGAAGCTATGGGACATTTTTTTGAGGTTTCTTATTTTATGAGAACTTTAACATGAATCTAAGCTTAATTTTTTTTACTTGATAATAAATAAATAAATAGAAGGAAGATTTTAATTTTAAAAAAATATTTTCTCTTGGTTTTAAAAAAAGGGGCTTAGTTTTAGTTTAAAAAAAATTTGACTCTAATTATTAAAAAATGTTTTAATTTTAATATTTTAAAAATGTTTTAATCTTTTAAAAATGTTTTTTTTTAATTATTATTTTATATAAAAACCTAAATATTAGTTTTTTAAAAAAAAGTTTAATAATTTACTTAATTAATTATATAAAAAAAAGAAAAGAAAAAAATAGTTAAAAAATAAAAGGGTTGGGCCGGTCATCACATCCGGACCCAACCCGGTGGAAGTAATTGTAATCAAAAGCTTTTTAGGGTTTCATAACCCTAAACGCCTTTCCGCGGTGCCGCTTGCAATTCTTCTTCTTCTCTCTTGATTCTCTCTCGCTCGCACTCTCGTCGCGATTTCGCTCGTTCTTCTTCTCCATTTATGGCTTCTATTTACGCTTTTTCCTGAAAACAGAACAAAACAAATTGTTAACCAAGTGATGGCTTACATTTCTGGTTTCACGGCGGGATGACGACGATGATGACACCGAGAATCTCCTTGTGTCTGGGTTTAACAGGCTTTGGCGTTTTTATGGATGATCAATGGTGATATTGGTCGATGATGAGTTCTCTGAGACCCGAGGCGGTTGATTGCCCGTCGTTTGGTTAAACGGCGCCGGCGGTCTTTCGTGTGAACGAGTTGAAGTCTTGTGATGGTTTTGGTTGAAAACTTCTTCTTCTGATGTCGCGGCCGTTAGGGTTTGGTTTGCGGTTGTGGTTCGTCTCTCTCTCGCGGCTACCCGTTAGGGTTTTTACCATGGTGAGATTGTCCCTTTTATATCTCTCTGATTTATCTTTTGGGCCTTTGTTAACAATGGATTTGCGTTATATTTTACTGATAAGGCTTGATTTTATTCGTATCTTGTGATGATTGGATTCTGATTGGGATTTCTTCCCCTTTTGGGAATCGTAACCGAACTTTGTCTGGATATTTGCGGTTTACTTTGATAACCCGTATTTGGATTTGGAAATTGTTCAGATGTAGATTTAACTGGTATCCAATTGGTTCTTCTGATGTAGGTTTCTGGCTTTGTTGCAGATATGGATTCTTTTCCTCTTCTTCTTTCAGAGAGAGCTGGTACTTTGGTCGAGTCAGAATTGCCGGGAAGGTTACGCAGCGATGATGACAGCTTGTCTGAGCCTGATGAGGGAACCGTTCTTGTTTCTACTCTCACTGATTGTTGGCTTGTCTTCGAGATTGGTCCTTATTTTCGACGCTTGGTTGGGAGCTGGAGACACTCTAATTGTTTCCCTCCCGGCAGCTCGAGTCTCCGCCCAGTGATGAGTTTTCTGAGGGCGTGATTAAACACATCAGCTTGGTGTTGTTGATTCTGATTTGTTTTCTGATATAGGCTGTAATACCTTGTCAGAACCCTGACACTTTTAGTGTTTTGGATTTTGCAGACATTCACATCCATCTCAACTTGGCATTTTAGTCTTTGATTCGAACCATATTGCACTTGATTTCGTGATATGATTGGTGCTGTTCTGATGCAGTTTGGTTATTGATTCTTTTCAGATGTTGACCAGTTGGGGTTTTGTTCGAGGCGAGTTCCAATTTATTTGTTTTGTAATCCAATTTTGGTGCAATGGAGTTGGATTCTTGAACTGAACTTGTTTTCTGAACTGATGCGATTACGTGAGCTTATCCTTGTTCCTTCTGGTGTGATTTGTGCTATGACTCTGTGCTGCGATTTTGTGCTGTTGTCTGCTGCAATTCAGTGTTTTTCGTGACTTGCCATTCGAACTGGTTCGAATTGGAACTTGCATTTAACTGATGCTGCTGAACCTTTTTGATACTTTGTTCGATGCAATTGGACGCAACTTGTTTTGTGTCTCATTTTTCTGTTCTGTTTGAACTTGATTTTTATGGGCTCACTTATGTGTTGCAGAGTTGATGCAGCTTATGCATTGCTTTGGTTTTGAATTCTGAATTCTGAATCTGGTACTGATGCTGTTGTGGAATTTCAGGTGTGGAAAAAACTTTGAACACAAAGTGATTCAGACCTGCCGGCATCCGGGTCTGAATCCAGATTGACTATGTTGCCTTACTCTCGTATCAGTTTGGAAATCCAATTGCGGCAAAAGCGAATCAGTCCCGCTTCTTTTATCACTTCTATCTCTCGGACGTTCCCGTAATGATAAAAACAGGTGTTACCTGATCTGACGCCAACGGCGTGGATCGGTAACGGGGGTAGGACGCAGCTTCGGTTGTGCCACTCCCGGCACTCGATGATGACGCTGTTCTGAGAGTGTCGAAAACAAATTCTAACCCATTCCTACTTTGTTTGTGTTGTGTCTTCGTTTCTTTTTGTGCAGGTTAATCGGAGGAGCATGGAGAAATGTCCAAGGGATGAACATCATGAAGAACACTTATGGATGTTTAGGACTTAGGATTTTTAGGGTATACAATTCTTTTGTAACTTGTAACAAAAAATATTATGAATAAATTCAATAACATTCTTTATCCAAATTATTTCCTCTTTGTAGATCATGACAAAATATTATGAATAAACTTCACATTTCTATCCAAATTCACTTTATAAATTGTAATAATAATAATAAAATTTTATGAATAAAATTCACATATTCTATTAAAATCATTTCCCAATTTCTTTTCCATGATTTAAATTTGCAAATCCGATTAAACCTCACTAGTCAAATATCCTTGAATTAATCCGGTCCAATCTTGCATAATAAGCTTAATACCTTCAACATGAATAAGTTCCATTAATCAGTCGAAATTTTCACTGTTTTCCCTCTAAAATGAACTGGAAGATAGAAGAATGATTTCTTGTTAAAACCCTGTTCCACAGATCAGATTTTCCAACCCAAATTGATATCTTAACATAATCAAACCCACGTAAATAAATGCCTCAGGAATAAAAACTCAATGGCCCAAAATCACGAATTGTGCTTCAAAATGACCAAAACGCCCCTGGGGTAGTTCCTGCAAAACAAAACGCACTTTATGACTGGTTAGTGGTTAGCAGATGCACAGATGAGATGCTATGCAAAATGACTGACTAAATATAAGGGTAAAATTTGGGGTATTACAGTTGCCCCTATTTAAATAGCTACACCGGACGATTTGTGGTGGAGAAATTTAAATATAGATAACCGAAAATTTTGCCCTTATATGCGGCGATATGTAATGCTATGGATGTGGATGACGCCATGAATATGATATGACGCGTATGACGACACAGGGACAGACGCTACGAGGAGAACACACTGGGGAAGACGACGCGCTGGGACACAGTACGACCTGGGGAATTCTAAAATGATGGTCAACTGGTGCGAACACGACCAAATGTCATTTTTAACGGGGACGAGATTCTCAAATGGAGATGGTACCTATGAGACGGCCTCCACCGGGGAATCTAAAAGTAAAACTGGATCATGTACGACTGCAAGATCGATCACAGAATGCATGGAGCATTGAACAAAGAATAACATCCAAGCTTCTGTAAACTATCCCTCGTGACAGGATTAAATGGACTTTTCAGAAATCCATAGAAAATACAGGGTAAAGACTGACTGTATGCCAAAATAAATGGACTTTAATGGGAAATGCCCTGATAAGCTTCTCGAGAGAGAATTGTCACTCATCGTTGGAAGGGACTTATACGCCAAAATGGATAAGCACTCAAATAAAGAGGCTGCTGCTTATCTGATATATAAATCTTCTCATATTTAAGGTCGGCGCCTGGAATACGATTCTGATTCTTCTTTGAAGGATAAACTGAACTTCCTCATACTTCAAGATCGTGCTCTCCTGAATATGATTCCGCTCCTTCTTTTACTAAAGGGTAAATGAACTTCTTCATAATTCAAGATCGTGCTCTCCTGAATATGAAAAGGATAAACTGAACTTCCTCATACTTCAAGATCGTGCTCTCCTGAATATGATTCCGCTCCTTCTTTTACTAAAGGGTAACTGAACTTCCTCATAATTCAAGATCGTGCTCTCCTGAATATGATTCCGCTCCTTCTTTTACTAAAGGGTAAGTGAACTTCTTCATAATTCAAGATCGTGCTCTCCTGAATATGATTCCGCTCCTTCTTTTACTAAAGGGTAAATGAACTTCTTCATAATTCAAGATCGTGCTCTCCTGAATATGAAAAGGATAAACTGAACTTCCTCATACTTCAAGATCGTGCTCTCCTGAATATGATTCCGCTCCTTCTTTTACTAAAGGGTAACTGAACTTCCTCATAATTCAAGATCGTGCTCTCCTGAATACGATTTGGTTCAAAACCTCCCTATACCTCAAGACGACAAGGAAAATGGAAGCCCAACTGCTCAATGGAGATGGCCATTTGCTGCGAGTCATAACGAAGATAGGATCGGCTTCTTAGGTGAGAGATGTCGCATACCGATGCTGTAAGATGTAGGACTGTAAAGTGCTGTACTGATAGATTTTCCAGGCGTGAACTGGCGTGTATTTGTAAAGGATTGTGGTTGATTTTCTTGAAAGATAGTGCAAAATAAATGCACATCCGGGTATAGTGATGAACTTCTCGGGCGAGAACAGTCGCGTACCTGTCATGGTATGGTGAAAATCTTTAGATGGTGAAAAATAAATGCACGTCCGGTTGGGCTCGACGACCGACAAGACTGAGATTCAATCTAGGATCGAGCTAGAAAGAAGACTGGTAATCAAGATTCCATCGAGGGAATGAACTCGAAGGGTAAATATCTTATCCTGGCGAGGAAAGATAGCTGAAGTAACCGTCATCCACGAGGATCGAGCCCTGTGGGGAAACTGGAAACACAGATGTATTTTGTGCTTAGGGCTGACAATCTATTTGGAGAGAATAAACTGACCCAGTTACTCGGCGGCAACAACCAATGATGGCGACACAATGAACCTGTGAATGCTAATGCATGTGTTAATGCATATGTTAATGTGAACGTATGTTAATGTCTATGTGGTTAAATATGCGAGATGTTATGAAATGAGTATGCAATGAGCATGTGTATGAAATATGCATGTGATGTTTGTGCCTCCGCGTATGCTGACGAAGCAGACTAGGGACGGGACGAGAGATGAGATAGACATCTCGGCGGAGACACCCTGCGTTCTCTGCAACCAATACGTCAATCATGGGAAGAAATGGTAGGACCAAATCCGGTTTCAAAATTCTGAATTCTCTAGGGAGAAAGTAATTTGCTTGGGTGCACAGTATCATGTCTTCTCATGGGGAGAGGAAAACCTGAGGGACACTTTCGAGTTACCCAAGAAAAAGTTGTCAGCTTATAGTCTCTCTGGGGACTGTGTCAGAGCAATGATTTAAAAGTGTTTGCAACAATGAGATTTTTCGAGGAGTGAAGAGATCATTCCGAAATTTCCACTAGTCAAAGTAATTTCTTATATTTTCGATCGCGTTTTCGAGGAACAGTTTTTAAAATTTTCAATGCACCTTTCATTTTCAAAATTTTAAGAATAAATGCATTTTGCATAACAATAGAAAACAAGAGTAATGCACCAAGGAATGTAAGTAACAAACTGGTATCTTTTATTAAGGATGGTAGCTTGCTGAGGGCATAGCTCCACAGATGATTATGCTTTGAAATTGGCAACATGGGAAAAGGTTACATTGAATCCAACGACACCTACTGACATTAACAACTAAGACTAAACCAGAATCTTGCTTTGGACGAGGATGAAAGAACTGAAAAATGGCTCTCATGTGGAAAGTGTGTTTGTGGTGATCGGTGTTTTCTGATGCAATGAAATGCCTTTGTCCCTAACTTTTGCCTGGACCGCCCTTTCGGGTTTTCAATCCACCGGGACGCTCCTTTTTGCCTAAGCCGCCCTTTCGGGTTTTCAACTTAGCGAGCTTTTTATTATTATTTCTTTTTTCAACCCTTACTTTTGCCTAAGTCGCCTTTTGCAGGTTTTCGACTTAGCGGGTTTTTAGGCATAATATTTTTGGACTGCATCAGAATTCACGGGGTGTGCTAGCTCTTCACCATCCATTGTTGTAAGTATCAGAGACCCTCCGGAGAAAACGGTCTTTACAACAAATGGGCCTTCATAATTGGGCATCCACTTTCCACGCATATCTTTATGCACTGGCAAGATCTTTTTGAGTACGAGCTCTCCTTGACGGAACTCACGGATACGAATCTTCTTATCAAATGCTCTTTTCATCCATTTCTGATATAATTGCCCATGGCACATAGCTGTCATGCGTTTCTCGTCAATGAGATTCAACTGATCCAGTCTTTCTTGAACCCACTCAGCTTCCTCAAGTTCAGCTTCCATCAACACCCTTAAAGAAGGTATCTCTACTTCGATGGGGAGTACGGCGTCCATTCCATACACCAATGAGAAAGGTGTTGCCCCTGTCGAAGTTCGCACTGAGGTCCTATATCCATGCAAAGCAAACGGTAACATCTCATGCCAATCTTTGTAAGTCACGACCATCTTTTGCAGGATTTTCTTGATATTCTTACTCGCAGCTTCAACAACCCCATTCATTTTAGGACGGTACGGAGAAGAATTGTGATGCGTGATCTTGAAACTGTCACACAGCTCTTTCATAGTCTTGTTATTCAGATTGGTGCCATTGTCAGTTATTATCCGACTTGGAATTCCATAACGGCAAATAATTTCTTTCTTGATGAAGCGGGCAACCACTTGCTTAGTCACATTGGTGTAGGAGGCAGCCTCTACCCACTTGGTAAAATAATCAATAGCAACAAGGATAAAACGATGACCATTAGAAGCCTTCGGCTCGATTGCCCCAATCATGTCAATGTCCCACATTGAGAACGGCCATGGTGACGAAAAAACATTCAACGGCGATGGAGGTACATGCATTTTATCAGCGTAAATTTGGCACTTATGGCATTTTCTAGCGTATTGGATGCAGTCAGATTCCATGATTAACCAGTAATACCCAGCCCTTAACATCTTCTTGGACATAGCATAACCATTGGCATGGGTTCCGAAGGTCCCCTCGTGAATTTCCTGCAGTAACATGTCCGCTTCCCGTTTATCGACACATCTGAGTAAAACCATATCGTGATTTCTTTTGTATAACACACCATTACTGATAAAGAATTTCGAGGCCAGTCTTCTCAACATTTTCTTGTCCAGACCGGTAGCACCATCGGGATACTCTTGCTTGGCTAGATAGTTCTTGATATCATGAAACCAAGGTCTTTCATCCACCTCATCCTCTTCGGCCATTTGACAGTACGCGGGCTCAACCTTGCGTTCAATATGGATAAGAGGTGCTTCATTAACGAATTTAACTTTCCACATGGAGGCTAACATGGCTAAAGCATCAGCAACGTGATTCTCAGATCTAGGAACATGCTCGAACTCTATCTCGTCGAAATACTTAATCAGCTCAACAATGTAGTCCTTATAAGGGATTAACTTCTCGTTTTTCGTTTCCCATTTGCCTTGTACCTGGTAAATAACCAAGGCTGAGTCACCACTTACTTTGAGAAGTTTGATTCGGAGGTGAATTGCCGCTTCGAGGCCGAGAATGCATGCTTCGTACTTCGCGACGTTATTAGTACACTCAAAGTCTAACCTTGCTGTAAACGGAGTGAACCCACCCTTTGGGTTCATCAGTACGGCGCCTATGCCATGCCCATTGAAATTCGAGGAACCATCAAACATCATCCTCCACCAAAGACCTGGTTCCGGACCTTCGCTCGGATCTGGCTCTTCACAATCCCTCTTGATCAACAAAATATCCTCATCAGGAAAATCAAAGTTAAGAGGTTCATAATCTTCAACTGGCTGTTCTGCAAGATAATCCGATAAAATACTACCCTTAATTGCCTTCTGGGGTACATACTGGATGTCATATTCGGATAACAACATGTGCCAACGGGCTAGCCTCCCGGTTTGAGCAGGTTTTTCAAAAATATACTTGATCGGATCCATTTTAGAAATCAACAATGTGGTATGACAGACCATGTATTGCCGGAGGCGCCTAGCGGCCCATGCCAACGCACAACAAGTTTTCTCCAATGGTGAGTATCTGTTTTCACAATCGGTAAACTTTTTGCTCAGATAATAAATCGCATGTTCCTTTCTTCCAGTCTCATCATGTTGCCCAAGCACGCAACCCATAGACTTCTCAAGAACAGTAAGGTACATAAACAACGGTCTTCCAGGTACGGAAGGAATCAGAATAGGGGGGTCTTGTAAATAACTCTTAATTTTCTCAAACGCTTTCTGACAATCAGGGTTCCACTCAACCGTCTGCCCTTTACAAAGCAATTTGAATATCGGCTCACAAGTAGCGGTCATGTTAGAGATAAACCTGGAAATATAATTCAAACGCCCAAGAAAACCTCTAACTTGTGTCTCGGTTTGCGGAGCTGGCATATCTTGAATGGCTCGAACTTTGTCAGGATCTACCTCAATCCCTCGTTGACTAACAATAAAACCAAGCAATTTTCCAGATCTGACACCGAAGGTACATTTAGCAGGATTCAACTTCAACTGATATTTCCTGAGTCGTTCAAACAACTTCACCAAATGGTCTAGATGCTCCTCTTCACTCTGAGATTTGGCTATCATATCGTCCACATACACCTCGATCTCTTTGTGCATCATATCATGAAAAAGAGTTGTCATGGCGCGTTGGTAAGTTGCCCCTGCGTTCTTTAAACCGAAGGGCATGACTTTGTAGCAGAAGGTTCCCCAAGGAGTAATGAAAGTAGTCTTCTCTCGATCATCGGGATCCATTTTGATCTGATTATAGCCAGAGAAACCATCCATGAATGAGAAAACCGCAAAACTGGCTGTATTGTCTACAAGTGTATCAATATGTGGCAGGGGGAAGTCATCTTTCGGACTTGCTTTGTTCAGATCCCTGTAATCCACACACATCCTAACTTTACCATCTTTCTTGGGCACTGGCACAATGTTGGCAACCCAATCTGGATATTTTGCAACTGCTAAGAAACCTGCATCCAACTGTTTTTTAACCTCATCTCGAATCTTCAAAGCCATGTCGGGTCTCGTTCTTCGAAGCTTTTGTTTGATAAGTGGACAATCCGGCTTAAGTGGCAACTTGTGAACAACAATATCTATGTCTAGACCAGGCATATCTTGATACGACCACGCAAACACATCAATATATTCTTTTAACAACTCAACCAGCTTCGGCTTAACCTCCGTCCCGAGCGTTGCACCAATCTTGACCTCTTTCCTGTTCTCATCTGTACTAAGATTAATTAAGTCCACCTGCTCTTTATGCGGTTGAAGCTCGGTGTACTCGTACTCAATCAATCTTGTCAGTTCAGCGGGTACTTCAAAATCTTCTTCACCCTCGTCTTCAGCTTGATTGATGGGTGCATCCCAGTTAGGAGCGTCAATAAAGTCATTGGATCCAACAAGGTTTACGATGTCTCTTCATGATGGAAGGCTTACTTAATTAACATGCTCGAAGATATGAAATGCTATTTTTTGTTTTATTTTTTAAAAAAAAGGTTGCCAACTTCACTTTTTAAAGGTGAAAACGAAAAACGCAAATGAACCAAAATGGATTTGAACAAAATGCCTCTATTAATATCCTTTTAAAAATGAAAGGTGGCCCAACAAAAACGACCCTATAGCCTTGGGTAGAGCTACGGGTTTTTATTTGAAAACGTAAATAAAAATGCTAAAAATTACTTTGACAATGGAAAAATAACAGGGATCTCTACGGCCTCCCAGTTGTTCAAAGTTGCATCACCCTTAAACACCAGGTTGCTCAAATCTTCATTTTCCTCACAGTCACTGACGGCATTGACTTGGAAACCTCCGCTGATAAATACCTCTTGGATAACCTTCGGGCGCCCTTCGACAGTTGTGGCAGCTCCATTCTGAGTTGGTTTGTAACCCAACCCAAAGCGATCAGTCTTGGTCTTGACATCAATTACCTCTCCCCAACCTTCAGGAATGCCCCTGTCAATTGTTGATTTGGTACTCTTCAGAGATGTAAAAGATGGATTACCCTGACCCACTGTCTCTTCGACTTCTAATAGAACAGCATTGGCGATCTCGAGTGCTTGAAAGGATATTTCCAAAGCATCATCATCGGCCTCGATGTAACGGAAAGAAGACAGGTTACTAACCATCAGATCCTCCTCACCGTGTATAATAATCAACTTTCCATCGATCACGAACTTCATCTTTTGATGCAATGTTGAGGTTACTGCCCCAGCGGCATGAATCCACGGCCTTCCAAGTAAGCAGCTATAATTGGGATTAATGTCCATGACTTGAAATGTGATATTAAAAACTTGCGGACCAATCAGGATAGGAAGCTCAACCTCCCCCATTACCGACCGGCAAGAACCATCGAAAGCCTTGACGATCAAAGGAGTAGGTTTCAACACAGTCTCTTTGAAAACCAATTTATCAAGAACCCTCTTGGGTAGAACATTCAAAGAAGAACCGGTGTCCACTAGCACTCTTGCGAAATTGTCCTCCTGACATTTCACTGATATATGTAAAGCACGATAATGATTCGGACCCTCCTTCGGTAACTCTTCGTTGCTGAAACTAAGGGTGTTACATGCGGTCAAATTGGCAATCACACTATCAAACCGACTGGTGCTGATATCTTGATCTACATGTGCTTGAGTCAAAACTTTCTGCAAGGCCATCCTATGAGCGGGTGAACTCATCAACAGAGATAGAATCGAAATCTTGGAAGGAGTCTGATGAAGTTGATCGACAACTTTATAGTCACTTTTCTTGATGATCCTCAAAAACTCAGCATCTTCATCATTCGTAACGGCTCCCTTGCCTTTGTCTTTGGCAGGCACTAGGATATTAGTGGTTTCCTTAGGTGGAACCTCATTGATACGGGGAGTATACACACGGCCACTGCGAGTCATCCTGCTTGCCTCTGCGATATTAGTCACAGTGTCCTTAACCTCTTCATTTGGAATAACCTTCCCAGACTCCTTGTCAATCATCGTCACGTCATATTTCCAAGGCACAGCTTTGGGATCACTGAAAGGAAACGGACTTGGTCTTCGAATAACTATAGGCTTAGGCTGATTCACCTCAGGGATAGACGACTTTGGTATATCGAACACGGGATTGGCCGAACTTGCCCCTGACAGATTAAACACTGGTACTTTACCCTTTGATTCAGGCTGATGGAAGACAGGCTCAACCACAGCGACTTCATCCTTTTTGGCTTGGCTTGTCACTTGTAAAACACCCTCGTTAATCAACCTCTGAACATCATTCTGAACCAACACACAACCCTTAATGCTGGCTTCGCAACTTACGCATGCACTGTGGGAAGTATCTACCAGACCGGCTTCAAACAACTTCGCATGGAATATCTTAAGAGGAGTCTTAATCTGATCAACATCCAGGACATAACCTTCCTCAGAATCGGCACTAAGGGCGTTAACACTCTCATGGTTAGGAAAAGGGTTCTTCTTGACATTTGGTTTAGGATCTTCAAACGACAAAATCTTCTTTTCCAACAGATCCCTGACAAGATTTTTGAGAGCATAACAATTCTTCAGATCATGATCAGGCGCACCCTCATGAAATAAACAATGAGCGGCGGCGTTGTAATTGACGGGCAGCGGATTAGGAGGCGGACCCAGAGCTCTAGTAGTAATTAGACCTTGCTTGACTAATGAGGGATACATCTCGGTGAAAGTCATTGGAATCGGCGGACAAGGTTTATACGTTCTCTTGTTCGGAACATTCTGGCGAGGAGCCGGATTCTTTGGCTATTGAGGAGCAGGAGCGTTGGGCGCCTGTTGATAGCTGATAGGAGGCGGATAAACAGGAGGTTGTTGCATAGGTTGATACATAGGAACCTGTTGATTGAAAGAAGGTGCAACAGCTGCCACATAGGGTTGTTGAGCATACTGGATCGGGTACCCTTGAGGTTGAGCATAACCTTGCGGATATTGATAAAATTGGTCCCTTCGTCTACCAGAGGATATAGCATTAGCCTCACCTTCTTTCTTCTTCTGAGAGCTGTACGGAGGTTTCTTCGGCTGATCCTTTGAAACACCATGATTACTTGTCATTTTACCGCTTTTCATACCCAATTCAATCTTGACACCCACAGCAACGATGTCAGAGAAATTTGAAGTCACACTACCCACCATTCTCTCGTAAAATTCTGGACGGACCGTGTCGACAAACCAATCAGCTAACTCTTTCTCGGTCAAAGGAGGTTCTACCTGCGAAGCAATCTCTCTCCACCTTTGAGCGTACTCTTTGAATGACTCAGAACTCTTTTGTGACATACTCAACAACTGTCTTCTGTCGGGAGCCAAATCCATATTGTACTTGTAGTGCTTGATGAAAGCGTCAGATAAATCTTGGAAACTCTTAACGCGAGACTGGTCCAAAGTTAAATACCACTTGGAAGAAGCACCCTTCAAACTATCTTGGAAGCAATGAATCATCAGTTTGTCATTCTCAACATGGGCAGCCATTTTGCGATAATACATGATCAGATGGCTCTTAGGACAAGTGGCACCTTCATAACGATCGAAGTTCGGAGTTTTGAACTTCGGGGGGATAACCAAACCTGAGACCAAACAGACATCCCTTGCAGCAATCCCAAAAATTTGATCGCCCTCTACCTTTTTCAATCTCTGGGCGATAGTGTCTACTTCCTCACGGAGCTTGTCATGTTTCTCATAACCTTCAACATTCTCATCAAGATTATCAAAGACTGTCTCATTGAAATACGGTTGCGCACGGGTGTGTACAACAGGTGGTGCAAAGATAGGAGCCCCCCTAGAAACTTCAGAAAATAAAGGCACGGCTTGCTGAACAGGCTGATTAATCGGAACAGTGGCTTGAGGAGGCACAAAACCTGGAGCAAGACCATAAGGTGGGTCCCTTGCTACGGTCACATTTGGTGGAGGGTCCACGGTAGCGCCGGTAATCTCGGAAACAACAGTGGGCTGGGTATCCATCTTAGCATTCATGACATGTAACAATTCCATCATACGCCCCATACCCCCTCGTAGGTCTTCAAGCTCATTGCTAAGGTGATCAATCTCTTTTGTCTGATCCTCCATTCTCTTCCGAGTTTGAGCTCTGGTGTTGTACTGGTGCCGAGAACTCAGGGTGACGAAACTGGAAGGCGAGAGAACCGAACATGAGAAAACGGAAGACACATGCAATGCAAGAAAGTATATGATGCTATGATGCAAATGCAAATGATGATTTCGTGGAATTCAAACATTTACGAATGTCGTGGGGTACCAAAAAATTTTCCTTGTTTTTTCATTTTTATTTTATCCCGCGATGTAAATGATGTTTGAATTCCATGAAATACAATGCAATGGAATGCTTTATGGATGCCAAAACCCTAGGTTAAAAGTCATGAGTGGAGTTAAGGTCTACCCATCCCCAAAAGGAGTGTACTATAGGTTAGTTGTACCTGCAGAACAAGGTTCTAAAAAGTGCCCAAAGTCATCAGCCCATCTTTCGGATATTATCAACCTTCCGATTGACTCGAGGGTTAATAATATTCTCAAGAGAACCTCTTTTGAGTGTAGTATCACGTAGCAACCATTGTAGGATTACTCCCACATAGTTCCCGCACTACGTCCTAAGTAAGGCCAAGGTGGTGTTAAGGTACTACGGTCCTTAATATCACAGACTCCAATCGACCATGGAAAAAGTTTTCACGATTATACTCGATCAACCGAACCATTTTCGAAAAGGTCTCAACTGAGCGGTGATTCTCGAATCAACTTAGTCGGGATTCAACTCCCGATAAGCCTCATCGAATATATCCCCATCCTATAATAATGTCACTAGTCCGGGTGTAGGACTTATCTCACAGCACAAGGAACAGTCCCCCAGTCAGAGCATAAATATATACATGCAAATGAATAACACAGATAGTAGTAAACATGAACAAGTTAGGGATAACCCTCAAAAGTTTAGAAAGTTCCCCAGTGAAGTCGCCATTTTCTGTTGCGGTGGAAATAGGATCACAAACTATTAATTAGTTTGAATCGCAATTCAATTCACAACCGCTCTTTGATTTATCCGAAGGAAAAGGTCAAAAAGGGAAAACCTATTTTGCATCGTAAACACAATGCGGGTAAAGATCTAGGGTTCGGGGGTTGGTTAAATTTAGGGAAGGTATTAGCACCCTAAACTTCTGTAGTACTCTACAGGAACCTTTTGTTCAAATGTTTACTATCTGCTTTATTTATTTGCTTAAGGTATATGTACAAAGGATTAAGAATGAGAAAGAAGACCTAAGGGGTTAGTTCTAAGTTTACTCGGCAAGACATCGCATCTTGTGCCTACGTATCCTTACGGGAGTGGAATCAGAGTAATCGTAGTTCCCCTCAAAAGGGAGGTTAGAGACTTCTCGACTGTGGTCAAGGTCTCCAGGGGAATAAACGCATCTTAAGGACACGCTTACATGGAGTGTAGAAACTCCAAATCTCTACATTGAATTGTTAAGTGAATTAGGGTTAAATTAGGGATTCCACGGCGGGAAACCCTAAAATGAGCGCGGCGGCTCTTTGACCTAATGCTAGGGGTAAAATTGTAATCTTGCCTGCGGCGAGGCATTTGTGAAAATTTAGGGTTGAAAAGGTGTAAGGGTTGAAGTTGAGGACTATTGGTGCGGCGACCAAAAGCTAGACCTAATCCCTTCGGAAGTGTGTAGTGTGACAGGATAATAGATGAATGTGTGAGATAACTGAATTGCAAACAGGGAATAATGACGAAATTAAAGCCATACAAACAGAAATTTAAAGGCAGAAATTTAAAGCGCGATTATTAGATTCGCGGGGTTACATAGGAGGAACAGTTACAATAATATGATACAACTCAATTTTAAGAACGCAAACATAAAGAAACAACATGGTAAGTTGCACAGTGAACGAATTAGGTTAGTAAACAAAATTATGAAAACAGAAGCATGAAGCTATGGGACATTTTTTTGAGGTTTCTTATTTTATGAGAACTTTAACATGAATCTAAGCTTAATTTTTTTTACTTGATAATAAATAAATAAATAGAAGGAAGATTTTAATTTTAAAAAAATATTTTCTCTTGGTTTTAAAAAAAGGGGCTTAGTTTTAGTTTAAAAAAAATTTGACTCTAATTATTAAAAAATGTTTTAATTTTAATATTTTAAAAATGTTTTAATCTTTTAAAAATGTTTTTTTTTAAATTATTATTTTATATAAAAACCTAAATATTAGTTTTTTAAAAAAAAGTTTAATAATTTACTTAATTAATTATATAAAAAAAAGAAAAGAAAAAAATAGTTAAAAAATAAAAGGGTTGGGCCGGTCATCACATCCGGACCCAACCCGGTGGAAGTAATTGTAATCAAAAGCTTTTTAGGGTTTCATAACCCTAAACGCCTTTCCGCGGCGCCGCTTGCAATTCTTCTTCTTCTCTCTTGATTCTCTCTCGCTCGCACTCTCGTCGCGATTTCGCTCGTTCTTCTTCTCCATTTATGGCTTCTATTTACGCTTTTTCCTGAAAACAGAACAAAACAAATTGTTAACCAAGTGATGGCTTACATTTCTGGTTTCACGGCGGGATGACGACGATGATGACACCGAGAATCTCCTCGTGTCTGGGTTTAACAGGCTTTGGCGTTTTTATGGATGATCAATGGTGATATTGGTCGATGATGAGTTCTCTGAGACCCGAGGCGGTTGATTGCCCGTCGTTTGGTTAAACGGCGCCGGCGGTCTTTCGTGTGAACGAGTTAAAGTCTTGTGATGGTTTTGGTTGAAAACTTCTTCTTCTTCTGATGTCGCGGCCGTTAGGGTTTGGTTTGCGGTTGTGGTTCGTCTCTCTCTCGCGGCTACCCGTTAGGGTTTTTACCATGGTGAGATTGTCCCTTTTATATCTCTCTGATTTATCTTTTGGGCCTTTGTTAACAATGGATTTGCGTTATATTTTACTGATAAGGCTTGATTTTATTCGTATCTTGTGATGATTGGATTCTGATTGGGATTTCTTCCCCTTTTGGGAATCGTAACCGAACTTTGTCTGGATATTTGCGGTTTACTTTGATAACCCGTATTTGGATTTGGAAATTGTTCAGATGTGGATTTAACTGGTATCCAATTGGTTCTTCTGATGTAGGTTTCTGGCTTTGTTGCAGATATGGATTCTTTTCCTCTTCTTCTTTCAGAGAGAGCTGGTACTTTGGTCGAGTCAGAATTGCCGGGAAGGTTACGCGGCGATGATGACAGCTTGTCTGAGCCTGATGAGGGAACCGTTCTTGTTTCTACTCTCACTGATTGTTGGCTTGTCTTCGAGATTGGTCCTTATTTTCGACGCTTGGTTGGGAGCTGGAGACACTCTAATTGTTTCCCTCCCGGCAACTCGAGTCTCCGCCCAGTGATGAGTTTTCTGAGGGCGTGATTAAACACATCAGCTTGGTGTTGTTGATTCTGATATAGGCTGTAATACCTTGTCAGAACCCTGACACTTTTAGTGTTTTGGATTTTGCAAACATTCACATCCATCTCAACTTGGCATTTTAGTCTTTGATTCGAACCATATTGCACTTGATTTCGTGATATGATTGGTGCTGTTCTGATGCAGTTTGGTTATTGATTCTTTTCAGATGTTGACCAGTTGGGGTTTTGTTCGAGGCGAGTTCCAATTTATTTGTTTTGTAATCCAATTTTGGTGCAATGGAGTTGGATTCTTGAACTGAACTTGTTTTCTGAACTGATGCGATTACGTGAGCTTATCCTTGTTCCTTCTGGTGTGATTTGTGCTATGACTCTGTGCTGCGATTTTGTGTTGTTGTCTGCTGCAATTCAGTGTTTTTCGTGACTTGCCATTCGAACTGGTTCGAATTGGAACTTGCCTTTAACTGATGTTGCTGAACCTTTTTGATACTTTGTTCGATGCAATTGGACGCAGCTTGTTTTGTGTCTCATTTTTCTGTTCTGTTTGAACTTGATTTTTATGGGCTCACTTATGTGTTGCAGAGTTGATGCAGCTTATGCATTGCTTTGGTTTTGAATTCTGAATTCTGAATCTGGTAATGATGCTGTTGTGGAATTTCAGGTGTGGAAAAAACTTTGAACACAAAGTGATTCAGACCTGCCGGCATCCGGGTCTGAATCCAGATTGACTATGTTGCCTTACTCTCGTATCAGTTTGGAAATCCAATTGCGGCAAAAGCGAATCAGTCCCGCTTCTTTTATCACTTCTATCTCTCGGACGTTCCCGTAATGATAAGAACAGGTGTTACCTGATCTGACGCCAACGGCGTGGATCGGTAACGGGGGTAGGACGCAACTTCGGTTGTGCCACTCCCGGCACTCGATGATGACGCTGTTCTGAGAGTGTCGAAAACAAATTCTAACCCATTCCTACTTTGTTTGTGTTGTGTCTTCGTTTCTTTTTGTGCAGGTTAATCGGAGGAGCATGGAGAAATGTCCAAGGGATGAACATCATGAAGAACACTTATGGATGTTTAGGACTTAGGATTTTTAGGGTATACAATTCTTTTGTAACTTGTAACAAAAAATATTATGAATAAATTCAATAACATTCTTTATCCAAATTATTTCCTCTTTGTAGATCATGACAAAATATTATGAATAAACTTCACATTTCTATCCAAATTCACTTTATAAATTGTAATAATAATAATAAAATATTATGAATAAAATTCACATATTCTATTAAAATCATTTCCCAATTTCTTTTCCATGATTTAAATTTGCAAATCCGATTAAACCTCACTAGTCAAATATCCTTGAATTAATCCGGTCCAATCTTGCATAATAAGCTTAATACCTTCAACATGAATAAGTTCCATTAATCAGTCGAAATTTTCACTGTTTTTCCTCTAAAATGAACTGGAAGATAGAAGAATGATTTCTTGTTAAAACCCTGTTCCACAGATCAGATTTTCCAACCCAAATTGATATCTTAACATAATCAAACCCACGTAAATAAATGCCTCAGGAATAAAAACTCAATGGGCCCAAAATCACGAATTGTGCTTCAAAATGACCAAAACGCCCCTGGGGTAGTTCCTGCAAAACAAAACGCACTTTATGACTGGTTAGTGGTTAGCAGATGCACAGATGAGATGCTATGCGAAATGACTGACTAAATATAAGGGTAAAATTTGGGGTATTACACCTTCCAATATGGGAGGTCCCAAATAATACTTCTTTTTGTCCAATTGTGAGTGTTCCCATATCCTTGAATTCTACATGCTTTACCATTATCTATGAATTTTCGTAGGTCACAAACACTATTCCATACTCCAGTCGATGACAGACGAGGGGGAGAAAGATCTATTACTTTTATTCCTTTTCTAAAAGCATTCTTATTTTTTCTAAAAACATGGTTCATAAGTAAGAATCTACGGTGACAGTCAAACCACAGACTTTTCCCACCCATTTACAAAGTAAACTCTTTTGTCTGTTTCATGCAATGCGGACATCCCATTTTTCCATGCATACTTTAACCAGCCAACATGACATATGCAGGAAAGTCATTAATTGTCCACATAAAAGCAGCTCGCATATTAAAGTTTTGTTTACGAGACACATCATAAGTCCATTCTCCAATCCACAACCTCTTCAAATCATCAATTAAAGGTTGCAAATAAATATTTATTCCCGCTTTTGGAATTGATGGTCCTTGAACGAGGCATGTCAAAAACATGTAAGGTTTTGTCATGCACATCTCAGGAGGGATATTGTACGGGATAAAAATAATTGGCCAACAATAATAGGCAATTGTTGACGATATGATATAAGGAGTAAAACCATCTGAGCATAATCCAAGCCTGACATTTCTGGGTTCTGCTACAAAATCTGTATGTACTCTATCAAAGTGTTTCCATGCCTCGCCATCAGATGGATATCGCATCATGCCTGAACTATTAGAATTTGTATGATGCCATGTCATTTGGCTTACACTATGAATTGACGCAAACATTCTTTGCAATCTATGAATTATTGGCAGATAGAACATGGACTTAACTGCAACTCATTTTTTCTTTCGGTCAACGCCTTTACTAGCGAACTAAATACCTCGGACTCTAATAAAACTTACATTTCTCCAATCCCCCATCATTTGTACCAAACTCATTATCATAAAACAACATACAACCTCCAATGCAACAATCAATCTTTTTCACTTTTAATCCCAACTTCGACACCATTCTCTTTGCATTATAATAACTTGTAGGCATGTTTTCTTTCACGAGAGTCGCATCCAACATCACTTTAGCAAAGAATTCCAAACACTGATCAGGAACATTCTAATTTGATTTCCCAGCCAAGAGTCTCACACACATGGATAACATGGAGTCAGAAAACCCCTCAAACAATGATATATTTATTTCTTTCAACAATTGATAAAACTTTTGCGCTTCCTCGTTCGAGAGCTCATTTGCATCAAAATCTTGAGGTTGATCATAAGTCACATTCACCTCTAATGCATCACCAACCATATCATCTATGAGATTAAATTGTTCTTGGTCTTGTAAATGTGGTTTACTGCTTGATGCCTCTCTATCTATCTTAACTCCAATATGTGTTTGACTTCTTAAAGCCTCTCTATTCATCTCTGACAGTATTTTTCCATTAGAATACCACACCCAATAATTTGGCTTAAAACCATCTTTCTCCAAGTGACGTTTCACTTCATTTGGGTCACTAATTATATTTCTACAACCACACTTTAAACACATGGCATCTTACCCCTCCTCTTCGACAACATTCTTGAGCAAACACATATGTAAGAAATGTAGCAACTCCTTTAAAATGTGGTTTAAGCCCACATCTTCCTGGATACGTTCTATCATACACCCAACTACGATAGAACTGATAACTCCATATTATGCATGTGTAATGTTGTTCGTGTTTAAATTTAAATTTAAGAAAAAAAGAATTGATCTATCAACAAATATATGACTATATTGATCTAACTAACATACCATATAAATCTAAGATATACTTTTTTTCTTAAAATAAATCTATATTTTTTAATGCATATGTTTAATACATTATTAATGTTTTCAAAATAGAATAACTTACAAATTATATACTTTTATGATTGATTCATATTTTTAATAAATATATTACCAAAATATATTACATAATTTCTAAATAAAAAGTGTATATGAATATATATAATCTATTCTCTTATAAATATATGTAATATGTTTCTTAAACTAATTTTACTAATTTATAGACAATAAAATATATAACATATTATATAATACGTTTCTATAAATTTACATGCTTTATAATATATTTTAATTTATAAAATATATACTTATATGATTTAATTCATATTTTCTATAAATATATTAATATTTTAAAAAATGTATACTTTCTAAATAAAAAGTCTATATATTACAAATTATATACTTTATATAAAAAGTGCATATTACTTAAATATATTACAAATTATATATTTTTATGATTTAACTCATACTTTTTAAATAAAAGTGTAAATTAATATATAACCTATTCTTTTACTAAAAATATATATATAATATGTTTCCAAAATTAATTTTATAAATACTTTTTTATAAAAATATATTTAATATACAATCAGCTTTTTAAACATTTAATATATATTCTGTTTTTTAAACAATATTTAATATACAATACTATTTTCAGTAATATGTTTAATATATAATCTATTTTTTAAACAATATTTTTTATAAATATATTAATAAAATCTGTTTTTAAAACATTATTTAATATATAATGTGATTTTTAAAATCTGTTTTACAAAAATTTTAATAAATCTGTTTTATAATCTGTTTTTATAAATATTTTAATAAATCTGTTTTATAATCTATTTTAAAATCTGTTTTATAAATATATTTAATATATAATCTATTTAAAACCTTATTTAATATTATCAATTTTAAACAATATTTAATCTATACTATTATTTTTTTCTAAAATATTTAATATATAATCTTTTTTTTAATAATATAAATAATATAAACAACATATACATAAATTTTATACACTAAATAACATAAACAAACAATATTTAATTGTTTTTTCCAAAAAATTTCTAACAAATATTTTTAAAATATTATAATATAAATCTAAAAAATATAAGAAATAAAAATAATATTGTCAAAAATATATTATTAAAAATATATACATAAATTTTGAAATAAACAATAATATATATTTTATTATACCAGCATCACACCAAAATCAACATATATTAATATCAATTACACCTAAAATCTTGAGAAAAAATATATGTACCATTTGATGCTCCCTTAAATTTGAAGCTCCTCTTAGATGAAATTTGAGACTTTTATATGATCAATTGTATACATGCAACACAAAAAATAAATAAAACAATTAATTGATAAATCTAATAAATAAAATTAATTACAAAATACATGCAACAAAGAAATTATAATATAGCAAAAATATTTACCTAATATTTGTAGAATATTTAAAAGAAAAAAGTTAGAGCTTTGATGAAGATGTTAAAATGAAAGACGGAAGAAGAAGGGTGGAAGAAACATAAGACACAACAAGAAAAAAGTTGAGAGAGATCAGTGTATGGAATGAGACAAATATGGGGTTTTAATAGTGCAATTTGTGAGGGGGAACCCCACGCGTATGCTAACAGTCATATTTTGCGAGGGGTCATCCCTAGCTAAATATTAATGTGTCAGATGCATAACTGCATGTGAAGCACGTGTACGCAATTAGCGATGGGCTACCCGACACAATGAATGAGGATAACATTTGTGAGGGGCTGCCCCTAGCCAGTAATAACATGTTGCAGTCCACTTTCTGTCACGTATCAGGCTCTTTACGCAAGAATAAATGCTTTTTCAGTTTGATTTGACTAAAGCCTTTACAATGGTGAGGGGAAGCCCCTCGCAAAAGGCATTTCATAAATTTATGAGGGGTTGTCCCCTCGTAAATTGAAATCATTGTCAACCTATTTTGGCTTTGACCTCTAGCAAATGCAAGTTTCAAACTTCAAAATATTTTCCCTCCTTCTTTGCGAGGGGTATCCCCTAGGAATTGTTTTATATTTTTTTGCTTTCTATTTTATGCATTGCGATGGGTTTAACCCCAAGCAAGTTTTTTTTTTTAGTGAGGGGCTTTACCCCTAGCAAATACCTCAAGCTAATAACATCTTTTCTTGTAGTCAGGTAAAGTTGAAACCTGATTGTACATTTCCTCCCGTCGTTTATTGTTGGAGACAGTATTGTACTGAATATGAAAAGTATGGGAATCAACATATGTAGGACGCATTAGGCTCCGGGAAGATGAAGTTAGGAAGTCATCATAATTTGTTTTGTATTCTTGTATATAGCATAATTTTTATTATATGCATATATTTTATCGTGTAGCTTTTTTATCGAATCAATCATTCTAGAACAATTAAGGCAATAAAAAATGAACAGTTTTCACTCACTACATACTGGAAATTTCACAATTTCCAGAATTTTATGGCAAATACTAGAAATTCCACAATTTTCGAAATTTTGCTGTAATTCTCGAAAATTTCACAATTTCTCGAATTTTGTTGTAATTCCTAGAAATTTTACAATTTTTGATAAAATATGACATGTCTCCCCTAGAAATTTCAAAAGTTTCAGTATGTATATATCGAAATTTTCAAATTGACAGTACTTTTGTATTTATTGTGATAAAAAAAATGTAATATTCGAAAATTTCCAGCAAATAATCAAAATTTCCTGTAAAACTAGACATATTTCAAAAATTCCGGTATTTTTGAATGTTGGAATTCAACCGCGACCTATGGTGAATTCTTTTCAATTTTGATCCAAGATAGGTATGTAATGACAATGAACAAAAAACAAGAACACGTTTAAAAAAGATGAGTATGAACTGCAAAGTATCTCTCTGCCCACAACTGTGAAATTTTATTATCACTTTGCAACTGCAATACCGTGATTATCAAACTTGATAATTACAATGATAAAGGTTCCTCCATATTTACAAATTTAGGTTAACTTGCATCTCAAGTTAAATCTCAAACTATAAAAGCCCAAAAATATCTAATCTAATCTTTCTAAATTAAATCTGAACATTCTAAATCAAATTTAATCTTTTTAAAATAATGAATTCCATATTTAACACACCACCTAATTTACTGTGTCTAAACTATCTATATTTATCATAGACCTTAACTTCTTGAACACTTCAACTAGCACTCCCTTTGTCATGATGTCTTTAATCTAATTCTCAGTTCTGCAGTGTTCCAAGTTCATCTTCCCTTCTGCTACCTACTCTCAGAGATAATGGAACCTCATTTCGATGTGCATGCTTCGACCGTGCGCTATTGGATTCTTCGCTAAGATGATAGATGACATGATGTCGATCTTCATGGTAATTGCTCAATGACTCTTTGTTGTGGTCTCTTCGACCAGGTTCACCATCTATGTTTCTTGGCATGCACAAAGAAAAGCAACTATATATTCTGCTTCACATGATGACAATTCCATTAATGTCTCCTTTCTCGAACTTCAAGCAACTGGCGCACCACCTAATATAAACATATAGCCAGCTGTAGATTTTCTATCTTCAGCATCACTACACCAACTTGAGTCAGTATATCCCACTAGCTTGCATTTTTTTTCCTTTATCAGCTGCAAGAAATAAAATGCCTTAGTCGAGAGTCCCTTTCAGATACCCCATATCCTCTTCGTTGTTTCTAGGTGTGATACCTTTGGCTTCTGCATGAATCTATTTATCATACCTACACTGTATGCTAAGCCAGGCCTTGTGTGACAAAGGTACCGAAGTGACCCAATAAGTCTTCTATATTGGGTTGGGTCGACATCATCTTCATCTGAATCTTTCGACAGTTGCAATCTGGTCTTAGCTGGAGTCAAATTTAGGTTCGAATCTTGCATTTGAAACTTCTACCACTCTTGTAGAATTTGATGTCAAGGAAATATGAGAGATTTCCCAAATCTAAAATTTCAAACTCCTCACTTAGGTTATGTTTGAATTCTTCAATCTCCTTCTTGCAACTTCTTGTTATCAACAGGTCATCGACATAGAGGCATAGTATAAGTAATTCACTACTGCTTCTTCTTACATACACTCCATGCTCGGTCGTACACTTCACAAATTCCTTCTCCCTTAAGAAGCTCTCGATTTTCTTATTCTAAGCTCCTGGAGCTTGCTGAAGTCCATACAGAGCTTTGTGCAGGATGTACACATTTATTTCTTTGCTTTATTTCACATACCCAACTGGTTGTGCGATATAAACTTCTTCTTCTAAGGGGCCATTAAGGAATTCACACTTCACGTTCATCTTACATGTGTGCCAATTGTTCATATTTTCTAGACCAACAACCAACCTGATTGTTTCGATCCTAGCAACAGGTGCAAACACTTTGTTGAAGTCGATTCCTTCCTTCTGAAGAAACCCTTTTGCCACAAGTCTCGTCTTGTGTCGAGTTACTCCTCCTTTAGGATTCACCTTCACCTTGTAAACCCACTTCACATCAATTGCCTACTTGTCTTGAGGCAATTTGACAAGTGACTAGGTGTTGTTGACTTTGATGAAGTCTAACTTCTCATTCATTGCTTTCACCCACTTCGAATCTTTTCAATGCCTCAGCTGCATTGACTGGTTCAACATCTGCATAGAAAGCATAATGTACCATCTCACCCTCTTCATCGACTATATTATCAGATGTAATCACACATTCTTGCAACTTTTCAGGAATGTGTCTTGTTCGTCGAGATCTACTTGGGTCTACTTCATCTCTGACTTGTTCCTGTCGAACTTCTCTTTTGACTTCAGTGACTGGTTCTTCATAAGAGATTATCACTAAATCCTTCTTGACATTCTCAGTCCAATCCCATTCTATAAGCTCATTTATGATCACGTCCCTGCTGATCACTACTTGCTTATTCATTGGGTCGAACAACTTGTAACCTCTAGTCGAATGATATCCTATCAATATTATCTGATTCGACTTATCATCAAGCTTCATTCTCAACTGATCTGACATACGTCTATGTGCTATAGATCCAAACACCTTCAAGTGACTGAGGCTAGGCTTGACACCATACCAACATTCTTCTGGTGTGATTCCTTCAAGCTTCTTCGTCCGACATCTATTTAGTATGTATGTTTTCGAAACCGTTTCTCCCCATAATTCATGGGGCAGATGCTTTCCATTCAACATACTTCTCACCATGTTCATGATGGTTCTGTTCTTTCTTTCTACAATTCCATTTTGTTGTGGAGTGTAAGGTGGCACTACCTCATGCACAATCCCTTATTTTTCACATAATGCATCGACTTCTTTCGACACATACTCTCCACCACCATCAGTCATCAAATTTTTTAGCTTTTGACCACTCTGTCTTTCAACCATAGATTAGAATTGGGAAAATACCTCGATCACATCACTTTTCTTCTTGATGAGGTAAGTCCATATCTTTTGACTATAATCATCTTCGAACGTGACAAAGTATCTGTTGTGTGCAATCAAATCCACCTGAATTGAACCACATACATCAGAGTATGTGACTTTCAGAATTGCCTTCGACTTCCTTTCCGTATCCTTGCTGAAGCTATTTTTGTGTTGTTTCGACTTAACACACTCTTCACATACTTCACTTGGAATGTCGATTTCAGGTAATCCTGAAGCCATATTTCTTCTCTTTAGCTTTCTGATGTCATTGAAGTTGAGATGGCCTAGTCAAAAATTTCATAACTGTTCATCTCTGCTGGCTGCAGTTGCTAGGCACTTGTGTTCCGTCACATTGAGTTCAATCTTGAAGATCCTATTCTGAGACAACGCTTGCCTGTTTCGTGGAGACTAGTGACTTATCCCAAACTTAGAGCAGGGTTTGAAAGCTTAGGGAATGGGCTTTTGTTTGTTATTGGTCTAGGGATCGGACCCGGTTTAAATGTAAAAACTGAAAAATAATAACAAGTTTTGGTACCACATGGCATGAGTTGCATAGAGTTGCATTGAGTCACATGGCATATATAATTGTTGTATGAAAGTATGCATATGTGTATGACGTGTTGAATTGAGAATTATGAATACGTGGTTGTTGAATGATATTGGTTGATAAAATTGAAGTGTGAGAATGTTGGTGTTTGACTTGACATGCTTTACATTATTCATTATCTTATGATTTCAATATTGATGTGAATTCTCACCCTTCTGCTGGAATGATGTCCTATCTAACATCGAGCAGGTATCAAGAGAAGAGCTGCTCGTAGTTGCGTGGTCGTTGTTGGTGTAGCTATTTAGTATTTTAGTTATGTTGAGTCGAGTCATGCTCTGGTCATGTAATACTGGGATCGCTTGGTTTATGTCTTAGAGATACATTATGTACTCTACGTCATGTTTTTATATTAATTGGAATATCATGATGTTGGCCTTAGAGCATAAGTAATGTTGAATTATGTGATGAACATGAATGTTTCTGTTAAGAGAATTATGATATAAAATGAATCTGCTGTTACATGCGAAGTGAAAATTTGAAAAGCATGATTATTTATTAAAGTATTAATGAGCATGACAGGTGTTTTTGATGTTTTGGAAATTATGTGTGACACCCTTTTGTGAGTGCATGACGATTTACTCTGATTATTTATATATATTCCGTTGGGTTTAGAAGGGTGTTACATTAGTGGTATCAGAGCAGGTCGGTCCATCCGGCCAAGTTGTCTAATGTTATTTGTTCCCTAGTATGTGACATGTGTGTGAAAACACTGTCGGTACTCGTTTGTTTTTCTAAAACATTGTCTGCAGGAGTGAGATTGAAATAAGTGGGGGTGAAAGTTGCTCTTCTCCAAGATACTTCAAGTGTGGAGTGGTGGCTCAGTATGGTGTTAAACGCTATTATAGTTTGGTAAAGATGGTTTATGCTCCATTATGATTGTCGGTTGTCTATTGACAAATTGAGGAACTGATCACCCTTAATCTCTTGTTGATAGTAGACGGGATCATGTAGGATGGAATAAACGCGTCTTGCGAGCTTAGATGGTGTGTGTAGTGAATTGTTTGGAGTTAAGCCAAGTTCTTATAGATTGTTTTGATGAGTTGGTGCAAGATGGTGCGAAGGTGTTTATGTTGGTGGCAACTCTGAGTGTTAATGGAAGTGGTGAAGTTGGTGGTGTCCCAATTATTTATGATTTTCAGAAAGTATTTCCTGATGAGATAAGAGATTTACCGCTGGAATGAGAAGTGGGGTTTGAAATCGACTTAATTCCTGGAACTAGTCTGATATCAATGGCTCCATATCGTATATCTGCATCGGAATTGAAAGAGTCTAAGAGTCAACTTGAATATTTTCTTGAGAAGAGGTTTAATCGTCCGAGTGTGTCACCGTGGGGTGCACCAGTTTTGTTGGTTAAGAAGAAAGAAGGTTATATGAAGTTTGTGTGGATTACTGACAATGGAACAAGGTGACTATTAAGAATAAGTATCCACTTCCGAGGATTGATGATTTGATGGATCAGTTGATTGATACGAGTGTCTTTAGTAAGATAGACCTGAGATCTGGGTATCATCAGATTCATGTGAAGGTTGAAGATATTCAAAAGATTGTTTTTAGAACGAGGTATGAACAATATGAGTATTCTGTGATGCCATTTGGTGTGACTAATGCACCAGGTGTACTTATGGAGTACATGAATAGGATTTTCCATTCTTATTTGGACAAGTTTATGGTGGTGTTCATTGATGATATTTTAATCTATTCAAAGAGTGAAGAAGAACATGTCGAGCATTTAAGGATTGTGTTATCTGTGTTAAGAGAGAAGCAGTTGTATGCTAAATTTTCTAAGTGTGAGTTTTGGTTGAAAGAAGTGAGTTTCCTTGGTCATGTGATTTCGAGTAGAGGTTTTGCAGTTGATCTGTCGAAGGTTGAAGCGGTATCGCAATGGGAGACTTCGAAATCAGTTTTTGAGATTATAAGTTTTCTTGGTTTGGTAGGTTATTATCGGAAATTCATTGAAGGATTTTCCAATTTATCATTGGCTCGTTGACGCAGTTGACTAGGAAGAGTCAAGCTTTTGTTTGGGATGTAAAGTATGAAGAAAATTTTCAAGAGCTTAAGAGAAGATTGACGACAGCTCCTGTTTTGGTTTGGCCAAATCCGGCCGAACCATTTGTTGTGTATTGTGATGCTTCTTTGAGGAGTTTAGGAGGTGTGTTGGTACAAAATAAACAAGTTGTAGCTTATGCTTCAAGGAAACTTAAAGTGCATGAGAGGAATTATCCGACGCATGACTTAGAGTTGGTCGTCATGGTATTTGTGTTGAAGCTTTGGAGGCATTATTTGTTTGGTACGAGATTTGAAGTGTATAGTGATCATAAGAGTTTGAAGTATCTCTTCGATTAGAAGGAATTGAATGCAAGGCAGAGGAGATGGTTGGAACTTCTGAAGGATTTTGATTTTGGTTTGAATTACCATCCAGGTAAAGCAAATGTGGTGGCTAATGCACTGAGTAGGAAATCCTTGCATATGTCGATGATGATGGTAAAAGAGTTGGAAATGATTGAGCAATTTCGTGATTTGAGCTTGGTGTGTGAGAAGACTTCTTACGGAGTTAAGCTTGGTATGTTAAAGCTTACTAGTGGTATTCTTGATGAGATTCGAAAAGGACAGAAATCTGATTTGGGTTTAGTTGATCGGTTGACTTTGATCAATCAAGGTCAAGGTAGTGATTTTTGGATTGATGAAAATGGTACTATGAGATGTTGTGATAGAGTTTGTGTTCCAGATATTGCTGAGCTGAAGAAGAGTATTCTTGAAGAAGGGCATCGTAGTGGATTGAGTATTCATCCGGGTGCTACTAAGATGTATCAAGATTTGAGGAAAGTATTTTGGTGGCCTCGTATGAAGGAGGATATTGCCGAGTTTGTATATTCTTGTTTGACTTGTTAGAAGTCAAAGATTGAGCATCAGAAACCGTCGGGCTTGATGCAACCGTTGTTTATTCCTAAATGGAAATGGGATAACATATTTATGGATTTTGTATCTGGTATACCTAGAACACTAAGTAATTATGAAGCTATTTGGGTCATTGTGGATAGATTGACTAGATCTGCTTACTTTATTCCTATGCGAATGGATTACCCATTGGAGAGATTGGCAAAGTTGTACATTGAAAGGATTGTCAGTTTGCGTGGTATTTCGTCTAGCATTGTGTCAGATAGAAATCCAAGGTTTACTTTGAGATTTTGGGAGATTTTGCAAAGTGCTTTGGGTACGAAGTTATGTTTAAGTTCTGCTTATCATCCGCAGACAAATGGTTAGACTGAGAGGACGATTTAGTCACTTGAGGATCTTTTGAAGGCTTTTGTATTGGAGAAGGGAGGAGCTTTGTAACATCCCACTCTAAACTCTCACGGAAAATAAGAGAAACAACAGAAATAATCAGAGTGCAGCAAAAAGGTTTCATGATGACCGTCATGGACGTCACGACCGTAACGGTCATGACGAGCGTCATGGAGCTGTGACGACCGTCACACTCACAAATTCTGGGACGCATCAGAGGTGTCACATTTTCAACTAAACAAAACAACATACACTTGCAACGGATCATTTAATAACATACATATCACAGGTTCAGATGAACAGACAACGATAATTTGTTTAACATTTTAATCATAAAACGACATGTTATAATATACTTCCAACCATTAAATATAACCAAATTCCATAAAAATTCAGCAAGTAATTATCTTGCATTAATTCAACATAAACAACGAGTTTCAACCATAAAAATCACAAGTACTAATTCATCGGTATAGTGCATCCGACCAACATTTGGCACTTAACAGCAGCCACCAATTTAATGAAAAGTACTTGATAAAATTCAGCAACAAGGAAATTAAATAAAAGTAATAACATCAATCGTTCATCCCCCCAAGAGTGCTACGTATCAGAGTGACCAACAACCTTAAATGGAAAGCTACACTTTATTCCGGATTACCTGCAAGTTACCACCAACGAAGGTAACATACAACGTAAAAGGGTGAGATATCAACAATATGACTTAAGGCATGATAAAAGTCATGTCAGAATATTATCACAACATTATAATCCCAGCAGTTCGCAAAATATTATCAATAATTAAACCGCAATAATTCGGTACTCATATCCACAACCATTATCATTAAAAATTCAGCAACTCATCAATTACTTGCAAATGCATAACGACACAACTCAACTATGCACTTCAACAAATGTGACTCAACTATGCAACTCAATTGTGCATATGCATGTGGTACCATTTTGGAGCCAACACTCCACAACCAATTCATTTGCCATTAAGGCCAACCGTCGCCAATCCAGGCCAAATAACGCCAATACAGGCACAACCAAATATTTGCCACTAAGGGTCAACCGTCGCCAATCCAGGCCAAATAACGCCAATACAGGCACAACCAAATATTTGCCACTAAGGGCCAACCGTCGCTAATCCAGGCCAAATGATATGCTATGAGACACAACTATTATGGACTACAACGCAACAACAACAACAACCGTGCAACAAGGCATCAAGCCTACAACCAATTATTCATAACAGAAACATCATTATTTCGCATACATCATGTACTCACCACTTCAACGTAATCAAATGAGAATACTATAACAACATTTTCTCCGCATATGACATAATAATTCATATGCTTCAGGTATTCATCATTTCAATCTATTCATGACAGAGACAAATAACAACAACCACGCAACAACATATCAACAAACAAGAACTCAACATATTATCGTAAGAACGACGTTACAACTTTTACTCACTAAATTAATTATAGTTTCTGAAAAGGCTCGTTAACTACGGGGAAACTAATCTTTCCCCATTAAGGGCAACCATACATCATCGTGCAAAACCAATGATATAACACCTTCATTTCTACACAGACGAACCTCGTCCCTAACATTTATCGATTAACGGAACTATATCTATGATTTGATTCCCTACCTGAAGTCGATCAAGTAAGAGCATAATAACAACCTTTCCTCAACAAATGGGAAATTAGTGCGTGTTGGCGCCGATTCCCAACATTATTACCTAGAACTAATGACATAAACACTAATCCAGGCATAGACAAACATTAACCCTTAATATTCCTCAACCTATGGGAACATTTACTACAGGAACATTACTACGGGAACATCACTACGGGAACATCACTACGGAATATTACTACGGGAACATCACTACGAGAACATTACTACGGGAACATTAACCCTATGATTCCATACTCTTCATGAAATCCATCATACCTTTGTTTATAGAATTGAACCCCACCCTTACCTTTGGATTGAGGACAACTCTAAACTTTCGATTTGCTCTCCGGCGGCTCTTCTGCAACTACCTTGAGTTCTTTCCGGCGGATAATTCTTCTCTTCCTAATTCCTCCACAGTCACGTTTGGCGCTACTGCGAAAATCGGCGCCGGCTGAACAGAAGAGTCGCCACCGTGCGTTATTTATCCCAAAAAAGGGAAAGGAAACGCTCAAAGTAAACCTACCGCAAAGACGGGAAAGGAATGGTCATCGCAACCAAATCCTGGATTCGGGAGTCGGTTACGCAAGGGGAAGGTATTAGCACCCCTCACGTCCGTCGTACTAGACGGGATCCAAGCTTGCTTGGTTTGTCTAAAGGATGCAAAACAATCTATCTACGGTTGCTAAATCTAAACGGGAAGGAAACTGACTCGATAGAGCGTCGCACTCTATGCCTACGTATTCTCAAGAGAGAAAGTCAGAGTCATCGTAGTTCGGGAAACTACAGGTAATTGGCTCGCCAAGACTTCGCGTCTTGTGCCTACGTACTTCCACACAGCATGGAAGATCAGAGCTTACGTAGTTCAGGCTAACTACGGCTAGACAAGGTGTTCTCACACAGGAGTGAGAGATTAAGTTGTTAAAGGTACGGGAACCTACGGGAACTAAAACTACGGTCTGGTCTCAAATGCGCAAGGGCAAGAGAAAAGGAAACAATCAGTCGTCAGCGGGAAAGTCTCGATCGCACAGTAGCGAGAGAACAGATAGGTTAGTTGTTAGTGTGCTTGCTAGGATATCGCATCCTATGCCTACATATTCTCATTAGATATGAGAAATCAGAGCAGCTGTAGTTCAGCCTACTACAGCTAAAACCTGGGAAAAGGGAAAAGGGAAAAAGGGAGCTCGCTAGGATACGGCATCCTATGCCTACGTACTCTCGTCGGGCACGAGAGATCAGAGCTAACGTAGTTCGACGGGAAAACGAATCTCAATTGCACGGGAGCAAGAGAGAGAAACAGGGATTCACTCGCGTGGGGCGAGAACAAAGAGGAAGCAGATCTACGCCTAAACGGGAAGGAACTCGGGACACGCACGCAAGAACCTAAGAAGAAACTCCTCAGCTGGCACTTCCTTAGTATCTGATGATGCAGCCCACAACACTCGCTGGTTGCCTGAAGATTTGAATACGCCAATGATAATGAACGAAGCAGCTCCGGGGCTCCTGACATACGCGCAAGCTCCATTCCAATCCTCTCCTATCTGGCTCTTGATGATGACGCTCGAACCAGGAACAATATAACGCTTAGACCGTCATGGTTCGACTTATACGAGAAATCGAACTCTAAGAGGTAGAGTATTGATATCCGTGTCAAAGACAAGATGGAGAAATGATATCGAAAATCATTCTCCAATTGAATCGTGTCACACGGCCAGCCAGAAATAAAATCGGGAATAAAGTCAGATGAAAATGAAAATAGGAGACAAAATCCAACACAAAAATACAGGTCTACTCCTAAAAATTAGAAATTAATTTCTATTAGGAAATATTCTAAAGAATTAAATCTATAAACTCCTAAAGATATCTAATTCCTAAATTCCCTCTAAAATAAATTAACACCTAAAATTATATTCTAAGTATTTACAATATACTCTAAAACTATAAAACTATTCCTAAAGAATTACAATTAAATGTACAATGTAAAATATTAAAGGAATAAAATGCAGGGGTGGGGTTTAGGTCCAGCACAGGGGTATACAGCCAGTAAAAACAATAGGGCTCAGCCCAATCAAAAAAACAGCAGCCAAAAGAAAATAAGGAGGGGGGCGTGATTAGAAACACGGGGGGGTGTGAGTGCACTTCGTTGGGCCTAGCCCAACAAACAAAACAATAATCCAATGGGGGTTGAAAAAGGAAAAACAGAAGGTGCATTGTCCCAAAAAACTCGTTGGGCCTAGAGGCCCACTTCCACAACCCAATCCTCCCTCACTTCTCAGAAGCAAAAACCCTAGGTCTCCACACCACTGTTCATGCGCCGTTCTCCCTCTCTCAGATTCTCTCTCTCGTTTCCTCTTTGTCTCCCTCACAAACTCTCACCGTCATCCACCTCCCACTCTTTCCTTCGTTTCAATTCCATTTCCTTCGTTTGTCATTATCACCTACAAAATGGAGAACAAAACAAACTAACAAAATCAAAGCATTCAAGATTTTATTCAGAATAAAATGCGTCAATAGATTATCGATGGAGATGGAAGCAGATTTCTGGCAACGTCTTGATGAGCACGAAGGTGTGATGACGTTGCATGCTGATGAAGATGTTCAGTGAATGTTTGATGACGATTCTGATAACTTGTTGAACATTTGACGATTCTTTGAGGAAGTCAGATGAAGATTTGTCACAGATCTGGAAGGTTTGATGATGAGCACATGAAGATCGGATGCAGATTTTGCGGAGGGTTTCGTTACTCGATGAATCTGAAGAATATGGAGACGATTTGATGAACAATGTTGAAGGTTCATCTGAAGATCTTGATGAATCTTAGACGGTGGATGAACATCATGAACGGAGAGGCAACTTTTTGGAAAAAGGAAGAACACGATGACTATGGATGCATGTTCTTGATGAAGATTGTTGAACGTTTAAAAATCCGATGAATTTATTGGAGTTTCTATGAAGATTCTTGAATGTCGTTGCGAATGGATGAGAGTTCTTGAAGACGATCTGGAAATCTGTTGATGGTGGTGGATGAAGATCTTCACAGATCTGGAGAATTCATGAAGAACAAGGATGAAGGTTGAAGAATCTGGGAACTCGTTTGAAGAACGGATGAAGATTCTTGAGGTTTGATCGATTTCTGGAAAAATTGATCCGAAGATGATGAACTTGGATCGGAGAAGATGAGGATTTAAGGCGTTTTCCGGTAATTTTGGTTTTCCGGTGACAGTTAGAGGGGTTGTTACGGTGGTCCGATGACAGTTATGGTTAGCTTGCCGGTGGAGTTGATTGAGGAGGATGAACGGAGAGGACGAAATGCAGTCTCCGGTGAATGTTCGGCCGTGTGCGCCGCCGCTGAATTTCTCTGGTGGTACCCTCAGTGTGTTTGCATGGCCGGCCGGCGATGTCTCCGGCGAGGGTTAGTGGTGTGTGCGTTGGCGCACATGCAAGGTGGGGAATGGTGTGGTGAGGCCACGTGGCAGAGATGTGGAAATCTCTGGTGCACGCGCGTGGACGAAGGGAATGAAGTGGTGCTCTCTGCGTGTGAAACGTGGAATGGAGAGAGAGGGTCTGAAATGCACACGTGGGGACCTTTATATGTGGACAAGTGGCGAGATATCTGGACTGGGCCTCCACACAGACACATGGTCCACGAATTATGGACTTGATTAGCAGCCTGATTAACACCTAATTAATCTAATTAATACTCAATTAACACTAACGAAAATTAAAAACTGTAATTAAAGCCTAAATGCAAATTAAAACTATTCTAATCCTAATTAATTCTAATAAACTCAATTAAAATGAATTCAGATCCTAATTACATCTAAAAAGGATGATTATAACCTAATTAATGTCTAATTAAATCCTAAAAGAAAAATGATTAAACTCTAAAAGGAGAATTGCCTATTAAAATTCTATTTATTTCTAAGCACATAGAAAAACTCTATTAATTTCCTATTTAAAAAATCCTAATAAAAGGGATATATCATATTAAAATCATTTTTTTAAGAAACTATTACCTAAAAACAAATTTCTTATTAACATCATTATCTAAAAAATGAATTATTCTTAAAAAGAAATTAAACTAAAAACTATTTAAAAACATTTAATATCTATTAAAAATCTATCTAATATCTAGAAAAATCTATTATCTCAAAAAATTCTAGGAATCATCTATTTAAATTCTAGAAAAAAGCATAAAACCTATTTAAAATCTATAAAAGGCTATTAAATCCTAAAAATGCAAACAGAGGCAAACAACCAACATAAAAGAGAGCGCGAGACCAGATCGAAGCAAGCAGTAAACCCAGACACCAAGAACCTCCAAAATCACCGCGTAAGCTGAAAACACCCAAGAAGCGCGTGACTCCTCAAAATATCCTCTGATTATCCGAACCGGTCTGAAATGCCCGAAATGTGAAAACAGGGTTGTAATCCCGATAAAATCGATATGATTGAGAAAATGCACTGTATGTAGTATGCGAATGCGAATGCGAAATGCGTCGAACCATAAACCAGATGGGACCGGTTGGTCAAATTTTAGGGTGCAACAACGTTCCTTTTTCCTTCTCTTCAACCCTTTTTCCTCCATTTTGGTTTTCTGAGCAGTTTATCGTGTTTTCCTCTTTTCCCCAACAACTTCTCTAATAACTCCCTTCTCTTATTCCATCCACTAATATTCCAAATAATAATAATAATAATAATAATAATAGTTATTAAATTATTATCATTATTAATTATATTATATTATTATTAAACTCAATAATTTATCAAATGGTTTCCTATACTTTAAGGGCATCCACCAACGCTCTCAGACACACTCCTACATAAAGGCGCACCACCAATTCATAAATAATTTAATTTAAAAAGAACGGGCGTTACAAGCTTGGGATGGCTACTTACCTTTGATTGAATTTACTTACAAAAACAGTTTTCATTCAAGTATTGGTATGACACCGTTTGAGGCATTGTATGGTAGACGGTGTATGATGCCATTGTGTTGGTATGAGTCAGGAGAGAGTGTTGTGGTTGGATCCGAGATAGTCCAACAAACCACTGATAAGGTTAAGATGATTCAAGAGAAGATGAAGATTTCTCAGAGTCGTCAAAAGAGTTATCACGAAAAGAGGAGGAAAGCACTTGAATTTCAAGAAGGAGATCACGTGTTTCTTCGAGTTACTCATGTAACTGGTGTTGGTAGAGCATTGAAGTCGCATAAGTTGACGCCGCATTTTATTGGTCCTTATCAGATTTTGCAGAGGATAGGAGAGGTAGCCTATCCTTTTGCTTTACCGTCGTCGCTTTCTAATCTCCATGACGTGTTTCATGTATCTCAGTTAAGGAAATACATTGCGAATCCGTCTCATGTAGTCCAAGTAGATGATGTGCAGGTGAGAGATAACCTGACTGTGGAGACATCACCTAATAAAGGATCGGGAGTTGAAGCAACTTTGAGGTAAAGAGATTTCTTTGGTGAAGGTCGCTTGGGGAGGACTGGCTGGTGGAAATGTGACTTGGGAGCTTGAGAGTCAGATGAGGAAGTCTTATCCCGAGTTATTCGTTTAAGGTAATTTTCGAGGGCGAAAATCTTTTAAGTGGGGGAGGGTTGTAACAGCCTAAGTTTTAATAATTAATTATTTACATTAATTAATTGATTTATGTGATTTATTGAATTAAATTAATTGGTTTATTCTATTTGGTAGAATAGTTTAGAATTGCTATATTGATTGGTTGGGCCTAGTGAAGGGTGTGTGAATTGAAAGTGAGAGTGAGTGGGGTAGAGCTCACTAGGAATGGTCAAAGAGTTAGGATTTTAGAGAAGTTGGTAAGAGAAGGGAAAAGAGGAAAAAGAGAATAGAAGAAGAGAAGAAGAGAAAAAGGCAAGAGGAAAAGAAGAAGGAGATGGAGAAACTCAGATTTCAAGCATCCATGGAATCAAGATTCTTCTCCATAACAAACCTAAGGTAAGGGTGGACATTCTCTCATTATTGGGATTTTGGGATAATGATTAATGGGTAGAAGTTATGTAGGGAAACCCTAGATTTGAAATTGTGGATTAATGGTGAATGATTAGAAGTTTATATAGGAAGAAAACCCATAGAGTTCTTATGATTTAGTGGATTTTTGAGTTTGGCGAATACCCTAACATGTGGGGATTGATTGTGGTAGCAAAGAGGGAAGGGTTGGTGAAAAATACCATTTTCAGCTTAATTTTTCGAAAACACACAGTAAGCAATCGATTGCACTAGTACAACAATCGATTGCACAGCAAAACAGAGGCTAAAATGTGAAAAATTGGGTCAAGCAATCAATTGCACTAATACAACAATTGTTTGCATGCTGTATAAAAGGTGAAAACTGGAAATTTCTGTTCCGACGATTTTGGCCATAACTTTTAATCCGTAGGTCGGTTTTAATCCCCGTTCGAGGCGTTGGAAAGCTAATGAATAGATCTATAACATAGTACAGATAATATCATTAGTTGTCAAATATTTTTTATATCCAATATGGTTGGGGAGTCATTGTTTAATTAAATCTTAACTAAAACATGGTTTAATTAAGATGATTTATTGATTGATTGTAAACCTTCGGTTGGTTATTGAGATATCAATTGTTGTTTAACAAGTTGATTGTGTATTGAATAATGAATTCAATTATTTGTGATGGAATGATTGTCCTATGTGTGACCGTTGAGTTGCATTGTGAATTGTGATTGAATCTATTTGATTCTTGTGTACTACTTGATAAATGTAAAGATGATGTGTGAAAGTATGAATACTTGGATTATTATGAAATGTGTTGTGTGTGCAATCATGTTACAATTCTTGTGTGATGAATTATTTGAGAATGCATGGGATTAAGATGCGAGAACGGTCTTAAGTGCATTTGATTGTTGATTGCATACGCATCATTTGTTGTCAATAGGCAATGCTTGCTAGTTTCGTGGAGACTAGTGACTTGTCCCAAATCTAGAGCGGGGTTAGAAAGCTTAGGGAATGGGCTTTTATTTGTTATTGGTCTAGGGAACAAACCCGGTTTAAATGTAAAAACCGAAAAATAATAACAAGTGTTGGTACCACATGGCATGAGTTGCATAGAGTTGCATTGAGTCACATGGCATATATAATTGTTGTATGAAAGTATGCATATGTGTATGACTTGTTGAATTGAGAATTGTGAATACGTGTTTGTTGAATGATATTGGTTGATAAAATTGAAGTGTGAGAATGTTGGTGTTTGACTTGACATGCTTTACATTATTCATTATCTTATGATTTCAATATTGATGTGAGTTATCACCCTTCTGCTGGAATAATTTCCTATCTGACATCGTGCAGGTATCAAGGGAATAGCTGCTCGTAGTTGCGTGGTCGCTGTTGGTGTAGCTATTTAGTATTTTAGTTATGTTGGGTTGAGTCATGCTCTAGTCATGTAACACTAGGATCGCTTGGTTTATGTCTTAGAGATACATTATGTACTCTACGTCATGTTTTTATATTAATTGGAATATCATGATGTTGGCCTTAGAGCATAAGTAATGTTGAATTATGTGATGAACATGAATGTTTCTGTTAAGAGAATTATGATATAAAATGAATTCTCTGCTACATGCGAAGTGAAAATTTGAAAAGCATGATTATTTATTAAAGTTTAATGAGCATGACAGGTGTTTTTGATGTTTTGGAAATTATGTGTGACGCCCTTTTGCGAGTGCATGACGATTTACTCTGATTATTTATATATATTCTGTGGGGTTTAGAAGGGTGTTACACTCTGCCTCGGTCCGGCACTCGAGGAGGGCCCTCGTATTGATACACCTAGTCTCGGTCCGGATCTCCCCGTTAGCGTCACAGATATACTGCCCATCCGGGGTCACGCATTTGTGAGGGGGAATACGCCCAACGAAGTCGAACAATTTCTAGAAGGCCAAAATGTCGTCCTCGTCCAGATGGTTAGGTCGGTAGATAAAGCTCTCTGTACTAAATCGAAAGTGAAATCAATCCACTCTAAGGGGAATAGGGAGTGGAAGTCCACCTCAGACTTGTTGTCCACAACGGTAACCTCTCGTCGGAACATCGTATTAATAGTCTCCTCCGTCTCCGGCATCACCACGAACCACCTGTCCTTTAACCCTCTGACGGAATCTGTGTATGCCCGGAAGAGCCTGGTCGGCTGCTTCGGGGAAACCTAGTTGTGTCGCCCAGATACAGTGTGCCGCTGCATGTGGAAGACGCAGAAGAATAATGGTATGGTAGCCCCGAGCTCGAGATAGTTGCAGACAATCTCAAAGGCACGAAGGAAAGCAAGGGAGTTGACGTGGAGCTGAGATGACGCCATCATCAGGTGGTCGAACACTCCCTGCTGGAAATCTGTGAATGGCAGGCGCATCCCCGCCTCCTTAAATATGAATTCATACATAGGGAATCGACCCCCGTTGTAGCGAGAGCAGATACGATCCAATTCCTGAGACCGACTTGCCCTAAATTGACGAGGAGCCCCGACTTCTCTATCTTTGATCACGGCAAAGATGTGTGAATCGTCGACCACAAACCTGGACATATAGTTGAGGGGTTCGTCCCCGACTCATTCCCCGACCGGCCTGTTCGGAGGCTCCACAACAGCCTCGTCTTTGCGACCCTCTTCATCGTCGGACAGGTACCACATTGTTTCCTCTTCTTCACGGGAAGCCATTTACCTGAAAAACGGAGGAACTCGGTGAATTCGATAACTAAATCAAATCCACCCTCCCACCGCAGTTCAAGTGAATGGGCATGGACGCCCAAAGTCAAGTAGAACGACACGCCCGGGGCGCCCAGAAGACCAGTCTGGGTTAACCTTAGACCTTTCGTCATGCCTGGGGAATTCATTTTTTTGTCCTCGGCGTGCTCATCAATCGTGTCCGGGGTATTCATCAAGCACCCTAGGGACATTCAACAGTTATTGCATCTCCCCGGGCCACTCATCGCAAGGGTCGGGGAAGGTCGGTCAAAATCCTAGTTTTTAAGGACTCTCCGACGTATTTGCCAGAAAAACCCATGGTCTCGCCGCCAGGCCCACCGGAGCCGCTAGAAGCTTACTAAAAATACCAATAGGGAGGAGAAAACTTACGTGATACGGCAGAGAAAAGCGGTTGCGTGAAGCAGAAAGATTGTAGATGTCGAGCAGGAAATTCAAAAGGTTGAACAGCAGCGAGAAGACAAGAGAGCGAAAAGACGGGCTGGGCGCATGTATATATACACCATAGCACGAGAAACAAAGCGTCGCTAGGCACTCAAGTACCTAGCCCGTAGCCCTTAGGGTGACACGTGGTGACCCTCAGCCTTCTTTGCGTCTCTTCAAGTTTCTCCTCCTCGTCCGCGGGCCTCCCCGTACATCATAGGCTCGACACTTCTGCACCTTAAGTCATAGCTCGTTTGACCGCGAGCAACGACTTGGGGGACTACTGTTCTGGACTGGACCGATACTCAGCCCATATTCGAGCAGGCCCAAACCCCATCAGGTTGGAATGCCCAATAAGACCTAAGCCTCCGCATCGGCGTCCAGATGTAACACCCTTCTAAACCCCACGGAAAACATATGAATAATCAGAGTAAATTCTCATGCATTTATAAAAGGGCGTCACACATCACTTTCAAAACATCACAACACCTGTCATACTCATTAACACTTTAATAAATAATCATGCTTTTCACAATTTCACTTTGCATGTAGCAGCGGATTCATTTTATAACATAATTCTCTTAACAGAATAATCAGATGCATCACATACTTCAACATTTCTTAAGCACTAAGGCCAACATCACAATATTCCAATGAATATAAAAACATAACATAGAATACATAATGTATCTCTAAAATATACACCAAATGATCCCAGTGTTACATGACCAGAGCATGACTCGACCAAATATAATTAAATTACTAAACAGCTACCCCAATAGCGACTTCGCAACTACAAGCAGCTTTACTCTTGATACCTGCACGATGCCAAATAGGACATCATTCCAGCAGAAGGGTGAGAAATATTATCATAATAACAATCCATATATATATATATATATATATATATATATATATATATATATATATATATATATATATATATATATATATATATATATATATATATATATATATATATATATATATATATATATATATATATATATATATATATATATATATATATATATATATATATATATATATATATATATATAGAGAGAGAGAGAGAGAGAGAGAGAGAGAGAGAGAGAGAGAGAGACAAATATGGATAATCACCAAGCATATTCATCATGCACACATCCATAGTTTCAATCAATCCACATAAACATACACATTATATTAATCCACCGCAATTCATATAAACATATGCAATCATGTTTATTCACAACTCTCAATTCCACAAGTTATACACAATTGCATATGTTCACACAACATTTATCTCTATGCCATGTGACTCAATACAACTCAATGCAACTCAATGCAACTCATCAATTCCTATTCAAAATTATGGGTACATCACTTATACCCCACTAGGAACAACATCATAGTCATTCTACCCTAGTGAACACCAACACTAGGAACAACATCATAGTCATTCTACCCCAGTGCGTACGACTGTATCACGTATACTCCACTAGGAACAACATCTCAGTTATTCTACCCCAGGGAGCACCCCATCAGGAATAACATCTCAGTGATTCTACCCCGGTGATTATTCCACTAGGAACGACATCTTAGTCATTCTACCCCAGTGTATACGACCATGTCACTATACCTCACCAGGAACAACATTTGTCATTCTACCCCGGTGATCATTTCACTAGGAACGACACATAGTCATTCTACCCCAGTGATTACTCCACTAGGAACGATATCTTATCATTCTACCCCAGTGAGTACGACCTTACACATACACATATTTTCAACATCATCACCACCTTTACCAAACAATGCACATATATCCACAATATATTCTCATGCATTCTTCACATACAATCGCATACAAACAATATGCATTCACAATTAATACCATCACCATATATATCAAGCAATGCACATATATTCACAATATGTTCTCATGCATTCTTCTCATACAATCGCATTCAAACAATATGCATTCACAATTAATACCATCACCACATTTATTAAGCAATGCACACATATTCACAATATGTTCTCATGCATTCTTCTCATACAATCGCATACAAACAATATGCATTCACAATATCGCGCCAACGGCAACAAACTCAATCACATTCATCACGCATTTTTAATCAATTTAAACAATGCAATATATTTGCCAAAAGACCACATTTCACAGTCAAATTCCACAATCTAGGATTCACGCCTTACGGCTACCCACAGCATAACATATAACAGCACACAAGCTACACGTTATATATCGAAAGTATACAATATGATAACACATCAAACGCACCCGTTCGCGATGGTAAAAGTTGAAAAAATGACATGTTTCGAATATTCTGCTATAATTGGATCATATACTGAAATCAAAACCATTTTTCTAGAAAGAATATCTCTTTATGTTACCAACATTTCAAACGGGAACTAAAACCGACTTACGGATCAAGAGATATGAATTTTCGAAGTTTTCCGAAAAATCAGAATTTTGCCTAAAAATGGCTACGGGATTTTGCATTTTTTCCCGAAAATCCGTCCGATTCAATTCTTTTCTTCGAAATAAACATATACTCATACTCACCTAACATATAGCAGTGAATTAGAATCATTAAACACGATTTCTACGACGTCCAATTTCCATCCAAAATCTTAACCTCCAATTGTCCAAAAATGTCAAAACTCACAAACTCAACCAAATTCGATCAAACGAAGTCCAATAATAATGGCTAAGCATTACTCGACTAAAATACGAAATTTATTTTCGATTCTAACCGCTCAAAACTCGATTCTACCGATTAAACCCATTTATGCCCTAGAATGGAAAATGGTAGAAACTCTTCAACAATCTCAATCAAACCAACAAACACATACATAATCATAAACATTGATAGAATAACAATATTTCACACCCTTACCTTGATTAAATCGGAGCTAGAAGTTGTTCTTGATCTTTCCAAGCTTTCCCCTCTTTTTTCTTCTCTTTTCTCTTCTTCCTCTTTCTTTCTCTTCTCTTTCTCTTATGTTTTCTATTCTTTCCTTTTCCTTCCACTTTTCCTTATATATCTTTCCCCTTCTATTTCTCTCCAATATATTTCTTCTCTCAAAATATTTACCAATTCATTTTCTCGTAAAATATCTCATCTCATAATTAATTAGAGAATATCTAGTAAATCCACATTATTCTACCAAATAGAATAAATAAGTTAAATCCATTAATTCATTTAAATCAAATAAACCACATAAACTAATTAATTAGTGCAATTAATCAATTATTGTAAATTGGGCTGTTACAACCTTCCCCCACTTTAGAAATTTTCATCCTCAAAAATGATACCTGATTCAAACAACTCTAGATACGACTCTCGCATCCTAATCTCCCAAATTACCTCCACCAAAGGAATTTCTTTACCTCGAAGTTGCTTCTCGTTCAGCAACCTGGACTAGCAATGCCTCAACAGTCAAATCATCTCTCACTTGTACATTATCCATCTGAATCAATGTACCTCCTCAGCTTAGACACATGAGCACATCATGCAATTCCCACAAGCGACAGTGGTAAAATAGTCTAACACGCTATTTTCCCCACGCTTCCGCTGCGCCACTCTGATACAGATCAACAAAACACAGTGGGTGCTTCCGAGACCTCAAGCTCGACCAACACCAGTTACTATCATAACTCTCAAAACACGTATTTTCTTGGATCCTTTTGATCTTTTCAGTCGTCTCTTACACAATCTCAAGTCCGAGTACAACACTCTCGCCAAACACACATCAACACAAAGGAGTCCTACACCTCCTACCACGACATCTCCTGGTGTCATTCCCATTAATCCGAAAATAAGCTCTTCGACTTTAATTCATAAAATTCAATCAATCTATTAACTTAGATTAGAATTCCGAACTCCTCACATCTCATCAAGAATACCAATAGTCGGTCTCAATATACAAAGCTCAACTCCATAAGAAGTCTTTTCACAGACCAAACTCATATCCCGAATTTGCTTATTCAGTTATAACTTCATTACCATCATCATCAGTATATACAGAGATTTCCAATTATTTCCTCTGCCTCATATCCAACTCTTTCAAATCAAACAAATACCTTAAGCTCGTAAGATCATCAATCGTCTCAATTCTCACACTAGCCAATTGAGGCCTCCAAACTCCAGCACAGACACACAACAACCAATTCTAAATCACTTGTCAGATAATTCTCTTTTATGTACTTTAAGTTGCCTTACAGCATAACTAAAACTCACTGATGTTGCACTTAACATACCTCTCAATCATATCAACAAAGCATCACAAAACACAACAATTCTGAAGCACTTAGCTTAACTCTAGAAAATTCACTGCATCCCGCCATCTAAGCTTGCAAGACATGTCTATCCCATCCAACATGATCCCAACTATAAGAGCGTCCAACCACACACTGAGCTACAACTCCACACTTGCAGCATCCTGGAGAAGCACAAGTTTCTCCCCCACTTGAATTATTCCCACTTCCTGCAGACAAAGGTTAGAAAAACAAACGCGTATCGATAGTGTTTTCACACACATGTCGCGTACAGGGGAACAACAAACATTAGACAACTTGGCCGGACGGACCGACCTGCTCTGATACCACTAATGTAACACCCTTCTAAACCCCACGGAAAACATATAAATAATCAGAGTAAATTCTCATGCATTTACAAAAGGGCGCCACACATCACTTTCAAAACATCACAACACCTGTCATACTCATTAACACTTTAATAAATAATCATGCTTTTCACAATTTCACTTTGCATGTAGCAGCGGATTCATTTTATAACATAATTCTCTTAACAGAATAATCAGATGCATCACATACTTCAACATTTCTTAGGCACTAAGGTCAACATCACAATATTCCAATGAATATAAAAACATAACATAGAATACATAATGTATCTCTAAAATATACACCAAACGATCCCAGTGTTACATGATCAGAGCATGACTCGACCCAACATAATTAAATTACTAAACAGCTACCCCAATAGCGACTTTGCAACTACAAGCAGCTCTACTCTTGATACCTGCACGATGCCAGATAGGACATCATTCCAGCAGAGGGTGAGAAATATTATCATAATAACAATGCATATATATATATATATATATATATATATATATATATATATATATATATATATATATATATATATATATATATATATATATATATATATATATATATATATATATATATATATATATATATATATATATATATATATATATATATATATATATATATATATATATATATATATATATATATATATATATATATATATATATATATATATATATATATATATATATATATATATATATATATATATATATATATATATATATATATATATATATATATATATATATATATATATATATATATATATATATATATATATATACACACACACACAAGCAATGCAATGCACCCATATTCACAATATGTTCTCATGCAATGCACCCATATTCACAATTAATACCATCACCACATTTATCAAGCAATGCACCCATATTCACAATATGTTCTCATGCATTCTTCTCATACAATCGCATACAAACAATATGCATTCACAATTAATACCATCATCACATTTATTAAGCAATGCACACATATTCACAATATGTTCTCATGCATTCTTCTCATACAATCACATACAAACAATATGCATTCACAATATCGCGCCAACGGCAACGAACTCAATCACATTCATCACGCATTTTTAATCAATTTAAACAATGCAATATATTTGCCAAAAGGCCACATTTCACAGTCGAATTCCACAATCTAGGATTCACGCCTTACGGCTACCCACAGCATAACATATAACATCACACAAGCTACACGTTATATATCGAAAGCATACAGTATGATAACACATCAAACGCACCCGTTCACGACGGTAAAAGTTGACAAAATGACACGTTTCAAATATTCTGCTATAATTGGATCATATACTGACATTAAAACCATTTTTCCTAGAAATAAAATCTCTTTATCTTTCCAACGCTTCGAACGGGGACTAAAACCGACTTACGAATCAAGAGATATGAATTTTCGAAGTTTTCCGAAAAACCAGAATTTTGCCTAAAAATGGCTACGGGATTTTGTATTTTTGCCCGAAAGTCCGACCGATTCAATTCTTTTCTTCAAAATAAACATATACTCATACTCACCTAACATATAGCAGTGAATTAGAATCATTAAACACGATTTCTACGATGTCCGATTTCCATCCAAAATCTTAACCTCCAATTGTCCAAAAATGTCAAAACTCACAAACTCAACCAAATTCATCAAACGAAGTCCAATAATAACGGCTAAGCATTACCCGACTAAACTACGAAATTTATTTTCGATTCTAACCGTTCAAAACTCGATTCTACCGATTAAACCTATTTATGCCCTAGAATGGAAAATGGTAGAAACTCTCCAACAATCTCAATCAAACCAACAAACACATACATAATCATAAATATTGATAGAATAACAATATTTCACACCCTTACCTTGATTAAATCGGAGCTAGAAGTTGTTCTTGAGCTTTCCAAGCTTTCCCCTCTTTTTCCTTCTCTTTTCTCTTCTTCCTCTTTCTTTCTCTTCTCTTTCTCTTATGTTTTCTATTCTTTCCTTTTCCTTCCACTTTTCCTTGTATATCTTTCCCTTCTATTTCTCTCCAATATATTTCTTCTCTCAAAATATTTACCAATTCACTTTCTCATAAAATATCCCATCTCATAATTAATTAGAGAATATCTAGTAAACCCATATTATTCTACCAAATAGAATAAATCAGTTAAATCCAATAATTCATTGAAATCAAATAAACCACATAAACCAATTAATTAGTACAATTAATCAATTATTGAAAATTGGGCTGTTACACTAGAGACCTTTCCCCTGTCGGACATAACATCTTCTCCCGTCGGGCACGGACCCATGGCAGTCGAGTAGGCTCCCCACATCTGCCTGACGCGCTCTCTCTTCTGCCCCGCTGTCTGGCAGAACCCATCCAGCTCGGAGAGCTTCTCTGACCTCCCACACGTTCCCAACATGTCCCCTACGTGGAGACACGTCATCAGGTAACTACTTGTGCCCTGATTATTCGGTCCTCCACCTCCTGAATAGCACGGAGCAGTTACACTAGGGCGGAGACCACATGTTGGTCTTCATAACGCCACATCAGCCCTAACAGTTACTAGCATTGGGTCAGGCAACCCAGCCCAACGCGTAGTAACCGTTGGGCCTGCACTGAGGGCACACTATAAATACCTTATTTCACTAGAGGGTCAGGTAATCTCATTCTTACTTCTCTCTCTGTACTTGTTATCACTCTGCCCGACTCTTACTTTGGTTTTAGAGTGTGTTTCAAGTACACCCCTCTCCATTCTCCCAGCAGTCAGACAGCTCAGACGCGTGGCTAGCTAGTGACTCCTTCTGATCAGGTACGATCAAAAATATATATAATATGTTTCCAAAATTAATTTTATAAATACTTTTTTTATAAAATATATTTAATATACAATAAGCTTTTTAAACATTTAATATATATTCTATTTTTTAAAACAATATTTAATATATAATACTATTTTTAGTAATATGTTTAATATATAATCTATTTTTTAAACAATATTTTTTATAAATATATTAATAAAATCTGTTTTTAAAACATTATTTAATATATAATGTGATTTTTAAAATCTGTTTTATAAATAATTTAATAAATCTGTTTTATAATCTGTTTTTATAAATATTTTAATAAATCTATTTTATAAATCTATTTTATAAATCTGTTTTATAAATATATTTAATATATAATCTATTTAAAACCTTATTTAATATATAATCTATTTTTTAAATAATATTTAATATATAATCTTTTTTTAATAATATAAATTAAATAATATAAACAATATAAACAACATATACATCAAATTATATACTAAATAATATAAACAAACAATATTTAATTATTTTTTTCCATATTTTTTCTAAAAAATATTTAAAAAATATTATAATATAAATCTAAAAAATAAAAATAATATTGTCAAAAATATATTACTAAAAATATATACATAAATTTTGAAACAAACAATTATATATATTTTGTTTTACCAGCATCAGACCAAAATCAACATATATTAATATCAATTACACCTAAAATTTTGAGAAAAAAATGTGTACCTTTTGATGCTCCCTTAAATTTGAAGCTCCTCTTAGATGAAATTTGAGACTTTTATATAATCAATTGTATACATGCAACACAATAAATAAATAAAATAATTAATTGATAAATTTAATAAATAAAACTAATTACAAAATACACGCAACAAATAAATTATAATATAAAAACGTATTTACCTAATATTTGTAGAATATTTAAAAGAAAAAGTTAGAACTTTGATGAAGATGTTATAATGAAAGATGAAAGAAGAAGGGTGGAAGAAACATGAGACACATCAAGAAAAAATTAAGAGAGATCAGTGTATGGAATGAGACAGGTATGGCATTTTAATAGTGCAATTTGCAAGGGGGAACCCCACGCGTATGCTAACGGTCATATTTTGCGAGGGGTCATCCCTAGCTAAATATTAACGTGTTAGATGCATAACTGCATGTGGGGCACGTGTATGCAATTGGCGATGGGCTACCCGACACAATGAATGAGGATAACATTTGCGAGGGGCTGCCCCTAGCCAGTAATAACGTGTTGCAGTCCACTTTCTGTCACGTAGCAGACTCTTTACGCAGGAATACATGTTTTTTTAATTTGATTTGACTAAAGCCTTTACATTGGTGAGGGGAAGCCCCTCATAAAAGGCATTTCATAAATTTGTGAGGGGTTGTCCCCTCGTAAATTGAAATCATTGTCAACCTATTTTGGCTTTGACCCCTAGCAAATGCAAGTTTCAAAATTCAAAATATTTTCCCTATTTCTTTACGAGGTGTATCCCCTAGGAATTGTTTTACATTTTTTTGCTTTCTATTTTGTGCATTACGAGGGGTTTAACCCCAAGAAAGTAATTTTTTTGGTGATGGAATTTACCCATAGCAAATACCTCAAGCTAATTAGGGGTGTGCAAAATAACCAATAACCATAAACCAAATTCCTATCTAAATTAATCCAAATTTTAAAATCCAAACCAAATTTATATTTTAAATTTGGTGGCCCATTTATAAAATTAAAAAAAAAACGGTAACCATTTGTTCCAAACCGGTTTGAGATTTGGTAACCATTTTTCAATGAATACTTTGGAAAAATCAAGATCAACACAAATTTCAAAAACCTTAATCCTCACAATCCAAATTTTATTCATCTCTTTCTTCTTCATCATTCTTTAAATTTCAAACCTTAATCTCATTTGTATCTTAATTCTCTAAAACACAATCATGGGTTTATTGAAACTTTTTTTTGTTTATGTTTGTTTAGAACTTATACTACCTGAAACATCATATGCCTCTATTATCAATGTTGAACCATCATATGTCTTTTCTGCTTAGAACTTATACTACCTGATTTCTTTCAAGCTAGCTGATTGTGCTAAACAATAGAGCTGAATCAAATTCAAGTCATATATCAATATAAGAGCTTTTTGTACTAGGTAGTATTTGTTCTTATTTTAATAATGAATTATGGCTTATGATTAAAGAGAATACACTGCAATTTTTACATTTTATTATGTTCATATGCATTCACATTTATAATAATATAGGCCTCACTAACAAGATAAATACCGCCACATGATGCATTTTGTATAAGGTTAGCCTTTGACAGAATGCTGATTGTCTCAATAAAATAACCTCTCCACAAGTTACATGGGAAATAAATATTTCTTTGTTAATGAAATTTGTTTATATAGTAATATTTCTTTGTTAATGAAATTTGTTAAAGAAAATAAAAAAAAACTAGTTTTGAGAGAAACCAGTTTAAAACTGGTTTTAAAAAGAACTGTTTTTTTCTTTAAAAACCGGTTTGAAACCAAACCGATCCACTTGTAAACCGGTTTTAAAAAAATAAACCGATTTTATATAAATGGTTTTAAGATCCAAACCAAACCATATATGTGGTTTGGTTTGGTTTGATTTATAATCCATGCACACCCCTAAAGCTAATAACATCTTTTATTGTAGTGGGGTAAAGTTGAAACCTGGTTGTACATTTCCTCCCGTCGTTTAGTGTTGGAGATAATATTGTACTGAATATGAAAAGTATGAGAATTAACATATGTAGGACGCATTAGGCACCAGAAAGATGAAGTTAGAAAGTCGTCATAATTTGTTTTGTATTCTTGTATATAGCACAATTTTTATTATATGCATGTATTTTATCGTGTAGCTTTTTTATTGAGTCAATCATTCTAGAAAAATTAATGCAATAAAAAATGAACAGTTTTTACTCACTACATATTGGAAATTTCACAATTTCCAGAATTTTAAGGCAAATATTAAAAATTCCACAATTTTCGGAATTTTGTTGTAATTCTTGGAAATTTCACAATTTCTCGAATTTTGTTGTAATTCCTAAAAAATTTACAATTTCCGGTAAAATATGACATGTCTCCCCTGGAAATTTCAAAAGTTCCGGTATGTATATATCAAAAATTTCAAATTGACAGTACTTTTGTATTTGTTGTGATAAAAAAATGTAACTTTCAAAAATTTCTAGCAAATAATCAAAATTTCCTGTAAAACTAGACATATTTCAAAAATTTCAGTATTTTTGAATGTTGAAATTCAACCACGATATATGGTGAATTCTTTTCAATCTTGATCTCAGGATAGTTATGTAATCACAATGAACAAAAAACAAGAACACGTTTAAAAAAGATGAGTATTAGAGTTTGGCCTAACACAACCTTACAAAACCGGTTGGTAAGATGAGGGGTGTCACTCTATATAAACTATTCCAATGCTCTATCTCCAACCAATGTAGGACACACCCCCTCACGTTTAACACTCTTTTTTAGGCTTGGTATGTGGATTTTAAACGGTGAGCTGCCCAAGGTCCGATGGATAGGCTCTGATACCATATTAGAGTTTGACCTCACACAACCTTACAAAACCGGTTGGTAAGATGAGGGGTGCCATTCTATATAAACTATTTCAATACTCTATCTCCAACCAATGTGGGACTTTAGGATCTTCCTAATACACCCCCTCACGCCCAACACTCTTTTTGGGCTTGGTGCGTGGATTTAAATAGTGGGCTGCCCAAGGTCCGATCAATAGGCTCTGATACCATATTAGAGTTTGGCCTAACACAACCTTACAAAACCGGTTGGTAAGATGATGGGTGCCACTCAATATAAACTATTTCAATACTCTATCTCCAACCAATGTGGGACTTTAGGATCTTCCTAATTATGAATTACATAGTATCTCTCTGCCCACAACAGTGGAATTTTATTATCACTTTGCAACTACAATATCGTGATGATGGGTGCCACTCTATATAAACTTGATGATTACGATGATAAAGGTTCCTCCCTATTTATAAATTTAGGTTAACTTGCATCTCAAGCTAAATCTCAAACTATGAAAGCCCAAAAAAATCTAATCAAATCTTTCTAAATTATATCTGAACATTCTAAATCAAATCAAATCTTTCTAAAATAATGAATTACATATTTAACACACCACCTAATTCACTGTGTCTAAACTATCTACATTTATCATAGACCTTAACTTCTTGAACACTTCGACTAACACTCCCTTCGTCATGATGTTTGTAATCTAATTCTCAGTTCTGCAGTGTTCCAAGTTCATCTTCCCTTCTGCTACCTGCTCTCAAAGATAATGGAACCTCATTTCTATGTGCTTGCTTCGACCATGTTCTATTGAATTCTTTGCTAAGTTGATAGCTGACATGATGTCGATCTTCATTGTAATTGCTCAATGACTCTTCGTTGTGGTCTCTTCGACCAGGTTCACCATTCATGTTTCTTGATATGCACAAAGAAAGCAACTATATATTCTGCTTAACATGATGACAATGCCACTAATGTCTCCTTTCTCGAACTTCAAGCAACTGGTGCACCACCTAACATAAATACATAGTCAGCTATAGATTTTCTATCTTCAGCATCACCGCACCAACTTGAGTCAGTGTATCCCATTATCTTGCATTCTTTTCTTTCATCAGCTGCAAGAAACAAAATGTCGTAGTCGAGAGTCCCTTTCAGATACCTCAGTATCCTCTTTGTTGCTACTATGTGTGATACCTTTAGCTTCTGCATGAATCTACTTACCATACCCATATTGTATGCTAAGTCAGGCCTTGTGTGACAAAGGTACCGAAGTGACCCAATAAGTCTTATATATTAGGTTGGTTCGACATCATCTTCATTTGAATCTTTTGACAGTTGCAATCTGGTCTCAGCTGGAGTCAAAGTTGGGTTCGAATTTTTCATCTCAAATCTCTTGAGTATTTTGCCTGCATATCTTCTTTGGTGCATCATCAAACCTCTACCACTCTTGTAGAATTTGATGCTAAGGAAATATGAGAGATTTCCCAAATCTGAAATTTCAAACTCCTTACTTAGGTTATGTTTGAAGTCTTCGATCTCCTTCTTGCAGCTTCTTGTTATCAATAGGTTATCGACATAGAGGCATAGTATAAGCAATTCACTACTGCTTCTTCTTACATACACTCCATGCTCAGTCTTACACTTCATAAATTCCTTCACCCTTAAGAAGCTGTCGATTTTCTTATTCCAAGCTCCTAGAGCTTGCTTAAGTCCATTCAGGGCCTTGTGCAGCCTGTACACCTTTCTTTTTTCGCCTCATTTCACATACCCAATTGGTTGTGCGATATAAACTTCTTCTTCTAAGGGGCCATTAAGGAATGCACACTTCACGTCCTTCTGACATGTGTGTCAATTGTTCATATTATCTAGACCAACAACCAACCTGATTGTTTCGATCCTAGTAACAGGTGTAAACACTTCCTCAAAGTCGATTCCTTCCTTTTGAAGAAACCCTTTTGCCACAAGTCTCGCCTTGTGTCGAGTTACTCCTCCTTTAGGATTCACCTTTACCTTGTAAACCCACTTCACATCAATTGCATACTTGCGTTGAGGCAATTCGACAAGTGACTAGGTGTTGTTGACTTTGATGGAGTTTAACTCCTCATACATTGCTTTCACCCACTTTGAATCTTTCAATACCTCAGCTGCATTAACTGGTTCGACATCTGCGTAGAAAGCACAATATACTATCTTACCCTCTTAACAGACCACGTTATCTGATGTAATCACACATTCTTGTAACCTTTCAGGAATGTGCCTTGTTTGTCGAGATCTACTTGGGCCTGCTTCATCTCTCACTTGTTCCTGTCAAACTTCTCTCCCGACTTCAGTGACTGGTTCTTCTTAAGAGATTATCACTGAATCCTTCTTGACATTCTCAGTTCAATCTCATTCTTTAAGCTCACTTATGATCACTTCCCTGCTGATCACTACCTGCTTATTCACTAGGTCGAACAACTTGTAACCTCCAGCCGAATGATATCCTATTAAGATCATCTGATTTGACTTGTCATCAAGCTTCATTCTCAACTGATCTGGCATATGTCTATGTGCTATAGATCCAAACACCTTCAAGTGACTGAGGCTAGGCTTGACACCATACCAATATTCTTCTAGTGTGATTCCTTCAAGCTTCTTCGTCAGACATCTATTTAATATGTATCTTATTGTCGAAACCGTTTCTCCCCATAATTCTTTGGGTAGATGCTTTCCATTCAACATACTTCTCACCATGTTCATGATACTTCTGTTCTTTCTTTCTACAATTCCATTTTGTTATTGAGTGTAGGGTGGCACCACCTCATGCCCAATCCCTTATTTTTCACATAATGCATCGACTTCTTTCGACACATACTCTCCACCACCACCAGTCATTTGAGTTTTCAGCTTTTGACCATTCTGCCTTTCGACCATAGATTAGAATTTTGAAAATATCTCGATCACATCATTTTTATTCTTGATGAAGTAAGTCAACAACTTTCGACTGTAATCATCTATGAACGTGGCAAAGTATCCGTTGCCTGTAATCAAATCCACCTGAATTGAACCACATACATTAGAGTATATGACTTTCAAAATTTTCCTTCGACTTCCTTCCTGCATCCTTGCTAAAGCTATTTTTATGTTGTTTCTGCATCCTTGCTAAAGCTATTTTTATGTTGTTTCGACTTAACACACTCTTCACAGGCTTCACTTGGAATGTCGATTTTAGGTAATCCTGAAGCCATATATTTCTTCTCTTTAGCTTTTTGATGTCATTGAAGTTGAGATGGCCTAGTCAAAAATTTCATAATTGTTTATCTCTACTGGCTGTAGTTGTTAAGCACTTGTGCTCCATCACATTGAGTTCAATCCTGAAGGTCCTATTCTGAGACATTGGAACCTTCAAGATCAACCTATCACCTGCATCGAGAAATCTCATCATCTTGTCTTTGATAATACCTTGTAATTCTTTTGATAAGATGTCATATACTTAACATAACCAACACCTTCAGCTGCTAGAGTGTTGTCATTTTCAAACTTCACCGTGTTCTTCAACGAGCGCTTCATGTTTACCAACCAATATTTCCTTCTAGTCATGTGTGATAAGCATCCTGAGTCCAAGTACCACTGGTCCTAAAATCTCTCTTCGTCTCTTGTTGTGACCATCAACAACATCTCTTCTTCTTCATGTTTCGCCAGCTTTGCATCAGTTTTTTGATTCTTCTTATTTTCTGGACAATCACCAAAATAGTGACCATAGTTCAGACACTTGAAACAATGAACATGAATTTTGTCAGGCTTTCGACCATCACCTCTTCCTCTACCTGCAGCACTACCTCTTTGGTTGCCTTGTGTCGCTACTGCAAAAATCGGCGCCGGCTGAACAGAAGAGTCGCCACCGTGCGTTATTTATCCCAAAGGAGGGAAAGGAAACGCTCGAAGTAAACCTAACGCAAAGACGGAAAGGAATGGTCGTCGCAACCAAATCCTGGATTCGGGAGTCGGTTACACAAGGGGAAGGTATTAGCACCCCTCACGTCCGTCGTACTCGACGGGATCCACGCTTGTTTTCTAGTACGGATTGTTATTCTATCTACTCTACAGGTCTGGGGTTAAAAGAAAATAAAATGACTCGGCAAAGTATCGCACTTTATGCCTACGTATTCCCGTCTGGAACGAGAAATCAGAGTCAACGTAGTTCGCCTACCTACGGGAAAGGAGGGGAAGGTTGCTCGCTAGGATACAGCATCCTATGCCTACGTACTTTCATACAGCATGAAAGATCAGAGCAAACGTAGTTCGGGCTACAGAAGACACAGATTTGTCTGTTTATCTTTTATCCTTCTGAAAAAGGGTTTCTTCTGATTACGGGTCCAAGCGGACAAAAATGACGTTTTTGATTGGTTTTCAGTCTTTTATGCAAGAACTGTTTTTTATGATGTTTGCAATCTCTGACGCACTAGAGACTATGACTTGAGAGTGACTACGTCGCGTGTCACCCAAAGGGTACCACACCTAGCAGCCAGACTACTGGAAAGGACCTCTCCAGCAACCCTTTCTCAAATAGCTTAAGGCTCGTAGCATACGACATCGATTAACCTTATTACTGTGTTTTGAATGATTTTGAGATAGACGAGAAAGAACTCTAAAAACCTATGGTTTGAAATGGGAATCAAAACTATCCTAATGTTGTCATGCATGGATTAACACCTAATTTCTGTCATATTTCTCTCTTGCACAGAGAAAAACAGAGATCCTAGGGGATAAACGGAAAAGAAACAACACATATACAATAAACAGTAAAATGCATGAGATGCAGCAATACAAGCGAGGCAAGGGAGTCCCACTTAACCTCGAACCTGGGAAAACAATTGGCAAATTGAAACAGCTTCACTTCAAACCTAAGGGGCAAGTTGAACAAGCCAACAAACAATACAGAAAAAGAAATAAAATCCAACACCAGCTCTGACAGCAACATCAGCTCCTACAGTAAGCAGTTCAAACAACACCAGCTCTGACAGTTACAGTTGATTAATAGCAAACAGTTAACAGTAACAACTTCAAGCAAGACCCCATCTTCATTCTTCAATGATCCCCAAGCTTTAGATAAGCTCCTGTCTTCAAAAGTAACCCCATCTCTAGCAAGCAGGAACCCCAACAAATAGACAGCTTCAAACAACAGCAAAACCCTAATTTCAACAGATATCCAGCTTTGACAGGCACAAGCTTCATCTTCATCAATATTCAATGCACTTCTTATCCTCAAAAAGCTTCCAATCGCCAATGCAAACACTCCAGAAGAGAATCACTTAACAGATTAAGTTGACATGCTAAACAGCTTATTGACAACCAAAGGAAGCCTATAAGTGTTTAACATTATAAGGGAAAGGATCCCTCAAAGTTCTACCTCCAGAATAAGCCACTTATCCCTCCAAAGGAGGGATGTGAATATATTAGAAGGACTTTATGTCATAGGGAGGAATAGAAGCACAAGATGCTTTCTATGTTTGCAAGAAGAAATCATTCTAATCTAAAGCTTTCCCTATTTCTCCTATCTCCTAAGTCTTCACAAACCATCTTCCAGGAGAGGAATCTTCATGCATCAAGCTATATCCCTTGTCTTCAATCATCATCCAAGGTCTTCATTAGCTCCAACAAGCAAAGCCCAAGCCCAACACCCAGTTGAAATGCCCAAAACCCAACAAACAAAACAATATCCCAAGGGGGAAACACACCGGTAACAACCAATTTGCAAAAATCAAGTAAAAAAGTAAAACTCACTATAAAATACTAGATTAGTTTCTAAGGGAACCTAACTATGTACCCTATACCCCATATAAACCCCAAGGCCTAAATCAATTTTAAAACCCCAAAACTATGCCCTAAACTGCACCTAATTGTTGTGAAACCCTAATTCTGATACCTCTCCTATCTATCTCTCAAATTAACCTAATTTTTAGTCACAAAAATATGAAAAAAATTCCTAAGGGTACATGCTTCCCTAATCTAATCAACCTCAGAAGAATCAATCAAAAATCATGTACGAATATCTCATACTAAATTCCGAAAAATTAAGTACTAAACAAATGCAAAATAAAAGCAATAATATTGTAAAATATACCAAAAAAAACTAAAATGCAAGAAATTAATATTTTTATTATTTCACAATTTTCTAGAGGTCCTAAGGAAACTAGGGAAAAAAATCCCATCCTAAAATGATCATTTTTCAATTTATTGTGAATTATTTATTGACCTATATGCAAACATGAAATAAAATGAACATCAATTAAAAAAGAGAAATAGGCGTGGTGAATAGCAATATCATGCAGTTCAAAATAGAATTGGGCTCAGGAGGGGGGGTGCAATTATCAAGCGCTGCTAGGCCCATTGCCACTCAGAAAATCATTGAAAAAAACCCAAGGAAAATAGAAAAAAAAACTGGTGGCGAATAGCAAGAATTTCACCTTGTATTTCTCATTGGGCCCAAAGGAGGGGTGTGGTTAGCAAAACTGGCCTGTGGCCCAAAACACAATTCACTCTGAGAGGGGTGCCATGGGGAAACGGGGAGGAGGATCAGCAACAAATACCATGGGCCTAAGGCCCGAATCCATTACCACTCAACTTCAGCCACAAAAACCCTAATTCACTACACTCTTCTCTACTGTTCATCCCTAACGCCGTTTCACCCTAACCAAACTCTCTCTCTGATTCTCTCAAACCACGAACGTCCACCCAGATTCAACACCAACTACATCGTTCAATCTACCCGTTCCACTCATTCCTCGCTAACACTCAATTAACATAAATCCTCAACTAACAACAAGAAAATTACGATAAAGGATGGATTCAGAGTAGGAACCTGGATGAAGACGATGAAGCTTCTGGAGATTTGAGATGAAGCTCGAAGATCCACGCGGCGGTGAAGCTCTTCGTGAAGAACGGGTGAAGATCTTGAATCTGATGGTGAACGAAGACGATTCCGAAACTCTTGAGGGCTCAGAGATCTGGTGAAGCTCAGAAACATGACGAAGGTTTGGCGAATGAATGAAGATCTTGAGAGCTGGTTGAAGATCCTTGTTGAAGGTTCTTGAAATCTTGAAACCGGCGAAATCTAGAGACGAAGATGATGAACGTTCTTGCTCGTTTGAAGGTTTCTGGAAAAAACTGCAGATGAACAAAAATATTGATGAACGATGACGATGGAAGATTGATACTGAGATGAAGAATCGTGATGAATATGGAGGATCTGGAGAGAATCGGTGAACTGGTGATGAAGATTCCGGCGAGGAGGAGTTTTCCGGCGAAGATTGATGGAGGCTGATCGTTGAGGATGATGAAGTTTGGAAGGTGATTGGATGAATTCTGGGAATTTTGCAGTTTCCGGTGAGCGGTTAGGCGTTCCGGCGACGATTAGGCGGTCTCCGGCGGCGGCTGCATGGCCGGCGGTGAGGGTCGGTTTGTGGATTACAGCTGGCTTGAGGGAGGAGGAGAGAAGGACGTGTGGCAATGGGGAGAGGTCAGAGAGGGACACGTGGGAGAGAGAGGGAGAGAGGTGGCAGAGAGTTGTGAGGTGGCGTGTCAGAAAGTTGTGAGGTGGAAGAGAGAGGGAGACACGCGTGGGACCCCTTATATAGTGACACATGGCAGAACGTGGACTTTGACTGGGCCTTGATTACTGGATAATGGCCCACTATGCAGACTCTGATTAGCACTGATTAATGGCATTAAGATGGAATTAAAGGATTAAAACGTGATTACAACAAAAACTCAAATTAACCTAAGGATTAAATGCTAATTAAAACGAAAAAATCAAATTAACCTACTCTAATAAATTCTGAAGAAAATCTATTAAAACTAAACTCGATTAACACCTAATTAATATCCTATTTAAAACCTACTTAAAATCTAGCAAATCAATTAAGACTATTAAAACTATATTAATATGAACCTAATATCTATTTAAACTATTTAGTAAAACCTAAAAATAAAATCTATCTAAATTCTATTAATCTATTAATATCTATTAAAACTATTTAAAATTCTATTTAAAAAATACTAAACACCTATTAAAATTCTATATCAAAATTCTTTATCACTATTTATTAAAACTAAAATCTAACATTATTATACTCCCCTTTTTTAAAACCATATCAAAAACTATTTAAAAAATCTAAAAAGACTATTTAAAATCTATATTAAAAAACTATCCTATTTAATAATAAAAGAACTAATATCTAATATGCTAAAAATCTATTAAGACTATTTAAAAAAAAGAGAATATCTATTTAAAAAATCTAGAAAAATCTATCTAATTCTATTAAAAAATATTAACCTATTTAATATCTAAAAAAACAAGTAAATCTATTAAAAAATCTATTAAACTGTATTAAAGATCTAGAAAAAAATAAAAATAGAAAATTCTAAAAAAACCCAGGAAGCCTATTAAATCGATTAGAGAACAATTGCGCAACCATAGCGAAAACCGGGCACCGAGATGGCCTGAAAGCCCAGGGAACGAGCACCAATTCTCAAAATACACTTATTCGAACTGGCCTGAACTGCCTGAAACGCCAGGGGCTGTAATCCCGATAAAATCAATCTGACTGAGAAAATGCAATGCATGCAGTATACGAATGCGAATGCAAAATGCATCGAAACCTAAACCAGATATGGGAACCGGTTGGTCAAATTTTGGGGTGCAACAGCTGCCCCTATTCAAACGGCTTGGACCCGACTGGGTGAAGAGCGAACGACCTTCAAACATTCGAGGTACGAGACGGTTGAATACCAAAGAAACCCTGAAATTTGCCAACCGTGGAGATGAACTGCAAGGCTGCTTGAGAAGCAACGTCCGATGACTGAATCTGATTGTTACTGCAACAACTGGTCAATCATCTGACATCAAATTTGATTTCAACCTCAACCACCTGTGTGACGCCACAGGTATTGAATTATCTTCGCAAACATCTCTGTCCACCGTTGGGCTAACCTCATCAACACCAGAAGAGAAATCAATTCGTCAACACGAGTAGGGATTCTGTCGTCACAGGAGTAACCTTGTCCACATCCGGACCCAAATTCCGTCAAATCACGAATAAATGCAAATCTGTCCACGTCAGGACTCACCTTTCGTCCACCCGAAGGAAGACATCTGTTGGGGATAAATGGTCCCGGAAGAGTAATCAATCTTGTTCACGTCAGGGCTTCACATTACAGAAACCCCCGACGCTTTCGCTGGAGAAACACTTTTATTTAATCACAGGGAACTCATCTGTTTACTTCATACGGGAAAAGTCATCGGCCTGATTACAGGAAAATTCATCCGCCTGCTCCATGCGGGAAAATCATCTGAATACCGTTTCTCCGCCTATCTCTGCAGTAGCGAACTCCGTTGGTCCCAACCCAAAAACGGCTTTTAGGAGGACTCTACTGGGGATAGTAACACGAGGAAATCACGGCGACTTCCTTGGGGAAAATGCTCTTGTCAAATATCGGAACACACTTCACATACTTTGACTATCACGGGAGAATTATCTATCTGGGTACCGAAAAATTCATCTGCCTGCTTCATACGGGAAAAGTCATCTCTCTGATTCATATAGGAAAATTCATCCGCATGATTCTTACGGGAAACATAACACATCTTCCTGATACTTACAGGAAAGTTCTTCCGCATGATTCTTAAGGGAAAAGGTAACACATCTGCCTGATACATACAGGAAAGTTCTTACGGGAAACATAACACATCTGCCTGATACTTACAGGATAGTTCTTCCGCCTGATTCTTACGGGAAAAGGTAACACATCTGCCTGGTACTTACAGGAAAGTTCTTCCGCCTGATTCTTACGGGAAAATATAACACATCTGCCTGATACATACAGGAAAGTTCTTCCGCCTAATTCTTACGGGAAACGGTAACACATATTCCTGATACATACAGGAAAGTTCTTCCGCATGATTCTTATTGGAAAATATAACCTTGGATATAGCTTCCTAGCCCGTTCGCGGTAGTAGCTAACTCCACTGGGGATATTCTGAAAATAACTGCCCGACACCCGTTTCGACAACGAGTGATCTCTTCTGAAATTTTGATTCATGAAACCCTGAAATGTTGTTGTAACAGCAAACCTGAAGAAAAACACTCCGCTGATCGGATACGAGAAACGTCAAACAGTAACTCTGTGGGGAATGATAACAAGAACTGTATCATCACATGTCTCACAGCGAGACTTCGAATATCTGGAAATTGACCTGAGATAGAACCTCATACTCCTGCTAAGAAACACACCTGAAAGCAAAAGGTTAACCAACCTGATTTATGTTTCATAATGCGTATGTTTGGCAATGGCGCAATGCTCCATACGGCATGGAAATGCTACGTGTTTGTGCATAGATGCAAACATGAGAATGTATGCAAATGCAAATGCAGGTTCAGGCTGCTGGGGAAGCTCTGACAAGCTTGCTTCAACACAGCTGTTGAGGATAAATACCACCCTGTTGGGGATGAACGGATATCACGAACTATTCTGGCAAAATAAATGCCGAAAATACAACCAACTCTGTCGGGGAGAGATTACACATCAATTCCCACTGGAGGAAAGAATAACACCTGCTGGGAAAATTAATTCAACTGGGGGAGAATCAACCCTTCTGGGGGACAACTGTCTGGGTACAGTTTACGAACTTGGAACTACCACTCAGCTGGGGATAATCATCCTGACGAAGGCATGACGACCTGCGGGGAGAAAGAAAACCATCCTCGGTGGGGGTAACCCTTCTGAACTTGCTATCTTGGTTACGTGCCTCGGAAATCCTCCCCGCTGGGGATTGAATGCGCACATCTTCGACTCTCTGGGGAGTATAACCTCTGCATGGGACACTGATCTTGTCTTGCTGGGGATGTCCTGTGGACAACTTCCATGAGGCTACTCTTCTGAGGAGAATAATCCTTCCTCCGGTAAGGGATAACATCGTCTCAACCTCTGGGGGGTAAGGTGCGACCTACGTGGGGATTTGCGTCAAACAAAGTCAAGTCTTTCACCACGAGCCTCCGGCTGGGGCCACCATTTTCTGATTGTCCGCTTCAAGGGCGAGGACCCTGCAAAACACAAATGAGACAACACAAATCTATACAACCAAATCTATTCGGGTTAGTGCCCGTGACATTACTTCAGTCAATTCGAAGTTTTAGCAATTATTGGCAAGGGCCAGCAAAGTTATGCACATGCAAGTTCATCGTAACATTGGCGTATTCCACATACAAAACAGTAAAGCACAAACATTAAGTACTGAATAACAAGCTTTATTAATAACAGGCCTCTGAATAGGCAGAATTTTGTACACCGGATGCAACTCCTGAAAAGAGGAAGTTACGCACACACACACATATATACGCCCAGAAAGCATAAAATACAAAACAATATTTGTATACATATCGGCAACGTGGTGCAGACAAACGTCACGAGCTGATCCTCCTATGACTCGCCTGACTCTGGCGCTTTCCCGGTATTCAATTTTCGGAAGAGATTGTGTCGGATAAACGAACCCTCAGGTACTCCCAAACCACTAAGCAATGTAGTATCAAATCCGGACCACAGTCATTTGCTTTTTCAATCCCTAACTTTTGCGTGAATCGCCCTTTGCGGGTTTTCAATTCACCGGGATACCCTTTTTTGCCGAAGTCGCCCAATGCATGTTTTCGACTTCGCGGGTGTACATCTTTTCAATTTTATCCCTAACTTTTGCCCGAACCTTTTATTCATTTTTTACGGTTCGCCAGGATGCCCCATTTTTTCCTGGACTCTCTTTTTACTGTCCAGCGGGTCACTTTCAAGCAAAGTATTTTTTAACCGCGTCCGAATTCACAGGCGACGTAAAGTCTTCACCATCCATGGTAGATAGTAGCAAGGCTCCTCCAGAGAAGACTTTTCTGACAACGTAGGGTCCTTCGTAGTTAGGGGTCCACTTGCCCGTGTGATCTGTTTGCGGCGGGAGAATCCTCTTCAGCACAAGGTCGCCCGTCTGAAAGCTTCGAGGGTGTATCTTCTTATCATATGCTTTCTTCATCCGGCTCTGATACAACCAACCGTATGCTAGAGAAGCTAGCCTCTTCTCATCCATTAAACTGAGCTGATTCAGTCTATCTTTAACCCATTCTGCCTCGTCAAGTTGGACATCTCGTAAAACCCTCAAGGAAGGAATCTCAACCTCCAACGGTAACACTGCCTCCATTCCGTATACCAATGAAAAAGGGGTCGCCCCGGTTGATGTGCGTACCGTCGTACGATAACCGTGAAAAGCGAAAGGTAGCATCTCGTGCCAGTCCTTGTACGTTACAACCATCTTCTGAACAATCTTCTTTATGTTCTTATTGGCCGCTTCGACAGCGCCATTCATCTTGGGTCGATAAGGAGAAGAGTTGTGATGTTCAATCTTGAAATTCTGGCACAACTCTTTCATCATCTTGTTATTCATATTCGAACCGTTGTCGGTGATAATCCGCTCAGGGATTCCATATCTGCAAATAATATCTCGTTTGATGAATCTGGCGACCACTTGCTTGGTGACATTGGCATATGATGCTGCTTCCACCCATTTGGTGAAGTAATCAATTGCCACCAAGATGAACCGGTGTCCGTTTGATGTCGTAGGCTCGATCTTTCCAATCATATCAATTCCCCACATCGAGAACGGCCACAGTGATGATATCACATTCAGAGGACTTGGGGTACATGGACCTTGTCCGCATAAATTTGGCATTTATGACACCTCTTTGCAAACTTGAAACAGTCTATTTCCATAGTTAGCCAGTAGTAACCTGCCCGCAGCAGTTTTCTCGTCATAGCATGCCCACCAGCATGTGTACCAAAGGTACCCTCATGTATCTCTTCCATGAGCAACTTCGCCTCTTTCTCATCTACACAGCGTAGCAACACCAAGTCGTGATTTCTTTTGTATAGGACACCGTCAGGATTCAAATAGAAATTGTCAGCCAATCTCCTGAGAGTCTTCTGATCTCGACTGGATGCCCCAGCCGGATACTCCTTGTTCTTCAGGAAATTCTGGATGTCAAAGTACCAGGGTTGACCATCGGGAGCCTCGTCAATGGCAAATATGAATGCAGGCCTATCAAGCCGAGAGATAACAATCCGGGGAGCCTCGTTCCAGAAATTAACCTTATACATTGAAGATAATGTTGCGAGAGCGTCCGCCATCTGATTTTCTGCTCGCGGCACATGATGCAACTCCACGTTGTCAAAGAAAGGCAACAATTTCCTTGCATAATTCATATATGGTATCAAATTGGGCTGACGTGTCTCCCATTCTCCTTTAATTTGGTTCACCACTAGAGCTGAATCTCCGTATACATCCAGATGTTTGATTCGCAAATCAATAGCTTCTTCCAGACCCATGATGCAAGCCTCATATTCAGCCTCATTATTGGTAACAGGAAAGGTCAATCGGGCAGTAAAAGGGATGTGCGACCCCTGAGGAGTAGTAATAATTGCACCTATTCCGCTACCATAGGAATTTACAGCTCCGTCAAATATCAACTGCCATTTGGAACCCAACTCTGGTCCTTCGTCCGGCGACGGTTCTTCACAATCCTTCATCTTCAGGTACATGATATCCTCGTCAGGAAAATCAAACCTCATCGATAGGTAGTCCTCAACAGGCTGCTCCGCAAGGTACTCAGACAGAACGCTACCTTTAATAGCCTTTTGCGAGACATACTGGATATCATATTCGGTTAACACCATCTGCCATCGGGCAATTCTTCCGGAAAGTGCTTGCTTCTCAAACACGTATTTGATTGGATCCATCTTTGAAATTAGCAGGGTTGTATGATTTAGCATGTATTGCCTCAAACGTTTGGCGGCCCAGGCTAGCGCGCAACACGTCTTCTCGAGCATCGAGTATCGAGACTCACAGTCTGTAAACTTCTTACTCAAATAGTAGATCGCATGCTCTTTTCGTCCGGTCTCGTCATGTTGACCGAGAACACAACCCATACTTTCCTCAAGAACTGTCAAATACATAATCAAGGGTCTCCCGGCCACTGGGGGTATCAAAACAGGAGGTTCCTGCAAGTATTCTTTTATCTTGTCGAACGCCTTTTGACAATTTTCATTCCAGGTCACAACCTGGTCCTTTTTCAACAATTTGAATAACGGCTCGCATGTCGCAGTTAAGTGAGATATGAACCGGGCGATATAGTTCAACCTCCCTAAAAATCCACACACTTCTTTTTCTGTTTTAGGCGTCGGCATTTCTTGTATTGCTTTTATTTTCGCAGGATCAACCTCTATTCCTTTTTTGCTCACGATAAACCCCAACAGTTTACCCGATCTCACCCCGAAGGTGCACTTGTTAGGGTTCAGTCTCAACCTGAACTTCCTAAGCCTCTTGAACAGTTTCAGCAGATTCACCAAATGCTCCTCCTCCGTCTGGGATTTGGCAATCATATCATCAACGTAAACCTCGATCTCTTTATGCATCATATCATGAAAGAGAGTCGTCATAACGCGTTGATACGTTGCCCCAGCATTCTTCAATCCGAAGGGCATCACTTTATAGCAAAATGTTCCCCAGGGAGTGATGAAGGTAGTCTTCTCCATGTCTTCCGGTGCCATTTTGATCTGATTATAGCCTGAGAAGCCATCCATGAAGGAGAATACAGAGAACTGAGCAGTGTTATCGAACAACACATCGATGTGAGGAAGTGGAAAGTCATCTTTCGGGCTCGCCCTATTCAAATCACGGTAGTCTACACACATTCGCACTTTACCGTCTTTCTTTGGCACTGGCACAATATTAGCGACCCGTGAGGGATATTTGGTAACAGCTAGGAAACCAGCATCCCACTGTTTTTGAACTTCCTCCTTGATCTTCACAGCCATGTCCGGTCTGGTTCTTCTTAGCTTTTGTTTAATAGGCGGACATTCCTCTCGCAGTGGCAGACGGTGAACAACCATATCCGTATCCAACCCAGGCATATCCTCGTACGACCAAGCAAATATATCACTGTAATCTTTGAGCATCTCAACCAACCTTTGCTTAATGTCTCTCTGCAGCGCAGCCCCTATGCGGATGTTTCTCACAACCTCTTCCGACCCCAAATTGATAATCTCAATGACTTCCTCATGAGGAAGAATGATTCTTTCTTCTTGTTTCAGTAACCATGTCAACTCCTCTGGTACGTCGCCATCTTCAACAATCTCTTCCTCAGCCTGAAATACCGGGTGCTCGAAGTCGAAGTGAGTCATAGGCGGTTAATAGATGTCATCTGAAATAGTAATCCTGCAAAGGAAATGGTTAAATGCTTCAAAACGCATACAAAGCAAATAACCACGTTGCCATTTTATTGCAAAAGATAAAAATAGGAAAAACAGGGATCACAATATTTGTATGCGAAAAACGCCTTTATTTCATGATTAAACAATGTAATGTACATAACCAAATGGCCCTAAGCAAAATCACTATGCCCCGGGTAGGATACAGGATTATTCAACAATTAAGAAAACAAATCATTACTGTTTAGTTGTCACAGGAACAGTTTCCCGGATAGACCAATTGCAGAGACTTTGTCCTGGCACGCTTGGCTTGATCCACGCGTCCATATCACAGTCGCTATCTCCTTCCTCAGAATCGGAAACAACATTGATAGTCTCAAAGCTCACTCCATTTGGTGTAATAGTTATCGGCCCTCTGTGTAACAGCCCAAAATTTCATTAAATAATTAATTGTAGTAATTAATTGATTTAGTGGGATTTTTATTAATGTTGGAATTAATTTTATTAATTGGTATGGATAGAAAATTAAGAAGGAATTGGAGAGGAAGGAAAATAAAGGAAATATATAAGTGAGGAAGAAAAGAAAAGAAAGTTAGAAACATTTGGAAAGAAAGAGGAAAGAAAGAAGAAAGAAGAGAAAGAGAGGAGAAGAAGAGGAAAAGTGGAAATCATCAAGAACCAACATCAAAGCTCCGATTAATCGAGGTAAGGGTGAGAAATGTTTCTATTTGATCATTGTATGATGTTATGTATGTTGGGTTGGGGTTTTGGTAGAGTTTTCATCACTTTCCAATTAGGGCAAAAGTTGGAATAATCGGTAGAACTGTGATTTAATCGGTTGAAACTGAGCAATAATGCCGTAGAATAGTCGGGTAACATGTGTTGATGCTGTTTGTACTGATTTGGATATGTAAGAGAGGGTTGATGATGGATTGGTGAAGGAGGAACAGAATAGGGTTCTGTTCTGCGCAGGTTCGCTGGCTCTCGCCAGGCGAGCGAAGGCGAAGCCTAGCGAATGTTGGCGAGTAATTATATTTAAGTCCCAGTGGATTTCGCTGGTGGGTTCGCCAGGCGAAGTTGAGTAGCGAAGGTTCGCCCAGCGAAGGTGCTGGCGAATGATGGCGAATGAAGTCAGTAGCTACTGACTTGGGCTCGCTGGGAAGTCTCGCCAGGCGAAGCCTAGCGAGTGTTCGCTGAGAGAGTTCGCCAGGCGAAGGCCAGGCGAAGGTTCGCTGCGAGGGTTCTCCAGGCGAATGAAGGCGAATGTGACAGCATTTTTCTTTTGCTGTGTTGCTCATGTGGTGAGTGTTTGATTGATTCACATAGGTTAATACCTCTATGATATGATATAGATATGATCTATTGTGATGATGTGTGCTGTGGGTAGCCTACGAGCGTGAATCCTAGTTGATGTGCGATGCGTATTAATTGTGATAAATAGAAATACATGTGAATACAATGATGAATGTATGTGTATTGTCTAATGAACTTGTGAATGCTTAATGGGTATACAATTATGTGATGAGTATGCATGAGAACATTGTGGATATGTGTGCATGACTTATAATTGTATAAATGGTATTGTGATGTGAATACCTTGATTGTGTGATATATGTTGTATGTACAATCATTGTGTAATTCTTGAAGTGATGAATTATGTAAATGCATGAGATTAAGATGTCGGTCTTAAGTGCATTTGTTGTGGTTGATTGTACATGCATCATTTAGTCAAGAGGCAATGTCTGTTAGTTTCGTGGAAACTAGTGGCTTGTCCCAAACCTAGAAGTGTGGGTTTGAAGGCTTAGAGGACGGGCCTTTGTGGTTATCGGTCTAGAAGTGTGGACCCGGTTTAATGTAAAAACCGAAAAAAGATAACGGGTTATCGGTCTAGAAGTGTGGACCCGGTTTAATGTAAAAACCGAAAAAAGATAACGAGAGTCGGTACCGCATTGCATGAGTTGCATTGAGTTGTTGAGTCACATTGATATATGACATATGCATGAAGTGATGCTTATGTGTGAATGATGAGAGTGTGGAAATTGTAAGTGTATACATAATGTGGGAATGCTTTATGAATATCCATGTTTGTCTATATATATATATATGTGTGGTAAATATATATGACTAAGAGAATGAAGTGTGGTGAGAAATGTGAATATGTGTTACATGATTACCTATATATATATATATATATATATATATATATATATATATATATATATATATATATATATATATATATATATATATATATATATATATATATATATATATATATATATATATATATATATATATATATATATATATATATATATATATATATATATATATATATATATATATATATATATATATATATATATATATATATATATATATATATATATATATATATATATATATATATATATATATATATATATATATATATATATATATATATATATATATATATATATATATATATATATTTTCATGCTTTGATTATTATGGTTATATTTCTCACCCTTCTGCTGTTTTATAATGCTCTACGAGGCATTGCAGATCAGGATGCTGGAGTCCTTTTGTGAAGATTAGTCTTCATTCTTTTGAGTCTGCTGCTCTGATATGTAACACCGGGTAGTTAGACTAGTATAGCCATTCTTTTGTGATACATTGCGATTTATCAGCTGATGTGGTTTTGTAATCTAACTGATATGATGTATTAATCTGGATGACTTATGTGCATTTGAATTAATATTTTGGAACTGCTTAAATGATTTGATCTTCCGCTTACTTTTGAAAATGTTACATATTTTATGGAGCAAAATGTTAAAGTGTTTTATTGGTGAAGTTGTGACATTCTTCTTTTATACCTTATTCTAAAACTTTTACTCTGATGAATTTGTATATGCTTAAATGTTTTGTATGCATTTATTTGGGGTATAGAAGGGGGTGTTACAATAGTGGTATCAGAGCAGGTCGGTCCGTCCGGCCAAGTTGTTAGAGTGTTTTTCCCTGTGTGTTATTGATATGCGTGTGATGTATTATCAATATTGGTTGTTCTTACGTGGTTCTGTTGCTGGAATTAGTAAGATGGTTGCAGGGAGGAACGACGAAGCGATTGCGGAGGCATTGACGAGATTGGCGGGGGCAATTGGGCAGAATCCTCCGGCCAATGTGAATGTGAGGAATCATGCTGATGATGGATTCCGTGCTTTGGGGAAATTCCAAAAGAATAACCCTCCGGTCTTCAAGGGAACTCATGAACCGGACAAGGCACAAATTTGGTTGAAAGTTGTGGAAAAGATTTTTCGAGTTATGAATTGCTCGGATGCACAGAAGGTGCAGTTTGGGACTCATATGCTCGAAGAAGAAGCTGAAGATTGGTGGGGTAATACTCGCCAAAGATTTGAGGAAGATGATATTGTGGTTACTTGGGATTTGTTTAGAGAAACCTTTCTGGAGAAGTATTTTCCAGAGGATGTGCGGGGGAAGAAAGAGATCGAATTTCTTGAGTTGAAGCAAGGTAATTCGACGGTTGCTGAGTATGCGGCGAAATTTGAGGAGTTGATCAAATTTTGTCCTCACTATAATACTGGTAATGCTGAGAGGTCTAAGTGCCTCAAGTTTGTGAACGGTTTGAGACCCGAGATTAGACAAGCTATTGGATATCAGGAAATCAGGCGGTTTTCTGAGTTGGTTAACAAGAGCAGAATTTATGATGAAGACAGTAGGGCTAGGTCTAGCCACTACAAGAGCCTAAGTGATAAGAAAGGAAAAGGACAATTCAGAGGAAAACCTTACGTAACTCCTGCTGATAAGGGGAAACAAAAGGTTGGTTTTGACAAGAAGCCAAGTGGGGGAGTTTCTACCCCGGTTAGGTGTTACACTTGTGGTGAAGCAGGGCATCGTGCTCCGGAGTGCAAAAGTGTTGAACCGAGGTGTTTTAAGTGTGGTAAGCCAGGCCACAAGGATCTAGAGTGTAGAAGTGGTGTGGGTGTTACTTGCTATAACTGTGGTGAGCGAGGGCACATCAGTACCAAGTGCGATAAGCCGAAGAAGAATCAAGGAAGCGGAAAAGTGTTCGCTCTATCTGGATCTGAGACTGCTAGCGACGATCGATTGATCAGAGGTACGTGTTTTATTAATGGTATACCTTTGATCGCTATAATTGATACCGGAGCTACGCATTCTTTTATTTCTTTGGATTGTGTTAGGAGGTTGAATCTTGAGTTGTCTGTGATTGGTGGCGGTATGGTTATTGATACTCCTGCTATGGGTTCGGTAACTACACCGTATGTTTGCTTGAATTGCCCGTTGAGTATTTTCGGTAGAGGTTTTGGGATTGATTTAGTGTGTCTTCATTTAGATCAACTGGATGTCATTCTTGGAATGAATTGGTTAAAATTCAATCGTGTGTATATTAACTGTTTTGACAAAACGGTTATTTTTCCCGATTCGGAAGTTGAAAGGGAATTGTTTATGACGAGTAAACAAGTGAAGGAATCGGTACAAGATGGGGCTAAGGTATTTATGCTTATGGCAACTTTGAGGACTAGTGAAAGTGAAGAGATTGATGTTGTGCCCATTGTTAGAGATTTTCCGGAAGTATTCCCTGAAGAGATAAAGGATTTACCGCCGGAGCGAGAAGTGGAGTTTTCGATAGATTTGATTCCTGGAACTAGTCCGATATCGATGGCTCCATATCGTATGTCGGCCTCGGAGTTAAAAGAGTTGAAGAGTCAACTTGAGGATTTGCTTGAAAAGAGGTTTATTCGTCCGAGCGTGTCACCGTGGGGTGCACCGGTGTTGTTGGTTAAGAAGAAAGAGGGTTCTATGAGGCTCTGTGTGGATTACAGACAGTTGAACAGGGTGACTATTAAGAATAAGTATCCACTTCCAAGGATTGATGATCTGATGGATCAGTTGGTTGGTGCAAGCGTGTTCAGCAAGATTGATTTGAGATCTGGGTATCATCAGATCCATGTGAAAGCTGAGGATATTCAGAAGACGGCCTTTCGGACGAGGTATGGACACTATGAGTATTCCGTGATGCCATTTGGTGTGACTAATGCACCAGGTGTATTTATGGAGTACATGAATAGGATTTTCCACCCGTATTTGGATAAGTTTGTGGTGGTGTTTATTGACGACATCTTGGTTTATTCGAAGAGCGAAGGAGAGCATGCCGAGCATCTGAAGATTGTGTTATCTGTGCTGAGAGAGAAGCAGTTGTTCGCGAAGCTTTCTAAGTGTGAATTTTGGTTGAAGGAAGTTAGTTTCCTTGGTCATGTGATTTCTAGTAGTGGTATTGCGGTCGATCCATCGAAGGTTGAAGCGGTGTCGCAATGGGAGACTCCGAAGTCAGTTTTTGAGATCAGAAGTTTTCTTGGTTTAGCCGGTTATTATCGGAAGTTTATTGAAGGATTCGCTAAGTTATCGTTGTCGTTGACACAGTTGACTAGGAAAGGTCAAGCCTTTGTTTGGGACGCCAAGTGTGAAGCGAGTTTTCGAGAACTTAAGCGAAGGTTAACGACAGCTCCTGTTTTGATTCTGCCAAATCCAGAGGAACCATTCGTTGTGTATTGTGATGCTTCTTTGATGGGTTTAGGAGGTGTGTTGATGCAGAATAACCAAGTTGTAGCTTATGCTTCGAGGCAACTCAAAGTGCATGAGAAGAATTATCCGACGCATGACTTAGAGTTGGCTGCCGTTGTGTTCGTGTTGAAACTCTGGAGGCACTATTTATTTGGCGCAAGATTTGAAGTGTTTAGTGACCACAAGAGTTTGAGATATCTTTTTGATCAAAAGGAATTGAATGCGAGACAAAGAAGATGGCTTGAACTTTTGAAGGATTATGATTTTGGCTTGAACTACCATCCGGGTAAAGCGAATGTAGTAGCGGATGCATTGAGTCGGAAATCATTGCATATGTCGGCGTTGATGGTGAAAGAGTTAGAATTGGTTGAGCAATTTCGGGATTTGAGTTTGGTATGTGAGAGAACTTCTTTTGGATTTAAGTTGGGTATGTTAAAGCTTACAAGTGGTATTTTGGATGAAATTCGAGAAGGACAAAAATCGGATTTGAGCTTAGTTGATCGGTTGACTTTAATCAACCAAGGCCAAGGTGGTGATTTTAGGATTGATGAGAATGGGATTATGAGATGTCGGGATCGAGTTTGTGTTCCAAATGTTGTTGAGCTGAAAGAGAGTATCCTTGAGGAAGGACATCGTAGCGGATTGAGTATTCATCCGGGTGCTACTAAGATGTATTAGGATTTGAGGAAAGTATTTTGGTGGCCTAGTATGAAGAAGGATATTGCGGAATTTGTGTATTCTTGTTTGACTTGCCAGAAGTCGAAGATTGAGCATCAGAAGCCATCGGGTTTGATGAAGCCGTTGTTTATTCCTGAGTGGAAATGGGATAGTATCTCCATGGATTTTGTATCGGGTTTGCCGAGGACGCCGAGTAATTTTGAGGCTATTTGGGTTATCGTGGACAGGTTGACTAAATCTACTCACTTTATTCCTATGCGTATGGATTATCCTTTGGAGAAGTTGGCTAAGTTGTATATTGAGAGGATTGTGTGTCTGCATGGTATTCCTTTAAATATTGTTTCGGATAGAGATCCGAGGTTTACTTCGAGATTTTGGGAGAGCTTGCAGAGTGCTTTGGGTACTAAGTTGCGTTTGAGTTCAGCGTATCATCCTCAGACTGATGGTCAGACGAAGAGGACGATTCAGTCGCTTGAAGATCTTTTGAGAGCTTGTGTATTGGAAAAAGGAGGAGCTTGGGACAGCTACTTGCCTTTGATTGAGTTTACCTACAACAACAGTTTCCATTCAAGTATTGGTATGGCACCATTTGAGGCGTTGTATGGTAGGCGGTGTAGGACACCATTGTGTTGGTTCGAGTCCGGAGAGAGTTCTGTTGTTGGGCCCGAGTTAGTTCAACAGACTACTGATAAGATCAAGATGATTCAAGAGAAGATGAGAATTACTCAGAGTCGTCAGAAGAGTTATTATGACAAGAGGAGGAAGGCACTTGAATTTCAAGAGGGAGATCATGTGTTTCTTCGAGTCACTCCGATGACAGGTGTTGGTAGGGCACTGAAGTCGCGCAAGTTGTCGCCGCGTTTCATTGGTCCTTATCAGATTTTACGAAGGATAGGAGAAGTGGCCTATCGTGTGGCTTTACCACCGTCGCTTGCTAATCTTCATGACGTATTCCATGTATCTCAGTTGAGGAAATACATTGCGGATCCGTCTCATGTAGTCCAAATAGATGATGTGCAGGTGAGAGATAACCTGACTGTTGAGGCATCACCTATGCGGATTGAGGATCGGAAATTGAAGCAGCTTCGAGGTAAAGAGATTGCTTTAGTGAAGGTCGCTTGGGGAGGACCGGCTGGTGGAAATGTTACTTGGGAGCTTGAGAGTCGGATGAAAGAGTCTTATCCAGAACTGTTTGAATCAGGTAACATTTTCGAGGACGAAAATTCCTAAAGTGGGGGAGAGTTGTAACAGCCCAAAATTTCATTAAATAATTAATTGTAGTAATTAATTGATTTAGTGGGATTTTTATTAATGTTGGAATTAATTTTATTAATTGGTATGGATAGAAAATTAAGAAGGAATTGGAGAGGAAGGAAAGTAAAGGAAATATATAAGTGAGGAAGAAAAGAAAAGAAAGTTAGAAACATTTGGAAAGAAAGAGGAAAGAAAGAAGAAAGAAGAGAAAGAGAGGAGAAGAAGAGGAAAAGTGGAAATCATCAAGAACCAACATCAAAGCTCCGATTAATCGAGGTAAGGGTGAGAAATGTTTCTATTTGATCATTGTATGATGTTATGTATGTTGGGTTGGGGTTTTGGTAGAGTTTTCATCACTTTCCAATTAGGGCAAAAGTTGGAATAATCGGTAGAACTGTGATTTAATCGGTTGAAACTGAGCAATAATACCGTAGAATAGTCGGGTAACATGTGTTGATGCTGTTTGTACTGATTTGGATGTGTAAGAGAGGGTTGATGATGGATTGGTGAAGGAGGAACAGAATAGGGTTCTGTTCTGCGCAGGTTCGCTGGCTCTCGCCAGGCGAGCGAAGGCGAAGCTTCGCCAGGCGAAGCCTAGCGAATGTTGGCGAGTAATTATATTTAAGTCCCAGTGGATTTCGCTGGTGGGTTCGCCAGGCGAAGTTGAGTAGCGAAGGTTCGCCCAGCGAAGGTGCTGGCGAATAATGGCGAATGAAGTCAGTAGCTACTGACTTGGGCTCGCTGGGAAGTCTCGCCAGGAGAAGCCTAGCGAGTGTTCGCTGAGAGAGTTCGCCAGGCGAAGGCCAGGCGAAGGTTCGCTGCGAGGGTTCGCCAGGCGAATGAAGGCGAATGTGACAGCATTTTTCTTTTGCTGTGTTGCTCATGTGGTGAGTGTTTGATTGATTCACATAGGTTAATACCTCTATGATATGATATAGATATGATCTATTGTGATGATGTGTGTTGTGGGTAGCCTACGGGCGTGAATCCTAGTTGATGTGCGATGCGTATTAATTGTGATAAATAGAAATACATGTGAATACAATGATGAATGTATGTGTATTGTCTAATGAACTTGCGAATGCTTAATGGGTATACAATTATGTGATGAGTATGCATGAGAACATTGTGGATATGTGTGCATGACTTATAATTGTATAAATGGTATTGTGATGTGAATACCTTGATTGTGTGATATATGTTGTATGTACAATCATTGTGTAATTCTTGAAGTGATGAATTATGTAAATGCATGAGATTAAGATGTCGGTCTTAAGTGCATTTGTTGTGGTTGATTGTACATGCATCATTTAGTCAAGAGGCAATGTCTGTTAGTTTCGTGGAAACTAGTGGCTTGTCCCAAACCTAGAAGTGTGGGTTTGAAGGCTTAGAGGACGGGCCTTTGTGGTTATCGGTCTAGAAGTGTGGACCCGGTTTAATGTAAAAACCGAAAAAAGATAACGGGTTATCGGTCTAGAAGTGTGGACCCGGTTTAATGTAAAAACCGAAAAAAGATAACGAGAGTCGGTACCGCATTGCATGAGTTGCATTGAGTTGTTGAGTCACATTGATATATGACATATGCATGAAGTGATGCTTATGTGTGAATGATGAGATTGTGGAAATTGTAAGTGTATACATAATGTGGGAATGCTTTATGAATATCCATGTTTGTCTATATATATATATATGTGTGGTAAATATATATGACTAAGAGAATGAAGTGTGGTGAGAAATGTGAATATGTGTTACATGATTACCTATATATATATATATATATATATATATATATATATATATATATATATATATATATATATATATATATATATATATATATATATATATATATATATATATATATATATATATATATATATATATATATATATATATATATATATATATATATATATATATATATATATATATATATATATATATATATATATATATATATATATATATATATATATATATATATATATATATATATATATATATATATATATATATATATATATATATATATATATATATATATATATATATATATATATATATATATATATATATATATATATATATATATATATATATATATATATATATATATATATATATATATATATATATATATATATTCTCATGCTTTGATTATTATGGTTATATTTCTCACCCTTCTGCTGTTTTATAATGCTCTACGAGGCATTGCAGATCAGGATGCTGGAGTCCTTTTGTGAAGATTAGTCTTCATTCTTTTGAGTCTGCTGCTCTGATATGTAACACCGGGTAGTTAGACTAGTATAGCCATTCTTTTGTGATACATTGCGATGTATCAGCTGATGTGGTTTTGTAATCTAACTGATATGATGTATTAATCTGGATGACTTATATGCATTTGAATTAATATTTTGGAACTGCTTAAATGATTTGATCTTCCGCTTACTTTTGAAAATGTTACATATTTTATGGAGCAAAATGTTAAAGTGTTTTATTGGTGATGGTGAAGTTGTGACATTCTTCTTTTATACCTTATTCTAAAACTTTTACTCTGATGAATTTGTATATGCTTAAATGTTTTGTATGCATTTATTTGGGGTATAGAAGGGGGTGTTACACTCTGAACTTGGGCGCTCCCGAAGAGGATGCTGATGACGAAGGATGATATCCAAGCCTGAACCTGTCATTCTTCACGGGAATTTCCAATACCTGCCCCCAGCCCTTGGCTTTGCCTGCCTGCACTAGAGCCTGAGCCTCTTTGTAAGATGACACTGCCACGTCTGATATTTTACTTGGCACTGGAGCTTTGTCTTTAACTCGCAACCCCTCGAAGGCATGACAGGGTGTTTCATGTATTTCGCCGTCGACCTCGACATATTTGAACGAAGACAAATGGCTAACCAGAATATCTTCTTCTCCACAAACAGTGACGACGCTATCCCCAACCATATACTCCAGCTTCTGGTGCAACGTGGATGTGACTGCCCCGGCAGCATGAATCCATGGGCGCCCCAGAAGACAACTATACGCTGGCTGGATGTCCATTATATAGAACTCAGTTTCAAATATTTCAGGCCCCACCTGCAACGGTAATATTATTGATCTGAAAACCGACCTCCTCGTTCCATCGAACGCTCTCACCACTAAGTCACTGGGCGTGCAGATAATCCCCCTGATATCTAACTTCATCAAGGCTTTCTTTGGCAGCACATTCAGGGAAGATCTAGTGTCTACCAAAACATGGGACATGACTGTGCCCCGGCATTCTACTGACACATGCAATGCCATATTATGCTCTCGCCCTCTCGGGGTCAAATCAAAGTCTGTGAAGCCCAAGCTGTGCCCCGTGTTGACATGCGCCATCACCCCTTCTAACTGATTAACAGAAACTTCTTGAGGAACGAACGACGTGTCTAGAATCTTCAGCAAAGCGTTCCGATGGGCCTCGGAACATAACAGCAATGATAGGATAGAAATTTTTGACGGCGTTTGTTGGAGGTGCTCCACGATTTTGTAATCACTTTTTCGAATGAGCCTCATAAACTCCTCCACATCCTTAAGTGACGTTTCCTTTTCATTCGACTGAGACGGACCACTCTCAGTCGCCTTTGCTTTACCCTTGGCTAATATTTCCGCCTCTACCTCGGGTGATGTGAAGATTCTCCCGCTTCTGGTCATGCCCCCTGTTCCGACAACATTATCTACAACCACAGCTGATTGTCCATTGACTTCAATTTTCTTACCATCACAATATACCTCCAACCCGTAAGTCCATGGCATGGCTTTAGTACTCTCGAAAGGAACCAGTCCTGCTTTGGTAATTGTGATCGTCGGCCGCCTGGCAGGCGCCGTTATCGTTATTGTTTTTCTCGGAATTGTCACCGTAGCAACATCGTTCAACTCATCACACAATGCCTCTACAGGCTCTTCAGCCGTGGTTCTATCAAACTGCAAAGTACCTTCATCCATCATAGCTTGAATGCCTTGCCTCAGCTCACTACAACCCTCGGGATGCATCCAACAATCCAAGCAAAATTCATCACAACCCGGGAATACACCTCCTTTTAACAACGTGCTTTTAACCTCACCCAACGGCGCCTTCAGCTCATTGACATCCATCACTAGATTCAGATTCTCTTCCTTCAGGATGGCGTTTGCCCCATGATTGGGCATAGGCTGTTGTACTATATTTGGACCCGCCTGTCCAAAGTTAATAGCTTTGCTATCCAATAAATCCTGAACCTTATGTTTAAATGCCTGACAAGCTTCTATATCATGCCCGGGTGCCCCGGAATGAAATTCACAATGCTTGCTGGCGTCATATCCGTAAGGAAGTACTGCCCCAGTAGGCGGTGCCAAAGTCCTCTTTTCAACCAAGTTCAACCCTAGCAGGGTCTGGAGGAGTTCTGCATACGTGGAAGGAGGTGCGTCGAACACTCTTTTCGGTCTCACATTCTGGACCCTCCTCTGGCCAGGATTCTGTCCTTGCTGTTGCTGTTGTGGTTGTTGTGGTTGTCTTTGTTGAGGAAGCGGGATAGTGACTGAGCATACTGATGTCTTGCTCTGCACCTGCCCCTGCCACCAAACACGACACTAGAATCGCCCTGTCGTATACCACCAAATGCTTTTCTGGCACCTCCTGTTGAAGTAGACTCACCTGCTTGGAACCTTCCCACTTTAATCCCGTTTTCAATCATCTCCCCCATAATAATCAAATCTGAGAAACTGCTCAATGACACACTAAACAATTTTTCGTAGAACACCCCTGTAAATGTCCTGATGAACATATTATTCATCTCCCTTTCAATTAAAGGAGGATGCACCCTGGCTGCCATATCGCGCCACCTTTGCGCATACTCTTTAAAGCTTTCCCCGCTCTTCTGCGACAGACCCTGCAATTGGACCCGGTTTGGCGCCAGATCGCTGTTGTATTTATAGTGGGTCACGAAAGCATCAGCCAATTGCTTCTAGGTTTTAATCTGCGTGGGCTCCAGCCCCGTATACCATTCAAGTGAAGGCCCTGATAAGCTGTCCTGAAAGAAGTGCATGAGCATCCTTTCATCGTCTGAATACGCGGACATCCTTCTGTAGTAAGAGCGGACATGGAACTTAGGGCAAGTGTCCCCCTTGTATTTGTCAAAAGTGGGAGCCTTGAATTTCAACGGCACCCTCAGCCCTGGTACTAAGCCCATTGTAGTCATATCCAAACCGGTGGAGTTCTGATTCACCACCCCCTTCATCTGTTCTTCAAGCATTCTGATCCTTTGCACCGGATCAACAGATCCTTCAAATCCCATGCCCCTTCCAGAAAAGGTGTCCTCCTGGCAGTCTTCGCCCCAATTCGCATTTCCATTTCCATATCCGTCGTAACCAGTGTTGCAACCAAACCCTTGCTGATTGATCATGGGACCTCGTCCCCCGTTACCGAAACCCTGGTTGACCCTAACGGGTCCAGACCCAGTGTTGACAGGAATCACCCCAGTACCATCCATATTACCAAATCCACCATACCCTTGGTTAGCGTTACCAAAACCGTCATAACCGAAACCCTGGGCGTTGAAGCCGAATTTATCATCCTGATTGACGTAATCAAATCCCTGATCATTATAGCTGAAACCATTGTTGCCGAAACCGTTACCGCTATTGTTGTTACCACCGCCTTATTGTTGTTACCACCGCCTTGGTTGGCGTCCCCAAATCCAACATTGTTAACAACAGTCTCATTTCCATTCCCTGTATTGCCGTTGCCAGCGCCAGCGTCATTGTTTACAACCATAACCAGTGGGGTCACTACAGGAGAGACCACAGGCGTGGGGGGCCCATCCTCCGGAATGGTCTCAATGTGCGCAGAATTGTGGTCATTGTTGTCGTTCCCATTAGCCCGCGTCAGCAGCGGCTGTACCAAAGTCTGGAGTCTCTCTTGGCCCTTAGCAATGTTCTCCATTGCCTGCATGAACAGATTCAACTTCTCGCGGATTTCCTGCATCTCCACTTGGACTTGATCCATGATTCTCTTGCAGTTGTTTCGGGTTGAGTAGCGGTGGACTCTTTGCTCGTCAATCCTGGACAACCTGGAGGTGCAGGAAATGAGATACAAGTTCAACAAGTAACTGGCAATGCAAAATGGATATGCAGATGCAATATATGTCTGTGCGTTAGGGAGATCAACCCCTGATTCTAGTGCCAAAGTGCTAGTGCAATGACAGTGATAGCAATAAGAAGCTCGAAACCCAATCATAGAAAAACATCTCATATATTGCAGAAAAACCCATCAAGTCAGGAATATAATATTACTGAGCGTACAATAGGAAGGCATGACCTCAACCAACAATCCTGGTGAAGGCCAGCACAATGCAAATAAAGCATACACATCAATACATGAGATAGTCAAGTGCGACCATATGCCTGGTACTCCTCTAATAATCTCTTGGTCTTGGGATGATTCGACTGAGCAAGCAACCCTTCGACGAGCGAGTCTCTTTGCCTGACAACACGCTGGAGATCACCAATGGATTCCTCCCAAACACCTTCCCCAAAGCAATCTTCTAGCTTCCGTTTCTGGGATGCAGACTCTTTCTTGCGCTTGATGACTTTGTTCAAGGAATTCTGGACATCATACCTCCGCGTAACCTCTTCTTCTAACCTCTTCTAGCTAGCTTTCAAATGACCTTCTAGCTTAGAGATTTGCAGCTTCAGTTTGTCTTCTCTTTCCTTATTGCCGGTCAGCGTGGCATTCCAGGTTTTGTTGAATGCAGAGATCTCCCGGTAGGATATATCAAGTGCTTTCTTCTTAGACTCCAGCATATCATGAGAGCTCTTGAAATCTATCCCCAATCGCTCACACTTCTTTCGTTGCTCATTCAGTTCTATGCCTAGTTGATTCACCAGATTCGTTTGTTGCTCAAAGGAATATACGCCCTCATTCCTTTCGCTCCTGAGTTGTGCTAACTCTTCCTCCAACTTCTCGTTGGCTTTCATCAGCTCTTCTTTCTCCTTCACAACCTGTTAATACCTCTCAATAGGCACAATAGTTGGCTCTTCAATCACAGGGGAAGCAGGAGGTAATACTGCAGGAAACGACATCCGTACCTGCTTTGCTCGATCTTGGATCCAGACTTTGTACGGGGGATAGGCTTGACAATCATTTTTGCCCAACAATGGTTTACCCCTTCTGTTGATGTTTCTCCAAGCATGCTGAAGGTTCGACAATAGTTCTCCCTTCAAATCACCTGTGAAGTACAGAGATTCCTGTACTTCCTCTTCTTTCGGCGGGTTTTTCAAAGCATACCCGAATTGCCTGACCAACAATGAAGGATTGTAGTTAATACACCCTTTTTCTCCCGATTAGGGGAACGTTAAGATATCTGGCGCAGCTATAGACGATCGCAGATCCCAGCAAATCCTTATTAAACCAGACAATGTCTTCTGAAGAAAGTCCCATCAGATGCTCAAACCAATCCACCGTATCTACAGACTCAGCGAAGATACCCCTCTTGGGTAGATGACTCTCAAACCACATATACAGTAAAGACCCACAACAAGAGACGTTCTTGCCCCTCCTGTTCTCATTCTTATAATGCAGTGAGTGATAGAAATCTCCAATCAAAGTAGGCACATGATTGCCTGAAGCAAATATATAGAACGCATCCAGATCAACGAAGTCAGGAAAGTTTGGGAACAGTACAATGCAATAGATACACAAAGCAAGAACAACATTAAACACAGTCCAACATCCACTCTTGGCGTACTCTTGCGCTTTCCCAACCAAGAACTTGAGAGAAAAACCAGACACTTCATTCCACGACGTCAACAGCAGCTCTGAGGAGTCTAAATGCAAGGCAGCAGCCAAATCCTCCAGTTTGGGCTCAGCGTCCATGTGAATGAAGGGTACCTTGTTCTGGATGGTCAACTCTAAGATCTCAGCATATTCCTCCATAGTCGGAGCCAGAATGAAGTCAGGGAAAGTAAAACACCTCAGCGGGGGATCATAGAACTGCATCAGCGCGTACAATCTGTTACGCTCATACATGGATGGTTTATAAACCAATCTAAGTAACTTCCCATAGCTCTTCCTGAAGCTTCTCTTCACATCATCATCAACTAGAGATATCAAACCAAGCAGAGAAGAAACATCTGGAGTAGGCAACCTGTACGCCACAGTCTTCTTCAGGGTATCCATAATATCGGCAGACAGAAATCTGGGCAACTAGAATCAGAAGTATGAAAATGCACCTGCAACACAGACACACGTTAATGATATGCAGAATGAGTATGCAACAATGCAGTATGCAACAATGCAGTATGCAACAGGGATCAAGTGCACATGGCTGAGAAGCCCAATCAACCATGCTGGTCTCAAATAGACCCACCAACTGCTCAAAACCTGGTCTCAACAGACCCCATAACACTGTCCTCAAACACCACTGAACCTCAATCAAGAAAACCGGTAATCTGGAGGTCAAGTTACCTGCATGCCCCAACCCCTCTCATAGGTAGGTGTCCTAATAACTGACACAAGGTACGGCATCCTATGTGGTCGTCGGCATCACAGACTTTCAAGACTGATGATACGATACCCAGAAGGTGTGGCATCATCATGTCCTGAAGAGGCCTCACTTAGCCAACTTCCAAATGATCGGTCCCCGGAGTCGACAATCCAACTAACCAACAACCTCCTCAACCCAAAGGGTTGAAAAAGAAGTCAACCAGAAGAACCTCGTCCGAGCTTGGATTTTGCGGGACACTGGTACATGCAAAGCATGCACGCGCCCACTACTTTCCACAACTAGTTCTAGGGTGCACTCAAGCCTGGGTCTGGCTTCTCACTCAAAGGAACACTCCACCCAATAGCACAACAGCAACAGATAATAGCAAAGGTGCATAAATCGTAAATACAGTAAAATACAACACCCAAAAGGTAAACACCCAAAGACGAACAAACAAGCGCTAGGATTGACTCTCTTAAGGGACGTTGGATCCCCAGCACAAGGAACCATCGCAGTCCCCAGCAGAGTCGCCAGCTGTCGCTACTGCGAAAATCGGCGCCGGCTGAACAGAAGAGTCGCCACCGTGCGTTATTTATCCCAAAGGAGGGAAAGGAAACGCTCGAAGTAAACCTAACGCAAAGACGGAAAGGAATGGTCGTCGCAACCAAATCCTGGATTCGGGAGTCGGTTACGCAAGGGGAAGGTATTAGCACCCCTCACGTCCGTCGTACTCGACGGGATCCACGCTTGTTTTCTAGTACGGATTGTTATTCTATCTACTCTACAGGTTTGGGGTTAAAAGAAAATAAAATGACTCGGCAAAGTATCGCACTTTATGCCTACGTATTCCCGTCTGGAACGAGAAATCAGAGTCAACGTAGTTCGCCTACCTACGGGAAAGGAGGGGAAGGTTGCTCGCTAGGATACAGCATCCTATGCCTACGTACTTTCATACAGCATGAAAGATCAGAGCAAACGTAGTTCGGGCTACGGAAGACACAGATTTGTTTGTTTATCTTTTATCCTTCTGAAAAAGGGTTTCTTCTGATTACGGGTCCAAGCGGACAAAAATGACGTTTTTGATTGGTTTTCAGTCTTTTACGCAAGAACTGTTTTTTATGATGTTTGCAATCTCTGACGCACTAGAGACTATGAATTGAGAGTGACTACGTCGCGTGTCACCCAAAGGGTACCACACCAAGCAGCCAGACTACTGGAAAAGACCTCTCCAGCAACCCTTTCTCAAATAGCTTAAGGCTCGTAGCATACGACATCGATTAACCTTATTACTGTGTTTTGAATGATTTTGAGATAGACGAGAAAGAACTCTAAAAACCTATGGTTTGAAATGGGAATCAAAACTATCCTAATGTTGTCATGCATGGATTAACACCTAATGTCTGTCATATTTCTCTCTTGCACAGAGAAAAACAGAGATCCTAGGGGATAAACGGAAAAGAAACAACACATATACAATAAACAGTAAAATGCATGAGATGCAGCAATACAAGCGAGGCAAGGGAGTCCCACTTAACCTCGAACCTGGGAAAACAATAGGCAAATTGAAACAGCTTCACTTCAAACCTAAGGGGCAAGCTGAACAAGCCAACAAACAATACAGAAAAAGAAATAAAATCCAACACCAGCTCTGACAGCAACACCAGCTCCTACAGTAAGCAGTTCAAACAGCACCAGCTCTGACAGTTACAGTTGATTAATAGCAAACAGTTAACAGTAACAACTTCAAGCAAGACCCCATCTTCATTCTTCAATGATCCCCAAGCTTTAGATAAGCTCCTGTCTTCAAAAGTAACCCCATCTCTAGCAAGCAGGAACCCCAACAAATAGACAGCTTCAAACAACAACAAAACCCTAATTTCAACAGATATCCAGCTTTGACAGGCACAAGCTTCATCTTCATCAATATTCAATGCACTTCTTATCCTCAAAAAGCTTCCAATCGCCAATGCAAACACTCCAGAAGAGAATCACTTAACAGATTAAGTTGACATGCTAAACAGCTTATTGACAACCAAAGGAAGCCTATAAGTGTTTAACATTATAAGGGAAAGGTTCCCTCAAAGTTCTACCTCCAGAATAAGCCACTTATCCCTCCAAAGGAGGGATGTGAATATATTAGAAGGACTTTATGTCATAGGGAGGAATAGAAGCACAAGATGCTTTCTATGTTTGCAAGAAGAAATCATTCTAATCTAAAGCTTTCCCTATTTCTCCTATCTCCTAAGTCTTCACAAACCATCTTCCAGGAGAGGAATCTTCATGCATCAAGCTATATCCCTTGTCTTCAATCATCATCCAAGGTCTTCATTAGCTCCAACAAGCAAAGCCCAAGCCCAACACCCAGTTGAAATGCCCAAAACCCAACAAACAAAACAATATCCCAAGGGGGAAACACACCAGTAACAACCAATTTGCAAAAATCAAGTAAAAAAGTAAAACTCACTATAAAATCCTATATTAATTTCTAAGGGAACCTAACTATGTACCATATACCCCATATAAACCCCAAGGCTTAAATCAATCTTAAAACCCCAAAACTATGCCCTAAATTGCACCTAATTGTTGTGAAACCCTAATTCTGATACCTCTCCTATCTATCTCTCAAATTAACCTAAGTTTTAGTCACAAAAATATGAAAAAAATTCCTAAGGGTACATGCTTCCCTAATCTAATCAACCTCAGAAGAATCAATCAAAAATCATGCACCAATATCTCATACTAAATTCCGAAAAATTAAGTACTAAACAAATGCAAAATAAAAGCAATAATATTGTAAAATATACCAAAAAAAACTAAAATGCAAGAAATTAATATTTTTATTATTTCACAATTTTCTAGAGGTCCTAAGGAAACTAGGGAAAAAAATCCCATCCTAAAATGATCATTTTTCAATTTATTGTGAATTATTTATTGACCTATATGCAAACATGAAATAAAATGAAAATCAATTAAAAAAGAGAAATAGGCGTGGTGAATAGCAATATCATGCAGTTCAAAATAGAATTGGGCTCAGGAGGGGGGGTGCAATTATCAAGCGCTGCTAGGCCCATTGCCACTCAGAAAATCATTGAAAAAAACCCAAGGAAAATAGAAAAAAAAACTGGTGGCGAATAGCAAGAATTTCACCTTGTATTTCTCATTGGGCCCAAAGGAGGGGTGTGGTTAGCAAAACTGGCCTGTGGCCCAAAACACAATTCACTCTGAGAGGGGTGCCATGGGGAAACGGGGAGGAGGATAAGGAACAAACACCATGGGCCTAAGGCCCGAATCCATTACCACTCAACTTCAGCCACAAAAACCCTAATTCACTACACTCTTCTCTACTGTTCATCCCTAACGCCGTTTCACCCTAACCAAACTCTCTCTCTGATTCTCTCAAACCACGAACGTCCACCCAGATTCAACACCAACTACATCGTTCAATCTACCCGTTCCACTCATTCCTTGCTAACACTCAATTAACATAAATCCTCAACTAACAACAAGAAAATTACGATAAAGGATGGATTCAGAGTAGGAACCTGGATGAAGACGATGAAGCTTCTGGAGATTTGAGATGAAGCTCGAAGATCCACGCGGCGGTGAAGCTCTTCGTGACGAACGGGTGAAGATCTTGAATCTGATGGTGAACGAAGACGATTCCGAAACTCTTGAGGGCTCAGAGATCTGGTGAAGCTCAGAAACGTGACGAAGGTTTGGCGAATGAATGAAGATCTTGAGAGCTGGTTGAAGATCCTTGTTGAAGGTTCTTGAAATCTTGAAACCGGCGAAATCTAGAGACAAAGATGATGAACGTTCTTGCTCGTTTGAAGGTTTCTGGAAAAAATTGCAGATGAACAAAAATATTGATGAACGATGACGATGGAAGATTGATACTGAGATGAAGAATCGTGATGAATATGGACGATCTGGAGAGAATCGGTGAACTGGTGATGAAGATTCCGGCGAGGAGGAGTTTTCCGGCGAAGATTGATGGAGGTTGATCGTTGAGGATGATGAAGTTTGGAAGGTGATTGGATGAATTCTGGGAATTTTGCAGTTTCCGGTGAGCGGTTAGGCGTTCCGGCGACGGTTAGGCGGTCTCCGGCGGCGGCTGCATGGCCGGCGGTGAGGGTCGGTTTGTGGATTACAGCTGGCTTGAGGGAGGAGGAGAGAAGGACGTGTGGCAATGGGGAGAGGTCAGAGAGGGACACGTGGGAGAGAGAGGGAGAGAGGTGGCAGAGAGTTGTGAGGTGGCGTGTCAGAAAGTTGTGAGGTGGAAGAGAGAGGGAGACACGCGTGGGACCCCTTATATAGTGACACATGGCAGAACGTGGACTTTGACTGGGCCTTGATTACTGGATAATGGCCCACTATGCAGACTCTGATTAGCACTGATTAATTGCATTAAGATGGAATTAAAGGATTAAAACATGATTACAACAAAAACTCAAATTAACCTAAGGATTAAATGCTAATTAAAACGAAAAAATCAAATTAACCTACTCTAATAAATTCTGAAGAAAATCTATTAAAACTAAACTCGATTAACACCTAATTAATATCCTATTTAAAACCTACTTAAAATCTAGCAAATCAATTAAGACTATTAAAACTATATTAATATGAACCTAATATCTATTTAAACTATTTAGTAAAACCTAAAAATAAAATCTATCTAAATTCTATTAATCTATTAATATCTATTAAAACTATTTAAAATTCTATTTAAAAAATACTAAAAACCTATTAAAATTCTATATCAAAATTCTTTATCACTATTTATTAAAGCTAAAATCTAACATTATTATACTTCCCTTTTTTAAAACCATATCAAAAACTATTTAAAAAATCTAAAAAGACTATTTAAAATCTATATTAAAAAACTATCCTATTTAATAATAAAAGAACTAATATCTAATATGTTAAAAATCTATTAAAACTATTTAAAAAAAAGAGAATATCTATTTAAAAAATCTAGAAAAATCTATCTAATTCTATTAAAAAATATTAACCTATTTAATATCTAAAAAAACAAGTAAATCTATTAAAAAATCTATTAAACTGCATTAAAGATCTAGAAAAAAATAAAAATAGAAAATTCTAAAAAAACCCAGGAAGCCGATTAAATCGATTAGAGAACAATTGCGCAACCATAGCGAAAACCAGGCACCGAGATGGCCTAAAAGCCCAGGGAACGAGCACCAATTCTCAAAATACACTTATTCGAACCGGCCTGAACTGCCTGAAACGCCAGGGGCTGTAATCCCGATAAAATCAATCTGATTGAGAAAATGCAATGCATGCAGTATGCGAATGCAAATGCAAAATGCATCGAAACCTAAACCAGATATGGGAACCGGTTGGTCAAATTTTGGGGTGCAACACCTTGGTCCCAGAGTTTTCTCTAATTCGACTAGTTTCTTTCATATTGGTTTCAACAAGTCGAATTGGTGTAGCCTCATTGTCGCTTGCGCGAAAATAAGGTGCCGGCACAACAGAAGAGTCGCCACCTTTCGTTATTTATCCCTCAGAGCGGGAAAGGAAACGATCGGAAAAACCTGACGACAAAGGGTGAGATAAGGTCGTCGCAACCATTGTCTGGATTCGGGAGTCGGTTACGCAAGGGGAAGGTATTAGCACCCCTCACGTCCGTCGTACTCGACGGGATCCTCGCTTGTTATGTTTACTTGGACGGGTTGGTTTTATTCTATCTACCTATCAAGGCTGGCTGAAACAGAAAAGAAAAATGACTCGGCAAAGCGTTGCGCTTTATGCCTACGTATTCTCATCAGAGAATGAGAAATCAGAGTCAACGTAGTTCGGCCTACGAAGGGTTATGGGGGAGGTAGCTCGCCAAGACATCGCCATCTTGTGCCTACGTACTCTCAACAGGCATGAGAGATCAGAGCTCACGTAGTTCGGGAAACTACGGTTTATTTCCTGTCTTTTACAAAAGAAGTGTTTTTTATTGTGTTTGCGATTTCAACCGCACTAGAGACTATGACCTGAGAGTGAATGCGTCGCATGTCACCTCAAGGGTACCATACTAAACATCCAGACTGTGGAAAAGAAACTCTCCCACAATCCTTTCTCAGATAGCTTAAGGCTCGTAACGTACGAAAGAAATCATTCATGATTACTGTATCTTAAACTGTTTTGATATGAGAAGAGAACAGGCCCAACTAGGAGGGAGACTATCAAGTCCTACTGTTATCATGCCATGGATTCATCCTATGGTTGAGGTTTGAACAGGGAACTCCTAGATGTTGTCATGCATAGGTTTCAACCTAAAATTCTATCATCAAATCCTTATCAAAGGAAATGAGAGTCCTAAGGGATCATGTCAATGATACACCAAAACAGATAAAGCATCAACTTAACAGTAAAATGCATGCAATGCAAGTGAGGGAGGAAATGTGTGTGGGGCTTCAGCCTCCACAAGCTCATCTCAACCTCAAGCCAGAATGGATAACAGTAATCATACTGAAAAGATAAACAACATGCTATCAAGCAATAAACAGTAAACTGCAATCATACAGATAAAAATGAAATGAAATGCCATCAGGCAAACAAACCACATGGGCAAGGGAGCTGAGCTCTACCGAATACCCGCAAGCAAAGTCACACAGTAACAATACAAGCAGAGGGAGCAACTCAACCTCTAGTGTAATCATGCTCCTAGATTCTACCTATTCTAGATATGAACTTATTCTAATGCATCAAGCAAATCAAACAGAACACAACAATACAGAAAAGAAAAAGAAGAAAGCAGATCAACTCCTCTCTCAACCCCAAGCTTCTGCTCTTCCAACAGCAACTCAGTCTTCAGACTTCAATCACTCTTGACAAATGACAATTGCTTTTCCAGGTTTCAACCCTACAACATAAGTTTCAACTTATCTTCTCCTTTAAGCTTCAGCTTCTTGATCAGCTCCACCTTCAGGCTTCACTATCAATCATAAGTATCAACTTGGCTCCTTCAGGATCTCCAAGTATCAAGGCAAGTATCAACTTCCTTTGTTCTTCAAGCTTCATCTCTTCAGAATCAATCTCAATCACTTAGAAGTGTCAACTTCATCCTTCAGTCTTCACTGCATCTTCAGGGGTCTTCAAGTATCAACTTGCTTTTGCTGCTCTTCAAGCTTCAGCTGGAATGGCAGTGCTCAAGGATTCATCCTCTTCTACACTCTTCAATGAAGTCTTCATCTTCAAGCTCAGGCTCAACCTCTCTCAAGACAATCAAACCAGAGGAAATCACTTACTGGATAAGCTGGGGGATATTGAACTGCTTATTGACCACCAAAGGTGACCTTTAAGGGTTCAACATCAAAGGAATGGTTCCCTCAAAAGTTCTACCTCCTAGGTACATCACTTATCCCTCCAAAGGAGAGAGGTGTATACCATGGAAGGACTTTGAATCATAGGGAGGAATGGAGGTGAAAGATACCATCCATGTTTGAGAAAGAAGTTATCTAAGTCTAAACTCTTCCTAATCCTTAACCCTAAAACAACAAAAAAAGAAAATAAGATCAAGCTCTCAAGCTCCTTAATGCATATTCAAGTCTTCTACTATGCTCCTCAATCCTCCTTAGATCAAGATCAAGCTCTCCAAGCCCACAAATCAAAGCAACTAAAGCAAACATTCCCTAAAGGCAACACAAACAATCAACCAATACAAAAATCAACTAAAAATAGCATACTACTATATTAAATCCTAATATAATTTCTAAGGGATCCTACATACCTACCCTTGATGCCCATATATGTCCCATAGTCTAATTTGTCCTAAAAACCCAAAAATCTAAAGTTATTGTGGACCTATGTTGAAGTTTAACCTAATTCTACACAACCTAATAGCATCTAATCAAAACTATCCTAAAAATCATCACAAAAATATGGAATAAATCCAGGGGGAAGCTAAAACATATATCAAACTATCCTAAAAAGAATGACTTAAAAATACTAAGGGATCTACCTAAACTAAATTCTACAAAATCATTGATCAACATAAAAGAATTAAAATGCAATTAAAATGGAAAATATGCAAAAAATACTAAAAATGCATGAAAGAAAAATATTTTTATTTTATATTTTTCTAGACAAAAAATATGAAATGGGAGAAAAAAACTCCCATTAAAAAATCTTTATTTTTTAATTTATTATGATTTTTCTAAAATTGAAATAAAATGGAGAAAAAATAAAATGAATTATGAATGGCTGGGGTGTAACAAGTAAACAGATCCAGTTCAGTTTATTGATGGGCTCAAAATGGGGGGTTTGGATAGCAATGCACCAGGCCCAAATTTTAAATCAGAAAAAAATTAAGAAAATGCAAGAAAATAAAAAGGGAAGTGGTGAGAATAGCAACACAATTCAGTTATAAAATGAAGTGGGCCTCAAAGGGGGGTGGGGTTATCAATTCAACCCAGACCTTCCTTTAATGAAACGCGGCGTTTCATTGGGTTTCTGAGTTTCCCTCCAAACGCGAGATTAAACATGGTGCGTTGGATTACTCTTGGATCAACTAGTCAGCGCCTTATCCAATGGCTGGGATTTCGTCTTCTTCCTTGGGCTAGGGTTTGCAGAAACTCCATGAAAACTCAGCTCCACAAGCTCCATCTTCCTCCATGCGAACTCCTTCATTTCTCCATCAATTCTTGAAATGTAAAACCCTAATCCACTTGAAATTTCATGCTGAACACGATTATGATCTCAAAATAGACTAAAACCTCCTAAATCCATGAACCCGATCCAAGCTTCAAATTATGCTCAATCATCAATTTTAACAATTCTTGAAACTAAATGTCTCAGATCACTCACCAACTCACCCTGAACATTTCTTGATACTAAACTAAGCTCATCACTCAATATCCAAAGAGATACAAGGCCAAACAGAAATCTTGGTCATAACAAAACCATCACCAATTGCCTTCAAACTTTCCAAAATCCATCACCTATTGGTCTCTAACCATTCTACACTAATAATTCAACCTAACCATGCCTAAATTAAGGTGTAGGAAAGAAATTGCAAACCTGGTTAAATTGAGTGAACAGAGGTAGTAATCCACCAATTCAAGCCTTGAATCCTTCCAAATTCCTTCACTGATCAATCTTCTAGCTTCTATATGCAAAAAGAATGGCTGAAATTGCTTGATTCTTGAAATTCGATTTTGAAATGCAACCTTGAAACTTGGATCACCAACTCCTCAGTTCTCCATGGAAATGCTCTTGATTCAATCTGCACAGCTTCAATGTGATGTATGGAAGGTGTTTATGTGAAAAAGATGAAAGGAAATGAAGAGGAATGAAGAAATTGGATTTGACTTGTAATGGAAGAAATCGGATTTCACTCTCTCTTCTATGCAGCAATTCACACCAACCTTGCATCTGAGCAAGTTGCAATCATCTTATAGGGTGGTTTAGAATCATCTAGAACTCCCTAGAACAATCCAATGAGAAATTGATCTTTTCATGTCATGGTATTTTGATTTCTCATTCTCCTTACATGCTATCTCATGCCAAGCATCTCATAACTACCAATTCTGACTTGAATTTATCCCCACATGAGATTTAAGACAAGTTACAATGCTTAACCAATGTGCTTATTGAGTTTTTCCTTGTTTTGGTTTGGTACCTTAATATGCAAGCAATCCAATTCCAAAGCAGCCCTATGATGCAAACCTCAAATCAAAATTGTGGCTGAACCATTGTTCTTAGAATGTCATTTGGAGTCAAAATGACCTATTACATGACATGGTTTGGGCTTATAACTTGGGATTTCCATTTTTCAAATTCAACTTAATTAACTTATGCCTCATTTTTAGGCCATTTTTATCACTTTTTGATATGAGCCTTTTCAACATCTCATGACATTCCTAATAGCCTTAAAACATCATTCTAAGCAAGTTTGATGTTGAAGATTTTTCCATTTGAAGCTTGGAAGTAGGAGATATGGCCTTATGCTTGAAATGACTTATAACCTCCAAATGACCAAAATGCCCTTGACTTGTCAAAGCCATAAGTTGAGTTCTACAAATCCTATCAAGGACTTCTAGTACTGTATAGAAAGCTAAGAAGATTCTCTTCAACATTCATGTTGACCAAGAATCCATAGGAATCATCCTACTAGGGAAAAAGTTGTCTGCAAGTTGGGTGACTTTCAAGGACCCAGATTCACATACCTCAGATGACCTGTAATTTGTCAAAACCATAACTTGAGCTCTACAAATCCTATCAAGGACTTCTAGTACTCAAATTAAATTTAAGAACAAGCTATACAACATTCATGTTGTGGGGAAGATGAGATAACAATCACATCTTGAGCTAAACTTCCTTGAAGATAGGGATCAAACTAGGGGATTTTACACTGTCAATCCTTAGAAACCCTAGCTTGAAACTTCTCAAACTCCTCAATCATGATGAGTTGGTCTAGGAATCATCCTTACAGTATCTCAATACATCATTCCATGATCACATGGCTCTTGGATTAGGTCTCAACCCTCTCCAAATCATCAGTTGACCTAGGGTTGACCTAGTCAAACCCTAATTCCACCACTCATGGCTGATTCTTCTGAATTCTTGTATAATGACCTCTCTAGGCTTCATGATAGATTTCAAGACATCTCATAAGCTTTCTCAAAGCTTCAAGTCCATCCTCATAGTCTCAGAATCATCTGAGGAGCTCCCACAACTCTCAAGTTATGAGGCACACAACCCTGGTTTCAACCAATTCCTCTGAGGATCTCTTGAGTTCTCTGATAAAGATATCAATCTTTGAACATTGCAATAACTCTCTTGGCTAACTCCATAGCCTCATATAACTCTTAATGGATAAATAAATGTTGGTCAAATTTTGGGGTGCAACACTCATCTACCTTTGTTGTCATTCCTTTCTTTTTTTTACTGCGCCTGCAAAGCCATATCACCCTTCGACTTTCCTGCAGCTCTTTCAACCATCCTTTGTTCATGAAACTCAAGCTTCCCTTGAAGCTCTTCCTTTGTCAATACTGACAAGTCTTTCGACTCTTCTATGGGTACTACCACGTGGTCGAACTTTGGAGCCAATGACCTCAAGATCTTTGACACAGTTGATTTTGATGTCAACACTTCTCCACATACCTTGATTTGATTTACCAGCTTTGTAACTCTGGTGAAGAAATCTGTTATACTTTCATTGTCTTACATATGAAGCAATTCATAAGTCCTCTTATGAATTTGTAACCCCACCTCTTTCACATTTTCACCACCTCCAAACGACTTTTCAAGAATCTCCCAAGCTTCTTTTGCTGATTATACATCACTAACCTTTTCAAAGTTATCTAGATCAACACATTGATGGATTATAAAAAGAGCTTTATAATCTTTCTTCTTCAATTCTTTATATGTTGTTTTCTCCTGATCTATCGCAGTTTCTGCAAGCGGTGATAATTCCTCCTTCACAAGACCCCAAAAATCTTGGTAACAGAAAACCACCTTAATCTACTTACACCAATTCTCATAATTATCTTTCTTGAGAATTGGAAGATTTGCTGGAAAGTGACCGTTCGGGTGATTCATCGCCATCACAGTTGTTCTTCCCTTGAATTAAAACCGGAGCTCTAGATACCAGATGTTGGAATTCAACCACGATTTATGGTGAACTCTTCTCAATCTAGATCTCAAGATAGTTATGTAATGACAATGAACAAAAGACAATAACACGTTTAAAGAAGTTGAGTATGAACTGCAGAGTTACTCTCTGTCCACAACTGTGGAATTTTATTATTACTTTACAACTGAAAAACCGTGATTATCAAACTTGATGATTACAATGATAAGGGTTCCTCCCTATTTATACAATGATAAGAGTTTCTCCATATTTATAAATTTATGTTAACTTACATCCCAAGCTAAAGTTCAAATTATAAAAATCAAAAAATATTTAATATAATCTTTCTAAATTAAATCTGATCTTTCTAAATCAAATCTAATTTTTCTAAAATAATAAATTTCCTATTTAACATTGTTGAAAAGCATAACAATAAAATTGCTCTAAATATAAAGTATCCGGTGGTACAAGGGAGTGTGCAAGTTAAATGCTCTATATTTTAAGCTGATATTACAATCGGGCCTTTTTTAAACTGATCCTAAAAAAATCTGATGTCCATCTTGATGAACCCATTTAAAACTGAATAATCTTAATCATCTTTAAGTATTCTAATTCAACATTTACTTATTGAATTGACCTGACATATTGAATTAGTAAACTAAAAGTTTAGATGGCCTTTAGAATTAAAGACTCTAAACTATCCTTTATTTCAAAAAAGGAGGATAAGCAAGCTTATAAATATATTATAGGTCAAAACGTGGCTGCCTATTTCAGTGGTAAAGTCCATGGTCATGTTTCAAAACAACCAGTTATTTCAACGCCTTCTTTTCCACTTGACCCTTTCTTCCATTATTACTTCATCTGTCTTGTTCTAAAAGTCGTATATTAATTAATGCTCAATTCTTAAAATATAGTTCTTCCTTCTTTGAATATAAACTTTCACACCATATTTCAGTTTGGATAGCACTTACATGAAGCAGTAAAAGTTTTTTTTTTCTTCCAACTTATCTGAATCCGAACTCTAGTACACAACTACAATGTTAAATTTTTTGAGAATTTTTTTTATTATTTATTGTAGTCCTTCTTAATTCAAAGATTCGACTTTGTAGTTGTGCGTAAGCATATTTGGTTTTAAAAAAAATGGAAAAATAATTTATGTACGCATTTGACATAGAAATATAATTAAATTATTACTTGTGTATTTAATATTATATTTGTAATTTTGGATGATAATTAAATTGCTTTTATATGAATTAAATAACAATTATTAAATAATAATAATAATAATAATAATAATAATAATAATAATAATAATAATAATAATAAAATAATAAAGAAAATAATAGTTATTTGTGTATTTTAATTATCAAAGATAAAGTGGAAATTTGTTATTTAATATTAATACCTACATATTATTTAGGATGTATGATTACAAGAAGAAAATAATTTACAATAATAATTAGAGATGACAAATTATTTTTTTTAAGAAAAAGATATTTACATAACAAAAGGAGACATTTTATTGGATAGAGGTGTTCACCCTATGTTTTGGATCAATTTTGAAACAAAATTCATTTGATCCATATCCTATGAACTTATATCCTTAGAACTCAAACTCGAAACAATATGAAAATGAAAGTGGAAGTATACTCGAGTTTGTCATTGGAATCATTGAAGGTTTGCAAGTATGTGTGTAATGCCCCAACTTATTTTATTTATTTTTCCGTAACTTAATTATGCGATAATTGTGTTTGTGTTGTTTTATTAGTGTGATGAGCTGCCTTTGGCGTGAGGTAGTGACCTTAAAAATATACTTTAAGGTGTTGTAGGGGTGTGTGAGTGTTTGCGTAGGAGATGGTGGTGTGGTGAGTAAAACTAATTAGACTATATTAGTTGATAATTATTTAATATTGGATGAATATTAATTTAATTAAAATAATTGATCGAAATTATTATTATTATTTTTAGTTGGATTAAATAATAATAATAATAATAATAATAATAATAATAATAATAATAATAATAATAATAATAATAATAATAATAATAATAATAATAATAATAATAATAAGAAAGAGGGGGATTAGAGTAAGGGATGTTTTTTAGATACGTAAAAACAAGAGAAATTGAGAAGAAAGGATAGGGCAAAAGGGAAGAGGAGAATCCATTTTGAGGTAAAAGGAGCTTTTGCAAGAACTCTAAGGTAAGAGTGGTGTTCTAATTATCTAAGGGTTAACATGATGATGGTGGGTAGATTATATATGCGCTTAGGTTGTATTTTTCTACTCTCAAAACCATGATTGTTGTTGCAAATTTGTAATTGATGGATTGATTGAATTGTTTGATGAACTATGTATGGTACGTTGATGTTGTGACTGATGTTGGAATGGTTAATTGTTATAATTATTGTTGTTGGAATCATGTAATTGATTAAATCGTATGATGTCGTTGTTATGTGGTTGATGTGGTTGCGAGTCAGAGTCGGAACTCAAAGTTATGAGCAATTTTTGTGAAGATTTGAAGTTATGATGTTTAGAAAAGTAATTTTTGGGGTAAAAATATGAGTTAATCGAATGGTATGAAACAAGGGGTCTTGGGTTGGTTTTAAAAGTGAATCTAGTTTTGAAAAGCAGCAGAAAAGTGCTTCTGCTGCAGGTGTAATCGGTTACCTGAATTGTAGTAACTAGTTACATTGTGTTGAAAATATGTTTTTGGACACAACTGTGAGGATGTAACCGGTTATCTGGTTTATGGTAACCGATTGCACTGAGAGGCAGAGGCGAGGGATATCTGGTTACAGAGGGTGTAATCAGTTACCTCATTTGGAGTAACCGATTACACCGAGACCATTTTTGAAAAATCTTTGAAAATTCGTAACTTTAGTTTCGGGAGTCTGATTCGGGTGTCATTCGAAGCGTCGGGAAGCTAATGTGACGAACTCTATTTAGAAATTGGCTTTTTTACCAGAGGTTATATATTTAGTTGTGTGATAGTTTGAAAAGCATTGTGATGCTTATGTTATGATGTGACATATTCATAAATGCATTATGGTTGATTGTTATATCATTATGTTGCTGTTGTTGAACTGTCGTAGCATGTAATTGGTGCATGATGGCCAGTATTGGTAGAGTACTTTGACTATGAAGGTGTTGGTCATTGTGCTCAATATTGTTGTTGCATGTATAACATATTGTATGCATTCATGAGGTTGGACATTAGTCCATTGTTGTTGAGCCTCAATCCCGGGAGGTGGGGATTGAGTGTCGGTGGCTGATTTCAGAGGTGATGGAATCAGTGAGACATTACCAGAGGTGATGGTAACGAATGGTGAGCTCTGATCCTAGAAGATGAAGATCAGAGCGCTGAACTTGAGTGTTCACGTATTTGGTACCACATGCATTAAGTCGAGTTTTTAGTCTCATTGTGTTGCACATTGATTGCATTGTTGTTGTGTTTGGATGATTCTTGTGTTGATTGTGTTGTAGTGTGTTATGGAATGGGTGATGTGCATGTAATAATCTATGGCTTACTTATTATCATGCTTTTCTTTATATAATTATGATATCTCACCCCTTCTGTTTGAATGTTGTCTTTTTACTACTACGGAAAACATATACAACAACGGTTAGAAAAGTGATAACATCATGCGTGACCTGCCGTTGTTACGTAGGGTGTGGTTGTATATGCTCTACTTACAATCACGGTCTTATGACGGTTGTGGAAAACCTGAACGCACGCGATACATTATCACGGTTAATAACCAAATTGTTGTCATATATAAAAGGTCTCAAGTTCAACTCCCAGCGAATTTTAAGTATATAACCACGGTCTTCTATAACAACTGTGGTTATATTATATATTCTCCACTATACAACCACTGTCATAAATAAAAACTATCGTTAAATTAAATGCTTTTTAAAAAAATAAATTTCTGCATTTTAAAAATTTTCCATTTTATAATCTGCTTATTTAAACTGCAAAAGAACAAAAACATAAATTGAAGATGCATATTAAAACACTCAATCTCAAAACTTATTTATTTCATCAAATCAAAAATATTATTTACAACACTCAAACTCAAATGTACATCAAACTGTAACAGAATAGAAACAACAATTGAAGGTTTTAAACTCAAATATTTATTTATTTCATCAAATAAAAACTATTATTTACAACACTCAAACTCAAATGTACATCAAATATATATATATATATATATATATATATATATATATATATATATATATATATATATATATATATATATATATATATATATATATATATATATATATATATATATATATATATATATATATATATATATATATATATATATATATATATATATATATATATATATATATATATATATATATATATATATATATATATATATATATATATATATATATATATTACAGATGAATCTCATGTTTGATAACCCTTAAGCATATTGAACATATACGCCCAAAGTTAATGAATCTCTACAAAGTCTTCGCATGAGAATGGTGTTTCGTCGTTAAAAGTCTGCATAATATATACCAAATTAAGCTCATTATTGAGGATCTATAAGCGTATTGTAAACAATTCATTACATATATAATATATATCTGATCCCATTTATCAACAATGCCGGTGAAGACAATGTTTAACATGTGTTTCATTATATAATAACCACATTCGAATCCCTTTGGTTGTTTTCCCGTCTACAAAAATTAACATTAATTTCATGAATGTTATAAACACACATGCATGTAACAATATATATAAATAAATGTCACAAGTAATATAGTCACTTATATTAGGCAAGATAAATGTTGGTTTTTTCTTAATATTGTTCAACATATTATGTCGCTACACAACATTGTACATTGAAAATATTTTAAGGATTAAACCAATTAAACCAACTAAATCAATTACAAAGTCAAAGAAAATATGTATTACTAAAAATTTCATATAAACATAAACTTACCCATTAATAGTTTGCTTCGTTTTAAGTACGGGTGGTTGATGTAACGAACACAATGTCGTTATTGTATTCGTCTTAAGCGATATGATGATCAATTGCCAATGATCACTGAATAACCACGAGCACACACACACACACACACACACACACACACACACACACACACACACACACACACACACACACACACACACACACACACACACACACACACACACACACACACACACACACACACACACACACACACACACACACACACACACACACACACACACACACACACACACACACACACACACACACACACACACACACACACACACACACACACACACACACACACACACACACACACACACACACACACACACACACACACACACACACACACACACACACACACACACACACACACACACACACACACACACACACACACACACACACACACACACACATATATATATATATATATATATATATATATATATATATATATATATATATATATATATATATATATATATATATATATATATATATATATATATATAGTATTTTCTAAAACAAAACTAACTATATAGTGCTTATCTTGTTGAATTTGACCTTTTGTCTTGTCTTAATGTTTCTCTTGGAGTGCATCTTTGTACATTCTTACTCATACCTTCCATGTATCATATATCATCTCCCCCCTTGGTGGGTACTATGTTTCCCTCTCCCTATTTACAATGTAATAGCTTAGTTGTTGTTTTTTATGCTTGCTTGCTTGTTGGTTAAGAAAGATAAAATGAATCTAGGTTAGAACACATTTTCAATAAAAGGGACAAATAAGACTTGATCCAATGTCAAGTCATTTTCAAACTTATTTAACTTGGTTTGTATCTTAGGGATCCATCTCTTCTCATCTCTCATTTCTTGGTATTAACCCACATTAACCTTGTATGAGTTACACCTTTGTAAGTCGATTGCTTCGCGCATCGCCATCAACCTACCTTGATATATTCACCACCCTTTCTTTTCAAAACTTTTCTCTATTTATTTTTGTCTCCTTGAGTCTTAAAAAACATTGGTCTTGTACCAAGTGCATTTTCAAACTATTTTCTTAATAAACTTAGATGGTTGTGGAATGGTTAGGCGAAGACCTTCTCCTATCCTGAGTGCTTGACATTACCTTTAGGATTCACTATCATAAAACACTTACCATTCAAAATTAAAACATCCTTAATAAGAGAATAAGGTTCTCTTTGTATTGAACTAAAGAGAGAGGATTGAGTAAAAACTTCTTCCTTTTCGAGTATTAGGATACTCATTTTAGAGTGTGTGTTCTTGATACTCGTCTTTCAATACGAAGACGTGACTATATTCACCATACCATTTTTACAATAAATCTTTTGAGATAAATAATTGGGTACTAGCCGCAAGGGGTTACTATCCGAGGATTTATTTCACCCTTAAAAATAACTTTCACAAATCAAGTGTGACATCTTGCCTTGATGGCGAAAACTAATCTTTTCAAAAAGGACATGTTACGTCCGTTCTATCACAAATAGGTAACGCCTAAGACCCCACAAGTGAGCTGCAATATACCTAACTTCTAGAATGCGTACGTTGGCATCGTCCATAAAAAACACCAACAAATCGTAGTCCGAACTATGGACGCTCTGATTCTTCACTTCTTTTAAGTGAAGATACATAGGCACAAGGGCCCCAATCCTTGGTGAGCACACTTCCATCTTTTTTCATACGTAGTCCCCCGAACTACATTGACCTTGACTTTCTCATACCTGTTGAGAATACATAGGCATAGGACCGCGAAGTCCTACCGAGTCTCCTCCCCTTTTTGACCTTCTCTTTTCTCTTTTTTTTTATTCCATACCCTTATATATCCTTTTAGAACATTCTTAGAAAGTAATATCCTTTAGCAACATCCTCACACATAAACAAGTAAATGGTTCCCATCGAGTACGATAGATGTGAGGGGTGCTAATACCTTCCATTCGCATAACCGGATTTCGAACCCTTTCTCTTGGTTGCAATACCATCTTATCCATTTCCTTCTTGGGGGGTTTTCTCGATGTTTTCCCTTCCCCTTTTGGGATAAATAAAGTTCGATGGCGACTCTTTTGTTCTTCCACTTTCGCCTCTCCGTCGTTGCATTTTTTCGAGTAGCGACAGCTTGGTGACTCTGCTGGGGAAAATACCTAGCAAGCCAAACCTAGTTTGTTTGTCGTATGTGTTATTTATTTTCTTTTGTTGCTTTATTATATTGTGTTCTCTTATCTGGTGGTTTATTAGGGATGGTTTGTGAGGATAAAAGCTTTCTACCTGAGCTTTTCTAGTATACACTAAGCTAGAAGGTGGTTGCTTTCTGATTTGCGAGACTTAGGACTTGTTGAGTTGGTTTGACTTCTACCACTCAGAGGAGGCCCCTTTGGGATGATTATGTCTTACGAGTAGTCATAATGGCGTCTTCATTTCCAACCTGGGAGTCCGTGATTCTTAGGACCTTTTTAGAATCCTATTCCAAAGGTTACTAAAACATAACTCTGTGCTCATCATTTGAAGGGATTATCGTTATACGAATCGTTGTTATGATGGAAAACTTTTGAGGGTTAGTGCATGGGACCTTGTTTAAAACCTTTGGGATGCCCTGATGTAAACCAATAGACTGCTTACCTGAGGTGAGAGATACCTTGTTATATTGTCTTGCAGATTCTGTGACCTTGATCCCTGTGCTACGAGCCTGTTCTGGTGTGCATTCATAAGCATTACATTGTGTAACATTTTTGCATATCAAGGGACTTAAGCCTTAGGCACGGCTACAGAAGTTTGAAAATAACAAAATAAAAGAGAACAATAATAAATTACTTCAGCATAGGAATGATAACAGGAATCTCAACAGCTTCTCAATTGTCCAAGGCAGCTTCACAATAATACACCAGATGATCAACATCTTCCTCTACAAAATCCTTCTCAACAGCGTTGATTTGGAAACCCCCACTGATAAATACCTCTTGAATAGTCTTCGGGCATCCTTTGACTAAAGTTGATGTCCCATCATGAGTTGGTTTGTAACCCAACCCTTGGTGACCCAATCTTGCTTTCACTTCGATGACCTCTCCTCAACCTGTAGGAGTACCCTCTTCCAACATAGACTTTATGCTTTAAGCAGACACAAAAGATGGACCACTCTTAACTACTGTTTCTTCTATCATCACAACATTGGCTATCTCAAGCTCTTGAAAAGAAGTTTCTAGCGCATCTTCATATGCTTCAATGTACCTAAATGACGACAGGTTACTCACCATCAAGTCTTCTTCACCATGCACAATTACTAATTTATCATACACAACAAATTTCATCCTCTGATGTAAAGCAAAAGTCATTGCACCAGCTGCGTGAATCCATGGTCGTCCCAACAAGCCGCTATAAGCTGGATTGATGTTCATCACTTGAAACGTGATATCAAATACATTATGACCTATTATAACTGGCAACGCTACCTCTCCAACAACAGTCCTTCTTGAACCATCAAAACCGTTAACAATTAACAATGTTGGCCATATCTCTTCCCCTTTGTATTCTAGTTTGGTAAGTGTTCTTTTGGTAAACACATTCAGAGAAGAGTCGGTATCAACCAAGACTCATGCCAAAGCGTCTTCCTGACACCTAACAGATACGAGCAATGCATGATTGTGATTACATCCTTCTCTTGGAAACTCCTTGTTGCTAAAGCTTAAAGTATTGCAAGCAGTAATGTTAACGATCACAGAATCAAACTGACCAATGGTTATATCTTTCATCACATGCGCCTGTGTTAACACTTTCTGCAAGGCTTCTCTATGAGTAGGAGAATTCATTAGGAGAGATAAGATTGAGATTTTTGAAGGAGTTTGATGAAGCTGATCGACGACTTTGTAATCACTCTTTCGAATAATTCTTAGAAACTCCATGTGTTCTTCGCTTGGCGGTGATTCTTTATCTTTGGTAACCCCAACTGGAATGGGCTCTTTTTAGGGGACCATCGTAATCTTGGGTTGATATATCCGACCACTGCGGGTCATTTTGCTAGTTCCGGCAATATTTGTCACATCTGCTTGATTACCCTTTGTTTCTTCATCTTGAATGACTTTCCCTGACCCTTGATCAATCACCGTCATATCGTACCTCCAGGGAATAACCTTTGTACTCTCAAGATGGAAAGGACTCGGCTTTTGAATTATAATTGGTCAGGGTTGACCAATTGCTGATGTAGTAGGCTTGGAGACATTGAAAACAGGTTTAGCACTTTTGAAGATCGGAGTCCCTGAACCAGACTCGAGCACATTAAACACGGGGACCTTTTCACTGTTTTTTGGTAAGTTAAAAATAGGCTCAATCACTGAAACTTCCTCCCTTTTCATCTTGCTACATACTTGCAGAAATCTATCATCAATCAATTTTTGCACATTCCTCTAAACCACACAACATCCTCTAGGATCAACAAAACATTTTGCGGAATCAGCATGGATACCTTCAATCAGACCTGCCTTTAATAACTTTTCATGAAGAGATCGTAACGGATCTTTGATCTCTGATGCATCACAGATTACCCACTCATTTGATGCTTCCTCTAAGGCATAAACTCCCCCATGGTTCGGTAGCGGGTTGTTCTTAACATTGGGTTGCACATCATCAAAAGATAAGATTTTCTTTTCCATAAGTTCTTTGACAAGATGTTTCAGAGCAAGACATCCCTCTAAATCATGTCCAACAACACCCTCGTGAAATAAACAATGAGCATTGAGATTATAATAAGGAGATGAGGTGTCTGACGGTGGTCCCAACGATCGAGTCATAATCAGCCCTTGTTGTACTAAGGATGGGTATAGCTTTGTATAGATCATTGGGATCGGAGGAATGAGAGGCCTTCCTGCTGGTCTTTTGTTCTTAAAGTTTTGTCTGGGCGCTTGAGCCTGAGGCTGTTGGTATTGTTGATAAGGCGGAACACTGGGTTCTCGTTGATACCCTTGTTGTTGTACTGGTTGATACATAGGTGCCTGTTGCACCGTCTGGTAAGTTGGAACTGAATTGATGAACGTAGGCATTACAACTGCCACATACGGTTGTTGTGCATATTGCATGGGATACATTGGCTGTTGAGCAAAACTTTGCTGAGGTTGTTGAATATAGCCTTGTTGAGGTTGTTGATACTGCCAGTAAGGCTGTTTCCAGGACTGATTCTTCTTTCCTACTGTTATGGCATTTGTCTCCCCTTCTTTCTTTTTGTGGAAGTTGCCATTAAATTTCTTGACATTGTTGTTGTTGGAACTACTGGAAGTATTGGTCATCCTCCCAGTTTTCATCCCCAGTTCTACTCTCACACATACAACTACTATATCAGAGAAGCTAGATGTCACACTACTAATCATTTTCTCATAAAACTTCAACCTTACTGTGTCCACAAACCAGTCTGTCAACTCTTTTTCAGTCAGCGAAGGCTCCACCTGAGAGGCAGTCTCCCTCCACCGCTGTGCATACTCCTTAAAAGATTCGGAGCTTTTCTACGATATACTTAACAATTGTATTCTATCAGGAGCTAAAACCATGTTGTATTTATAGTTCTTCATGAAAGCGTCAGCCAAATCCTGGAAACTGTGGATACGGGATTGATCCAGGCTCAAATACCATTTGGCAGATGCCCCCTTCAGACTATCTTGAAAGTAGTGAATCATCAGTTTATCGTCTTCCACATATGCAGCCATTCTTCTATAATACATAATCAAGTGTGTTCATGGACAAGTAGCACCAGAATACTGATCCAAGATAGGAACTTTGAATTTTGGGGGAATCACCAACCCATATACTAGACACATATCCCTGGCATCAATACCAAAGATATCATTTCCTTCTATTGCCCTGACTTTCCTTCCTATCATTTCCACACTTTCCTTCAATTTTTCATGACGTCCACTTCCCTCTTCAGACCCATCAGGAACTTCATATACTTGTTGTTGATTATGAAAAACAGGACGCACTTGAGTTTGCACAAAGGCTGGAGTGTAGGTCGGAACAACTTGAGGAATCTCTACCCCTAATGGAACTGATTGTTGATTAACTGGCATGGAAAGAGGTGAAGGTACAAACCTAGGAGATAACCCATACGGTGGTACATTTGCAGCAGTGACTACTGTTGAAGTTGGCTCCACAACTATGTTAGTAACTTCAGAGACCACAGTAGCTTGAGTGTCCATTTTTGCGTTGATGACCTGCAAGACCTCCATAATCTGCCCTACGCTTCCATGAAGATCTTCAAGTTCATTATTGACCCTGTCCAATTCCAAATTCTGTTCAGCCATCCTTTGACGAGCTTGGGCTCGTGTGTTATACTGGTGTCAGGAACTCAGTATGATCGGCTGGAGATAAGACAACAAGATGAGCTAAAGAATAGAAAATGCATATGCAATGCTTATGAATGCAAATGAAAATGCAAACCAAACATTCAAGGAATCCAAATAAAATGTTCACAAACATTATAATAATGGAGATTAACAAAAGAGAAAAACATCTTCATAAATTACATGACCGAGAGTTTTACGAAAATCAAATACATATTCAAAGCCAAAGTACAAATACAAATTAAACGATAAAACAAAGGAAACTGAAGTCTTAATCCTTCTGACGAGAGGATCCTTCTTGCCAAATCCCTCATTTATCTTGATGGAGCAGTTTCCAAAGTACTTCATTTTCTTGCATAGACATGAAGTATTTATCCCTCCAAGCTTCCTTTTCCCCTTCAGCTTTAGCCAATGCAGTTCTCAATTCCTCAACAGAAGTAGGATCTTTTGGAGTTACAGGGATTGACTCAAAGCGGGTGTAGAACATCTTCAAAGCTCTCTTTACCCCATAGTAGGTAAGATTCTGAAACGAAACAATCAGGGTATCCCAACGGCGTCATCCCCCTTGTATGAATATGACACCATGGATACACAATTTGAGCTTTAAGAACTGGATTCTTTCCTTCTTCAAAGAACAAACTCTTCAAAAAGATTGGGTCAGGCTCATCCTAAGATAAGATTGTAGCTAACACACCCGTTGGTTCCAAGAAGAGGCACATTAGAGAAATTTCTGCAGCTATGGATCATGACAATTCCTCCATACATAGGATCGTACCACTTGATGTCTGAGTGATTAAGTGACAAGATCCTTTTTGTCCATGAGAGTCCGCTCTGCATATCCCAAAGCAATGGTGACCTTGGCAAGTGCGAAATAAACCACTTGTACAAGAGAACGGAACAACATACAATATGGCCTTCTCCATGATGGTTCTTCAAATGAATGGAAAAATACACGTCGGCCAATAAGGTGGGTATAGGATTTTTGATCAAGAACAGGATGATTGCACTCTCATCAACAAAATCATCAGCAGTTGGAAACAAAAAGAGTCCATAGATTAACAATGCTAAGATAGCCTCAAATGCTTTAGAATTCTTCGACTCGACATAGTACTGAGCTTTTTTAAATAAGAACACAACTGGTAATCCATAGAAACTTCCTTTGACAGTCATGTGAGACTGCACCTCAGTCAGTTCTAAATGCGTAGCCTCTGCAATAATTTTTTCACTAGAAGTCCTTTCCCTTCCAGAAAATGGTTTAGGAGTGACGCCTAATCCTATCAATGCAGAGTATTCCTCCAAAGTCGGCAGCAATTGGTAATCTGGAAATGTGAAGCAATGATAGATTGGATCGTAGAACTGCACAAGCGCTAACAACATCCCTTCATCCAGTTGAAGCCTGAGGAATGACAACAGACTTCCATACTTGTCTTTGAATGCCAATGGATATTTTACTAAACCTCCCAGCTTCCTCATGTCTTCCAATTTTGGACTTTGAAATGTATATTTTGAAGTTACTCTCTTTCCAGGATCCATTCTATAATGTATGCTAAACAAATTTAAATTCCTTGAATGGTTAGCAAAAACATGAATGCAATGCAAAAGTGTCGTGGAATTCAGATATTTACAGACATCAAGAGGTACCAAAAACTCATTTTCATTCTCCAACAAATTGATTTAAAACACATTAGTACTTCTTACAAGAGTCTTAAACAGAAAGCTAAATAAAAGCTAACAAAAGTCCTAAGGAGATCCTTCTAACAACCTCATGTTGAGTTTCTTGATCTCTTCTTCCATCTGAGCCTTCTCGAGAATAAGCTTATCCACAATCAATTTCCATGGAGTTGACTGAGGGCTAGAGGAAAATAAATCCTATTGTGCCTTCCTCTTCTTGTAAGAAAGCACTTCTTCATTCTTCATTTGCAATTGCCTATGGAGTTTTGCATTCTCCTCAACAACCACTTGATACTTGTGCTTCCAAGCGTCTTCTGTTTGTCGTGATTTTCTCAAAACGATCCTCAACTCCTCAGCTTCAGACATGAAGATCAAGGTGGGTTCCTCCTTCAAAACCATGGGCTCCTCTCAGGAATAGGGAATCTTCAACTCAATAGCCCTTCTTCGGACCCATTGGATATATGGTTCCAAAGAGATGCAATTAGGTTTTCCCATGTCTTTCTTTCCCTTCTTATGTAAATGGCTCCAAGCATTTAGGATTTTCTCCTTTAGCTCCTTATTACCTTTCTCTTCCTTGAAGAAAATACTTTCCACATGAACACTGTTAGGTTTATCCTTCAAAGGATATCCTAATTATCAATGAGCAAGGACTAGGCTATAGCTGATCCCTCTTTAAGTACCAAGAAGAGGTATATTACCAAAATCTTCGCAGTTGTCAATAATCGTCACGCCATCATAGACACGATTGTACCAATCAATGTTAGAGTGAGTGAGAGCCATGATCTTTTGTGACCACCAACATTTCTTAAGATCCCAAAAAGCGTTAGCCTTAGGCAAGTGTGAAATAAACCACTTGTATAATAAAGGAACACAATAAGTGATCATCCTTCCACCATGGAAATTCCTCAGATGAACAGAATGATAAGCATCCGCTAGCAAGGTAGGCACAGGGTTCTTCCTCAAGAAGATTTTGATGGCATTGAGATCCACAAAGTTTTCAAAGCTAGGGGAAAAAAATATACCATAAATGAGTAAGGCAAGGATAACCTCGAATGTGTCCATGCTTAAATGATCAGCGTAGCACCGAGCTTTCCCAATCAAAAACTCTGCAGTCAAGCCGAAAACTCCCCCTTTTGTAGTCATATTGTTTTGAATATCAACCAATCCTAAATGTGTAGCCTTAGCAATATCCTGCTCCTTAGGGTCTTTCTCTAAGATAGCAAAAGGACTCTCATCAAAAATAGGAAAACCAACCAGATAGGAGTATTCTTCTAGTGTAGGTACTAGCTGATAGTCGGGGAATGTGAAACAATGGTAGACTGGATCATAGAACTGTAGTAGAGTGGAGAGAAGTCCCTTGTCCATCTTTATCTTCAATAATGACAACAATTTCCCATATCTGCTCTTGAACCTTTCTGGATTTATCACCAAGGTACCCAACCTCCTTAGGTCATCCAAGTTAAGTCTCTTGTAAGTATACTTCAAGGTTTTCTTCCTTTCACTATCCATGACAATCCTGATGTTTACAAACAAAAGTCTAAGTTCCACGAAACTTTTATGGTATGATGCTCATGAATGCAAGTATGCACAAACACAGGCGAACAAAAATTCACATATACACACAGGTAAGCAAATAAATAGACAAATGCCTAGGTTTAAATAACACGAGCATGGAGCCATGGTCTATCCATCCCAAAAGGTGTGTATTAAGGGTTTATGATCTACAAAACAGGGTTCTAAGAAGCCCCCAGTGTCAACAACCCATCTTTCGGATATTATCAATTTCCCAAATTACTCGGTAGTCGATAATATTCTCAAGAGAGTCTCGTCCAAGTGTAGTATTACGTATCAACTATTTCGGGACTACTCCCCCATAGTCATTGCACCATGTCCTAACAAGGCCAAAGTGGGGTGAAAATGTAACTAAAGATCCTCAGTGTCACGGGCTCCTAGGTCGAAAGTAGTAATGTTTTCATGAATACTCGTTCAACAAAACTACTCCCAAGAGGGCCTCCATTGAGCGGTGGTTTTTCAAGTCAGCTTGGTCGGGAATGAACTCCCTATAAGCCTTCTTGAGTATACCACCTTCCTATCGTAGGTGCACTCTGTTAGACTATGGCACGAATCTAGAAGGAGGGGGGGGGGGGGGGTTGAATAGATCCCAATTAAAAATTTGAGTCGGCGCTACCAATTTAAAAATTGGTTTTGAAAATATGTTTTAAATGCGGAAGTGGCCGAGGAAAATATAGTCTAAAACGAACGGTTATTAGAAAACCGGATATGCGTTAAGCCTATGGATTAATGACAATATGGAAACGAGAATCACAACACTAATCACACTTATCAATGATCTACTTCACTTGTTAGGATTCCTAGTTCCAATGAGTTAAAGAGCAAACCAAAACTAGATACACAAATAAGATAATTTTGGTTTAGGCAATTTGTCGAACACTTGGTGTGCAAAAACACTCCAAGTGATATTTATGTTGAGTAAGTGATTCCAACTGGCCTAGTACAATGTCTTATTGTACTTTGGATTCAAAAACAGAGTTTCAACCTCTTACTCAATTGATATCACAGTTTGACAATAGTGCTTATACAAAAATCACTTATTTTTAAGCTAAAACGAAAATGCTGAAAAATAGAGAAAACAAATATTGGGTGAGGCAGTTCCCCCGTCGTCCTCGCTTCGGGGTACGTCTGCCCTCAATTCTAAAACTAGAATTGAGATAGATTTAATAGATATCACCTGTTGAATGTAACAGTTTATACAAGGATTGAACAGCAAATATACAACATAATTCTCAAGACGTTGAATGTTGCTTCCACTCCTTGCCCCTTGATTCAATATGAATCAAGTCCTCCGATCGTTGTTGATAGACCTCCGATTCCAGCCACCTTATTGAATAACGCTTAGTTCTTCAAACCTTCGGCCCGGCTGATCTCAACTACAACGAATCGAACCCGAGATCTTCCCCTCAATTTCACTGAATCCGCTACTAGACTGTTGAAGACTTCCTCTTCACAATCACCTTCGCTCAGTTGAACCTTGATGAAGAATCTCGTCCAAAAACCCCCAAAAATCAAACCAATCTTGGAAGATAAAACCCTAACGGTTTTATTCAAGAAAGAACCTGTCGCAAGCTTCAACCTGAACTAGATTACCCAATCTAAGCTTCGAACCTTATCACCTTTAATCACTCACAAGGCACATCAAAAATGGTTGTGTGTAATTGATGTGTTGTGAGATGTTAAAGATGAAGATGATGAATCTTGGATACCTATTTCACTCTTTCTTATTCTTGAACACATGAATCAATTTTTATCAAATGTTGCCTGACATAAGTAGTTGGACTTGTATATATAGTACCAGACCAACCAAAGACATAACAACTTTTTAAACAATAGTGGGAATCATTTAAAAATAGCATTTCCGCGCGAACGGTCGACCACAGCAGGTCTGTGCATCGACGCATAGCCTGCACTTTTGGAAATCTGCAAAATGTATAAGTATGCGTCGACCATACAGTCGGTGTGCGCTGACCCGTTGAAGAGTAAATTCTTCATGTGCTGACCCTGCGGTCGACTCACACCTCCATGCGCTGACATATGAGAAGGCATACTGAGATATGCGCTGACCCGCAGAAAAACACACTGATGTATGCGCCGACCCTAAGGTCGACTCATACCCTACAAACCTGCAAAAACTGAGATTTTTATGGTTTTTCATGCATTTTGTCACGACCACATTTTATCCACACATGTTGTATTAACTATAATAGTTTTTAGAAAAATGTAAAAGGATACGGTAGGTGATATGTTGCATTTGTTTGATAGAGGTGGAATTTACGATTGCCAATTCATCCATGGTTATAATTCGTCATCATCGAACCCTATATCAAGTGATGTCTGCAAACTCATGTGGTGTATGGCGGTTTGCCCTCACATTCTCCCCCTTTTTGATGATGACAACCTGTATACAACCAAAAGACAACAATATGCAATGTATACACAAACTCCCCCTTTCTTTTGTAATCCGAGTGCTGCAAAACAAACAACTATTAACTGTTGTGAACATCCTGGCTTGGCTTTGGTACTTGCTACATGCTCTTCTCCCCCTTTGACAACATCAAAAAGAGAAAGAGAACTAGTCAATTAACAAAAACATTCAGTAGGTGATAGCTAGTCAATTACCAAACTTCACACATAAGAATGATAATGAACAAATACTGGAATTAATAGATAAAAAAGTGAATACATGCAAATGGGCTAAATATTCAAACAAACATAACACACAATAACAGAAAATACACAGTGAAAATATGCAACTATGTAACTAATATCCCCGGCCCAGACCTCGACCCCTCCCCCAGTATGCAACATCTGGATTGCGGTGAGGATCCGAGAAGTCCACAAATGCTTCCACAGACATATTGAGGTGATGGAGACTGTCAGTGATTTCCATGTCTTGCCTCTCACTAGATGCAACGAGAGCTTCAAAGCGGGTATCCATCCTAGTTGAAAACGAATTTAACCATTCATTTTGAGTACGAAGCTCAGATCGGATCTATTCTATCCGCGTATCTTGACTCCTCATAAAGGTCTGTTGATCTAACTGCATGAACTGCAGCATATTTAGGATTTTAGAGTTGTCCGATGGTGGAGGAGATGATGAGTATTGAGGAGGTTGATGATCTTGAGGGTAGCCATGGTATGGATCATAGAATCTACCCAGGGTGGTCCAGCCTGTGTACTGCCACTCACCCCATCCCTGATTTGTGTAACCTTCTTCTTGTTCTTCAGATGGAGCTGAGTGTTGGAGCCAATCAGTATTTGGAGCCTCATGTTGGTCCGGCGATTGATAATGGTCTTGCGTCTCATATACGGGTTCTTGTACCTCTTCCGCTGCATTTTCTTCCTCATCTTCCTGTTCATCTTGTTCTTCGCCTTCCTGTTCAGAACTTTCATTAGAGTCGTCAGCCACCCTAGGAATGTTTTCTCTACGGACAAACTTGTATGATTGTCGTTCATCACACCAAAAATATCCCATCATGGCAAAGGTTTTAGTGCTGAATTCTTTGTCAGAGGATACTGAAACATAGGGAAATGATGGATATACAACATTTGCTGCGGTGAGGACCTCCGAAATAAATGACCCATAAGCTAGAGCAGTTCCTCTGCCTGAATCTCTTAGAGCAAATATCCTGCTTGCAATATAATATGGCTAGTTTATTTTGATCCTGTTTTTCAAAATGTAAATGAGATGTACCTCAGCTTGTTCAACGCGGGACAGGCCACCTTTCTTCGGCTGCAGGATGCGAGCCACAATCCACTGAAGGATGCGCTCCCCTGTTTGGAGTTTGCCTGCCGTACCCGTTCTGGGAAAGGCATCACTATTGATAATAGCATCCGAATAGGGCCTTTTGAGCATGTCATTTAGGGCACTCTTAAACTCGTATCCTGTTTACTTTCGACAAAGGTGTGGAAATCTTGACTTTGAAACTTGTCACGCAGGCAAGTGTAGAACACCCGGACTAAATCCTCACTGTATTTTGTGTTGCACTCCAGAAAGTTGATAAACCCCTGAAACTCCAGCAGAGACATAATTTGGGTGAGATGCATGCACTCCGCCGTTGCCTTGTAGAATGCATGCTGCGGAACAATTGCTTTCTTGCTAATATTCTTGTCGAAGTTATCAACAACAGGTGGTGGAACTAGAGAGACATCGGTAATGGGTACTGAAGCGGATGTTGAGGCCCTTGTTCTCTTGCCGGTATTTTTGCGAACTAGAGAAGCCATGGATGGTGATTTTTGAAGATTTTGTAGAGGTTAACTGCAATGTCTTTTGAGAGGATAGTTGGAGATGGGTTTGGAGAAGATGAGGATTATCCCTTTTTATAGAAGAAAAGTTAGGGTTTTGGTGAGAGGGAGGAGACAAGGGGACACAAGGAATGACTAGATGCAAGTTACAAGAAAATGGAATTTCAAAGCATAGTTAATGTTTACTGCACATTTAATGGAGAATGTAAGAAGATTGACCGATTTTTAAAAAAATTCTGGGTTTTTGCGCGAGCCGTCGACCATAACCACTGCATGCATCGACGCATACTGTGCGATTTTTGACAATTTTGAAAGTGTACAACATGTGTCGACCACTGCCCTGTTTTGGTCGACTCATAGTGATCAAAAACGCATATTTTCATTTTATGTCATGTAGAATGCCACACTTGATGCCTATTTACAATTTCACAACATAATTTGCATCCAAAACACATAGTACTTGTAGCAAATGTCATATATATAAATACCAAGATAGTCAAACGATATACTAGTTTAAATCAGGAATGTTTAGAGAGAGAGAGAGAGAGAGAAAAGGAGCAACATCACCTCTATACCGACAACGCTTGATAACAACATACTTGTGCTTGCAACAAAACTCAACTTGTCAGAAGTACAAGAGTATAGTTGTAAACAGAGTAATACAAAACTAGCAATCATTATACCCGATCAGAAATGTCGAGAATGCCAAGTTCTCGACGGATATGAAAGAAAGGTTCAGTGGCTAGCGGCTTTGTGAAGATGTCTGCTAGTTGATTTTTGGTGTCAACATGTTCAAAGACAACGTCACCTTTCTCTACATGATCCCTCAGAAAATGGTGTCGAATTTCGATATGTTTGGTACGAGAATGTAACACAGGATTTTTGGTAAGGTTAATAGCACTAGTATTGTCACAAAATATGGGAACACGTTCTAGTTTTAAATTGAAGTCCAATAGTTGCTGCTTAACCCATAGGACTTGCGCGCAACAACTACCGGCGACTATGTATTCCGCTTCGGTGGTTGACAAAGCAACAAACACTTGTTTCTTGCTGTACCAACTGACCAGGGAGTTTGAAAATAAGTGACACGTACCGCTGGTGCTTTTCCTATCCGATTTGCAACCGGCAAAATCGGAATCGGAGAAACCTACCAATGAGCAATAATTACCTTTGGAATACCATAGTCCATACTTCGGAGTACCAGATAGGTATCGAAGTATATGTTTGACAGATTTTAGATGGGATTCCTTAGGACACGATTGGTATCTTGCGCACATACACACGCTAAACATAATGTCGGGACGAGAAGCAGTAAGATAGAGAAGAGAGCCAATCATACCTCTATACCTTTTTACCTCAACGTCCTTACCACTTTTATCTTTACTTAGATTTACACATGTTGGCATAGGAGTGTCTATGGCTTTTGAATTTGCCATGTCAAATCTCTTGAGAAGCTCCAAACTATATTTTGTCTGGCTCACGAATGTTCCTTCTTTCAGTTGCTTGATTTGCAAACCGAGAAAGTATGTGAGTTCACCCATCATACTCATCTCGAATTCACCCTGCATAAGCTCATAAAACTCTCTCACGAGATTCATGTTAGTAGATCCAAATATGATATCGTCAACATAAATTTGTACAAGAATTAAGTGCTTTCCTTGACGTTTAATGAAGAGAGTAGTGTCAACCTTTCCTCTTGAGCAACCTTGATCAAGTAAAAATTTGCTTAGTCTCTCATACCACGCTCTAGGAGCTTGTTTGAGACCATATAAAGCCCTTTTCAGTTTGTAGACATGATCAGGATACTCATGAGACTCAAAACCAGGAGGTTGCGCAACATAGACTTTTTCATTTATGTACCCGTTAAGAAACGCACTCTTAACGTCCATTTGAAATAACTTAAAATCCTTCGCACAAGCGAAAGCAAGAAAAAGGCGTATAGCCTCGAGTCGGGCAACCGGCGCATAAGTTTCCTCATAGTCGATGCCTTCCTCTTGGTTATACCCTTGTGCGACTAAACGCGCCTTGTTACTAGTTATTACTCTGTTTTCGTCCAATTTATTTCTAAACACCCATCGGGTGCCGATTACTCGATGACCTTGCGGAGGAGGGACAAGGTCCCAAACCTCATTTCTAGTGAACTGATTTAGTTCCTCCTGCATTGAAAAAAACCAGTGTTCATCGAGTAGGGCTTCCTTAGGGTTTTTAGGTTCCATTTGTGAAACGAACGCGAAGTGATAACAGAAATTACTTAGCTTCGATCGAGTTGTTACACCCTTTGTGATGTCTCCAAGAATGTTGTCAATTGGATGGTCTTTGGGAGACTTCCAAGCTTGAGGGAGATCATCGTTTGAAAGCGGATGAGCTTCCTCAGTTACCTCATGGTGTACATCTTTATCCTCCTCAACTTTGGCTTCGTCAGGTTGATCAATCCCCATCTCGCCCCCTTTGAGTATGTCTTCCGTAGATGTACCTGCACCATGAACAACACTATCCTTTCCGACATTTCTCGGATAGGACTCATCAAAAGTAACATGCACAGACTCTTCTACAGTAAGTAATCGTTTATTATATATTCTATATGCTTTACTCGATTGAGAGTATCCGAGGAAGATACCTTCGTCGGCCTTGGAATCAAATTTGCCCAAGTTTTCCTTTCCATTGTTTAATACAAAACATTTGCAACCAAAAACATACAAGTGAGAAACATTTGGTTTTCTCCCTTTTAAAAGCTCATACGGTGTTTTATTTAGAATGGGGCGAATAAGCACCCTATTCAAAACATAACACGCCGTACTAATGGCGTCGGCCCAAAAATATTTTGGTAAACCACTTTCGTTAATCATTGTTCTTCCCAATTCTTCCAAAATTCGGTTTTTACGCTCCACAACCCCATTTTGTTGAGGGGTGCGTGGAGCGGAGAAGTTATGATCTATACCATGGTTACCACAATATTCTTCAAATAAGTGATTTTCAAACTCACCTCCATGGTCGCTTCTAATTGACACAATGTTTGTATTTAACTTATTTTGGGAAAGCTTAACAAACCTTTCAAAAGTGGAAAATGTATCACTCTTACTTACTAAAAAGATAGTCCAACAAAATCTAGAAAAATCGTCCACTATTACGAACCCGTAATAGTTTCCTCCTAGACTTTTAATCCTAGACGGACCAAACAAGTCCATATGTAGAAGTTCGAGAGGTCTCGTTGTTGAAACGATCTTTTTGGATTTAAATGAGATCCTCGTTTGATTCCCTTTTTGACAAGAATCACAAAGGTGATCCTTGGTGAACTTTATTTTGGGAAGTCCTAAGACTAAGTCTTTCGAGACTACTTTATTTAGTAAGTCAAAGTTAACATGCACTAAACGCCTATGCCATAGCCATGAGTCTTCACTCATTGTTATGAGGCATTTGTCGCTTGTTAACGATACTTCATTTAAGTCAAGCATATATACGTTGTTTACTCTAAAACCATTAAACATATTCTTCTTGTCATTATCATGCACAATTTTGCAACATTCTTTTGAAAATGATACATTGTATCCTTTTTCGCATAATTGGCTAATGCTAAGCAGATTATGTTTAAGGCCCTCGACAAGCAACACGTCGGAAATCGTAGTGGAAGAGGGGTTACCTACACTACCCTTACCTAGTATTGCTCCACGATTGTTATCACCATAAGTTACATACCCTTTCTTCTTAGCCACGAATTCTATGAATAGGGATATGTCTCCAGACATGTGTCTTGAGCATCCACTGTCGAGAACCCATCTTCTCTCGGTGCTCTCGACACATTTTACCTATCAAAACATAATTAGCAAGAGGAGGTACCCAATGGCATATTGGGTCCTAATATGTTAGCGACAAGGTGGTTGCATTTGGGCAACCATTGATAGATGCCTTTAGGAACCAAAAATCTCCTAAATCGGCATTTAGCAATGGAACGGCCTTTCTTGCAACAATATAAGCATGCAAAATCGACTTTAGAGTCACTTTTACTTGCTTGATCCCTAATTACATATGCATATTTTTGATATGGGTTCACCATACTTTTTCTAAAATCCTTTCTATCAATAGAAAATGTAATTTTAGGCTCAAGTGCCTTGTTTAATTTGGCCTTAAGGTTTCTAACTTCACCTTGCCAAATATGACAAGTAGCATATCCAAAGTCGAAAGGATTTCTATGGTCCTCACAATCCGATTTATTACTTTCCATAATGGAAGCCTTAAGGTCCTCTAGTTTCCTTTCAGACTCTTTAACTTTGTGCTCTAAGTAAGTAAAAATTCTTTTATTAGAGGCAAGTCTCTTAAAGGCTTCAGTTGCTTCATTGTGTAAAGCGTTAAATGCGGTTTGTAATTGTGAATGCGACATATTTGAGGACTTCTCATATTTAGAGTGATGTACCTGCTTTTTCTTATTTTTCTGATGTGCGGAAAGGCATAGATTCACGGACTCTTCTTCATCACTAGAGCTTTCATCAGAGGAGGAGGAGTCGCTATCGCTTTCCCAAGCTATATACGGTCTCCTTGGTTTTGATGATTTCTTGTATGACTTGGATGATTCCTTTTCCTTTGCCGTTTTATTCATCGGACAGTCCGGTTTGTAGTGACCGGGCTTCCCACACTTGTAGCACGACCCTCTAGTCTTTTTACCTTTTGAGTCATCATCTTTGGAGTACCTTGATTGTTTCCAGAAGTTTACCAAGTTCTTCTCGGAATGTTGGATGCCGATCTTTCTCACGTAATGGTTGTAACATTTAACGAACAGCCCCATATCTTCGCTCTTGTCCTCTTCTTCTTTGTCGCTTGAGGAATAATCACTTTGCTCTTTTGCTTGAGACTTCGAGGAGGAAGTCTTAAGAGCTATCGATTTCTTTTTACTCACCTTCGTATTGTCCTTCTTTTCCTTCTTTTCGCGTTGGTCTAGGCTCAAGAGTACCTGTTCATGCTCTTGTAGTTTGCCAAACAATGTTGTCAAGTCTAATAAGGTAAGATCATGTGCTTCTTTGATGGCGGTCACTTTCGGCTGCCATTCCCTGTTAAGACATCTCAAGATCTTATTAGTAGCAACATCATTGGAAACAGGCCTACCTAATGAATGTAAACGATTGATAAGATGAGTAAATCTCTTTTGCATGTCAGCAATGGTTTCACCTTGCTCCATGAAAAAGAGATCAAACTCTTGTGTTAATGTGTTGATTCTAGCCAACTTAACATCGTTCGTCCCCTCATGGGCGATTTGTAGTGAATCCCACATGGCCTTAGCAGTAGGACAATAGGATACACGATAGTATTCATCTACACCTAATGAGGAGATTAAGATGTTTTTGGCTTTCCAATCATAATTGTATTTTTTTCTCATCATCATCGGTCCATTGTGCTTCAGGCTTTGGCACAACTACATTATCCGCATTTGTCATAGTAATTTCTATTGGACCATTGAGGATAACATTCCATATTTTTCTATCTATGGAGTTTATGTGCACTCGCATACAGTCTTTCCAATAACTATAATTTTCACCATTGAAAACGTGAGCTCTATTATAAGCCCCTTTAGGTTCGTTAGCCATTTTCCATTAATGTTGTATTTGAAGCACCGAGTAACCAGAGCTTTGGATACCACTTGTTAGACTATGGCACAGATCTAGAAGGGGGGGGGGGTTGAATAGATCCCAATTAAAAATTTGAGTCGGCGCTACCAATTTAAAAATTGGTTTTGAAAATATGTTTTAAGTGCGGAAGCGGCCGAGGAAAATATAGTCTAAAACGAACGGTTATTGGAAAACCGGATATGCGTTAAGCCTATGGATTAATGACAATATGGAAACGAGAATCACAACACTAATCACACTTATCAATGATCTACTTCACTTGTTAGGATTCCTAGTTCCAATGATTTAAAGAGCAAACCAAAACTAGATACACAAATAAGATAATTTTGGTTTAGGTAATTTGTCGAACACTTGGTGTGCAAAAACACTCCAAGTGATATTTATGTTGAGTAAGTGATTCCAACTGGCCTAGTACAATGTCTTATTGTACTTTGGATTCCAAAACAGAGTTTCAACCTCTTACTCAATTGATATCACAGTTTGACAATAGTGCTTATACAAAAATCACTTATTTTTAAGCTAAAACGAAAATGCTGAAAAATAGAGAAGACAAATATTTGGTGAGGCAGTTCCCCCGTCGTCCTCGCTTCGGGGTACGTCTGCCCTCAATTCTAAAACTAGAATTAAGATAGATTTAATATATATCACCTGTTGAATGTAAAATTTTATACAAGGATTGAACAGCAAATATACAACAGAATTCTCAAGACGTTGAATTTTGCTTCCACTCCTTGCCCCTTGATTCAAGATGAATCAAGTCCTCCGATCATTATTGATAGACCTCTGATTCCAGCCACCTTATTGAATAACCCTTAGTTCTTCAAACCTTCGGCCCGGCTGATCTCAACTACAATGAATCGAACCCGAGATCTTCCTCTCAATATCACTGAATCCGCTACTAGACTGTTGAAGACTTCCTCTTCACAATCACCTTCGCTCAGCTGACCCTTGATGAAGAATCTCGTCCAAAAACCCCCAAAAATCAAACCAATCTTGGAGAATAAAACCCTAACGGTTTTATTCAAGAAAGAACCTATCGCAAGCTTTAACCCGAACTAGATTACCCAATCTAAGCTTCGAACCTTATCACCTTTAATCACTCACAAGGCACATCAAAAATGGCTGTGTGTAATTGATGTGTTGTGAGATTTTGAAGATGAAGATGATGAATCTTGGACACCTATTTCACTCTTTCTTATTCTTGAACACATGAATCAATTTTTATCAAATGTTGCCTGACATAAGTAGTTGGACTTGTATATATAGTACCAGACCAACCAAAGACATAACAGCTTTTCAAACAATAGTGGGAATCATTTAAAAACAGCATTTCCGCACGAACGGTCGACCACAGCAGGTCTGTGCGTCGACGCATAGCCTGCACTTTTGGAAATCTGCAAAATGTATCAGTATGCGTCGACCATACATTCGACGTGCGCTGACCCGTTGAAGAGTAAATTCTTCATGCGCTGACCCTGCGGTCGACTCACACTTTCATGCGCTGACATATGAGAAGGCATACTGAGATATGCGCTGACCCGCGGAAAAACACACTGATGTATACGCCAACCCTATGGTCGACTCATACCCTGCAAACCTGCAAAAACTGAGATTTTTGTGGTTATTCATGCATTTTGTCGCGACCATATTTTATCCACACATGTTGTATTAACTATAATAGTTTTTAGAAAAATGTAAAAGGATACGGTAGGTGATATGTTGCGTTTGTTTGATAGATGTGGAATTTACGATTTTCCAATTCATCCATGGTTGTAATTCGTCATCATCGAAACCTATATCAAGTGATGTCTGCAAAATCGTGTGGTGTATGGCAGTTTGCCCTCACACGCTCAAGTCAGGGCATATGAATTATCCTCACCAATCAAAGTAGCCACCCTACATACAAAAAACCCAAGCACAAACAGATATATATATATACAGATATTCACAAATATACAAATATACAAGCGAGCAAACATATAACAAACACAAGTGCAAACAAGGTGGGATTAATCCTCTTTAGATTTCCCCTTTGAAGTCGCCAGTTCTGTTGCGGTGAGAATCAGATTCAAGATATTAATTAAATTGAATCACAAATCATGAAGTTCACCATGGAACTTTGATTTATCCCAAAGGAAAGGGTAAAGATCGAAAGAAAACCCTAAGTGCGCTATGTAACAACAAAGCTAAGAAATCTAAGGTTCGAGGGTTGATTAAACCTAGGGAAGGTGTTAGCATCCTAAGTATCAGTAGTACTCTATTGGAACCTCTTGTTAGTATTTATGTTATATTGAAGTTTGCTTGCTAAGGGAAATGTTCTAAGGTAAAGACCTAAGGTACATACATAAAGTATGCTCGCCAAGACGTTGCATATCGTGCCTACGTATCCTAACTAGGATGGAATCAGAGCAACCGTAGTTCACCTAACTAGGGATGAGGAACTCTTGACTGTGGTCAAGGTTCCAAGGGGAAATAAGTATTCATAACCATGATACTTACACAGAGTTAACCAACTCTCTAAGTATAAGTTAAAAACCTAACCTAACTAGGGTTGACTTTAGCCAAAGTCAAAGGGGAAAGTGAGTACTCATAACCATGATACTCACATAGAATTTACCAACTCTAAACCTAATTCTAAGTTGCAAAGCTGATTGGTTCTAACAAGACCAAAAGAGGGAGGTGAGTACCCATGACAATGGTACTCAAATAGGGTTAATTAACCCTAACCCTAAAGCTAGGTTTAAGATGGAAGTGACTCTAACAAGGCCTAAAGGATGACTCTGACAAGGTCAATGAGAAGAGGGTGAGGCTGAGCTATCCATGACACAGAGTCAATAGAGAGACTTTCCTTTGGATTTGGGGAAATAAAAGATAATTTAAGGATGAAAGCTAACAAGCTAACATCACTTAGGAAAAGCAACTTAACAAGTCTAAAAGAAGGTATGATGGTAACAAGTATGATATTAATAACATTCAAGCATGATGTTAAAGCATATGGTAACACTTTTATCATGTAAACATACACCTTAAAAGTGTCAAAATTGAAAGTGGCAACAAGCATGAATAATTCTACAACATTACAAAATATCCATATGAGTTGCAAATGGTTCAAACATGACCATATGGGTAAAGAAAAATAAAGGAATCAATTAAAGAAATCAAAGTGGTTCCTAAGAAAACCCTAAAAAGTCACATATTTTAAACTCACATAAGTGCCATAAAAATAAATATTTTTGGGAATTTCTTGATACCACAACAAAATAGGCAGCAACATGAATACATAGCAAAAAGAATAGGTCAAAAAGCATGAAAAAAAATGAAGGTATGATATTTCAAAGTTGTGAAGAACATGGAAGAAATAAGTCACAAAAAAGAAAAGGAAATGATCCTCATGGGGTTTGAACACACTCCCTCTTGGCCAGGTTAAAACATTTAACCAACTGAGCCATATGAATGGCTTGTAAACATAACACGCTAATTAAAATAAAAAAGAAAACCAGTCATAAATGCTAAAAAAAGCGCAGAAAAAGAGAAAAAGGGTGATCAACAAGGATCGAACCCTGGTCATGGCAATTACAAAGCAAGGCAAGGCATAGGTTGTGTCACTGGGGTGGCCTGTTTCATCCAACAATAACACGCTTCTCAAACTATATATTTTAAAACATCATCAGAATGGCCAACTCAGCAAGCGAATCAGCAAAAACCAATCCACGTCATCTTCTTCTTCATCCGTTTCCTTTCACTCCTCGTGTGCACACTATAAACAACCATGACAATAAAACTTCATCTGATTCTTATCACTCGTTTCTTCATCAAATCCAAAAATATAAAAACCAAAATCCAAGCATTTTTCAAGAGGAACACTAATATGATATTATCATGGTTTAAAAATCAACACATAATGTATAGAAACATGGTCAAACCATATGGCTCATAAGGAAACAAAGATAGGAAATGAACTATATTCAATTTGCACAAGGTACATAATAACTTAAACACAAAGCATTTCACATAAAGAATATTTTTAGTTTATAAAAAAACATAAATAACATGAGTGTGATGAGTTTGAGAAAAGAATTGTTTACCTCTTGGAGAGAATCCAAGGTTCCTTAAAATGGTCTTACAAAAATGGAAGAAGATGTTCCTTAGCCTCCTAAGCCTCCAAGAGTAGGAATAGGT